>JAANYP010000115.1:116808-290783 GCA_020465985.1 Centrapalus pauciflorus
TTTGAATCAAAGTTTAATTAAGAAGTTTGCGGAATAACACTTAATTATTTTGACAAAAACTTTTCAGAACCAATGAAGCATAAAACATAAGAAGTAATCAAGACTGTTTGTATTGCTGAATTCAATGATTACAATCACCTCTAATCTGTTTGATTAGACGAAGAACACAGACTGTTCTTAGGGTTTTACAACCTTAGAGGCTTAAGAAAACTTAATCAACAAAGCAATTACAGACTCAAAAATATGCAGAAAACTTCTATATGATACTGTACAATAGAATGACCTATTCTCTGTATTTATAATGCTTTTTGGACTTGTTTCCTTGAAGGACTATGACTTCTCTGATAGTAGATATGCTTGAATCTTCGTGTAGATATCTTTCCAGAAAATCAGCACTTTCTGTTTATGAAACTGTTGAGCAGCTTGAATCTCTTGACAGCATGAACTGAGCAGCTTGAGTTGTTTTACTCTGGCAGCTTGAACTTTTACACTGGCAGCTCGAGTTTCTTCAACTAGCAGCATGAACTTTGTATTTACATAAAAAATCTACTAACAGTCTGAGAAGTCTAACTAACAGCTTGAATGTACTTAAACTATTTCCCAACAAGATCTTTAGAATCTCTGACTGTTTAGAATCCAAGAATGTAAGATATGCTTCAGCATTGTTTGTTGGTGCTGCCCGTGCCTGGTGGAAAACTCAGAGGAGTATTTATGGCGAGGAAGTTATTCAGACCTTAGAATAAGACCAGTTCCTCGATATATTTAACGCGAAGTATTGCCCTATTGATCAACGAGACAAGATGGAAGTTCAACTGATGCAGCTGACCCAAGGAACTAAATCTGTCGACGAGTACGAACATGAATTCTCGCGACTTTGTGGCTACTCCTCGTATCAAGTAGCTATTGAGGAAAGGAAAATGAATAGATTTCGTGGAGGACTTAACCCGAGATACCGACATCCAATGAGCGCAATGAAGTATAAATCTTACTTAGAAATGGTTGAAGCGGCAAGAGAGATTGAGAGAGGATATCTAGAGTATGGCGACCAACTCTATGCTCCATCAACGAATCCGACGTGTCCTTCTCCTCCAAAGAAGCAAAGATTTGGCAGATTCTTCAAACCAAACAAATCTCAGTCTCAACAACCTCAACAATCTCGTCAATACAGCTCGACACATGAAGTTCAAGCTTATTCTCTCACGAACGAACCACGATTCTGCAAGAGATGCAGAAAATCACATATGGGATTGTGTAATCCGGATGACGACACATGCTTTGCATACAGCAGAATTGGCTATAGCAGTGAAGAGTGTCCCTAGCGAGGACTTGGGTGTGTGAAATGTGGAAAACGAGGACACTTCATGTATCAGTGTCGTAGTGGGCAACGAGGTCAATCACAATCGTCAGCTGGAGGATCTACAATGAAAAGCTCAGCTGCAACTCCGACTGCAAGGACTCGAGCATTTCGGATAACAGCCGAGGAAGCAAAGGAAACCCCTGACGTGGTTACCGGTACGTTCATGCTTAATTCAATCCCTGCACATGTATTATTTGATTCCGGTGCTAGTCATTCCTTTATATCGACTACTTTTGCACGAAGACTATCTAAATCTCCATCCAAGCTTCCTGTCGTGATTGATATTGAGACAGCCAGTAATAAATATGTTATGGCTGATTCCGTATACCGTAACCACACTCTACTCGTTGATAACATTGTATTCAATCTTGATCTTATCCCGATTCCGTTGAAAGAATCTGATGTCATCATCGACATGGATTGGTTAACGTACAACGAAGCTACGATCGTCTGCAACCGCCGGATTATCAGAATCAAGTCTTCAGACGGCCGATTGTTGGAAATCAAAGGCGAGAAGTGAAAAGGTGCTCATTGTTTAATATCCGTGGAAAAAGCGTATAAATATCTATCTAAGGGTCATGAATCCTACTTGTGTTTTGTCTCATCTGAAAATGTCTCTAAAGACAGCAACAAATCTGTAGCTGATATTCCTATCGTCTGTGAGTTCCCAGACGTATTCCCTGATGATATCTCTGGAGTGCCACCGGAATGACAAGTCGAATTTACAATTGACTTAGTTCTTGGTGCGGCTCCCATCGCTAAAGCTCCCTATAGACTTGCACCTGCAGAAATGCAGGAAATGTCAAATCAGTTGCAAGAGCTGTTAGAAAAGGGTTTTATCCGACTTAGTTCATCTCCGTGGGGTGCACCTGTCTTGTTCGTTAAGAAGAAAGACAGAACTCTTCGAATGTGCATCGACTATCATGAGTTGAACAAAGTCACCATCAAGAATAAATATCCTCTACCCAGGATTGATGATCTGTTTGATCAGCTACAAGGAGCAAGCTACTTCTCCAAAATTGATCTTCGTTCTGGGTATCATCAATTGAAAGTAAGAGATGAGGATATTCCAAAAACAGCCTTCCGAACAAGATATGGTCATTATGAATTTCTCGTGATGCCATTTGGTTTAACAAATGCACCAGCGGCGTTCATGGATCTCATGAATCACGTATGCAGACCAATGCTGGATAAGTTAGTTATCGTATTCATAGATGATATCTTGATTTACTCCAAAATGGAGGCTGATCATGTTAATCATCTACGTCAACTGCTAGAGTTATTGAGAAAGGAAAGACTCTACGCAAAATTCTCTAAGTGTGAATTCTGGCTCAGACAGGTATAACCTTATATTGTCTTAAGTTACTTCTTAAGCGTTCTTTGTTTCAAACAAAATTTAAAATTCTACTTTGACTTCTTTATAGATCCAATTCATTGGCCATGTTGTATCTGGCGAAGGTATTTAAGTTGATCCTTCTAAAGTCGAGGCTGTTCAGAAATGGCAAACACCTCGCAATGCCTCCGAAATCAGAAGTTTCCTTGGACTGGCCGGTTACTATCAACGATTCATTAAGGATTTCTCAAAGATTGCTGTGCCACTCACTATGTTAACATGAAAGAACACTCCTTTCATATGGACTGATAAACAGCAAGAGGTATTTGAAACTCTGAAGCAGAAACTTATTCAAGCGCCAATCGTAGCCTTACCAGAAGGCAATGATGATTTTGTCGTCTATAGCGACACATCTGGTACTGGCTTAGGTTGTTTCGTTATGCAAAATGGAAAAGTCATTGCCTACGCTTCAAAGCAATTGAAAGATTACGAGAAAAGTACACCAACTCATGATCTTGAGTTGGTTGCCGTTACCTTTGCACTGAAAATCTGGCGTCACTATCTCTATGGGACTCGGTGTTAGCTTTACACCGATCATAAAAGCCTCAAGCATCTGTTTACTCAAAAGGATCTGAACATGAAACAGCGTCGGTCCTTGGAGCTTATCAAGGACTATGATTGTGAGATCCTATATCATCCCGGCAAAGCTAATGTGTTCACGGATGCTTTGAGTAGGAAGGTGTATCCTGAAAAGTGCTGCTGCCTTAACTCCTCTTGTATTCTCTTCTTATCTTATCGAGGCTATTAGATCTGCCCAATTTGAAGCGCTGAAAGAAGAGAATCTCTGTTCTGAAAATCTCAAAGGGCAGTTACAATTCCTATCTATGAATCATTTGGGACCTCAATGTCTCAAGGGAAACCGAATCTGGATTCCTAAATATGGTTCTATTCGTAACACTCTTCTATCGGAAGCCCATCAGTCCAAATTATCTATTCATCCTGGCAGCTCAAAGATGTATTTCGATCTGAAAGCTGATTATTGGTGGCCAGGAATGAAAAAAGACATCGGTCAATATGTTGAAAGCTGTAGAGTCTATCAGATGGTTAAGGCAGAACATCAGAAACCCTTCGGGGATATGCAACCACTGCCAGTTCCTGAGTGGAAGTGGGAGCATATAACCATGGACTTCGTCACGAAACTGCGAAAGACCAAGAGACAGCACGACTCCATCTGGGTAGTCGTGGATCGATTAACGAAGTCAGCCCATTTCATACCTATGAAAGAAACGTACTCCCTTGATAGATTGGCACAAATGTACATTACAGAAGTTATTTCTCGTCACGGTGTGCCAAAGTCTATCGTCTCTGATCGTGATAGCCGTTTCACTTCAAGATTTTGGAAAGCGTTGCAAGAAGGGATGGGTACTCGAATCTCTATGAGTACTGCTTATCACCCAAGTGCAGATGGTCAAAGTGAACGTACTATCCTTACTCTCGAAGATATGCTTCGTGCTGCGTTCTTGATCTGGGTGGTAATTGGGATGACCACTTGCCTCTGGTCGAATTCTCATAAAATAACAGTTATCATTCAACGATTAAGATGGCTCCTTTTGAAGCTCTATATGGAAGAAAGTGCAGAACTTCCACCTGTTGGCGCGAAACAGGTGAATCTCCAATAGCGGGTCCTGCCCTTCTACAGTTGACTCATGAAAAAATTCAGCTTGTTAGAAGAAACATCCTTGAAGCTCAAAGCAGGCAGAAGTCATATTATGATAATCGACACAGATCTATCAGCTTTGCGGTTAACGATTGGGGTGATGCTAAAAGTATCTCCAATGACGAATATGGTGGGATTCATAAAGAGAAACAAGCTAGCTCCAAGATTTATTGGTCCATTCAAGAATGTTGAAAAGATTGGGAATCAGTCTTATCGTTTTGAATTGCCAACAGATTTAACATGAATACATCCTGTATTCCGTGTTAGTCATCTGCGAAAGAGCCTAGCTGATGAAAGAGAAGTTCAGATACCACATGTTGATCTTCAGATTGATGAGAAGCTTCGAGTGGTTGAAGAGCCAGAATGTATTCTGGACTCGAAGACCAAAAAGCTTCGCAAGAAGAAAATACAAATGGTGCTCGTCCAGTGGAAACACCACAAGGGTTCGCATCAGTCTTGGGAATCAAGTGATGTCATGAAAGCAACATATCCAAGTCTGTTCGAACATAGCTAACTTCGAGGACGAAGTTTGTGCGTGGTGGAGCCCATTCTGTAACAACCTAACTTTTGGTCCAGTCGTAATTTCAGTATTTTGAGCCAATAATGTAATTTTATTACATTATTTGAATTGTAATTTAATTAAGTAATGAAAATATTTAATTAAAATATATAAAGTATTTAAGTGATCAAATTTTAAAAGATGAAAATTACAAAAGTGGAAGTGGGTTAAATTGCAAATATAACTAAGTTAAATATATATATACATAAATAATGGTTTAATACCATTTAATTGCAATTAAAGATTCATACTCTCTCTCTCTACTCTCTCACTCTACATACAGTTCTTCCAAAATTTCAACAAGAATTCCATAAATTTGCTATCAAATTGGAATTTAAGACAAGGAGGAGTTACATACAACATCAAGGAACAACAATCTACAAGATTTTAAGGTAAAGATCTATTTAAATTTCTAAAATTTTATGGTTTGGTTCGGATTAGTTAAAAACCGAAACCAAGATTTTAAAATGTGAAAATTAGATGTTGCATGTCTAAGATTTTAGTACATAACGATGAAATGAAGTATATAAAAGTGATAGAAACAAGAATTGGTGGTTAGATTGTCCAAAAATGAATAAAAATCGGAATTTTGTTATTAAATGTGTTCTTGACAAAATAATGAGTTTTTGGACAATCTTGATCAAATTATGATGTTATTGATAGGGAAAATAGTATAAAATCAACCCAATTATGATAATACAACATTAAAATATAATGCATGTTATTAAAATTGAGTTTTGTGAATTTTTATGTAAAATCCGTATGAATATGACCAAGAACACCAAGAACATTTTCTGGGAAAATTATGAAGGTATGGATCCGAATTCGGTTGAAACCGAATTCGGATGAGTGGCTCACTTCGGATGGTACCCAATTCGGATCCCAATCTCGGATCTTGCTTTGGTCCCATTTTTGGATGAAGCCTATTCCGGACCACATGTTCAATTCGGATGCCTTAATTTCAGTCCTTATATATTTCGGATGATATGCTAAATTCGGACTCACCTTGAATTCGGATGCTATTTCGGATGGTTTAGTCGGTCCGAATCCGGAGGACCAATCCGGATGGTCCGAACTTGGGGAATCCGAATCCGAATACTTTATTTTGATATTTTTAAATGAGGATTAAAGATCAACAAAGCAACATGATTATATATATACATACATATATATATATATATATATATATATATATATATATATATATATATATATATATATATATATATATATATATATATATATATGTATGTATCTATATATATGTATATATATACATGTATCTATATATATGTATCTATATATATGTATATATATACATGTATCTATATATATATATATATATATATATATATATATATATATATATATATATATATATATATATATATATATATATATATATATATATATATATATATATATATATATATATATATATATATATATATATATATATATATATATATATATATATATATATATATATGGGGATGGGTTCTATGGGGCACCTTTGTGCATTGTGCACTTTGGGAACCTGTGTACACCGTTAGATCTCTAAAATCAATGGTTAGGTTGACAGTGGCATAGTTGTAATAAAGATGAAAATTAGGTGCACAATGCAACCTCAAAACCGGCGGAGGGGCAGAAAAGGGTATTCGTCCCCAAATTAATTTGAAAAATAATTTCAAGTAAAGTTTCTCGATCAAAGGTATATTCGAGAAAATTCTTTGTATCATTCGAGTTGACTCAAATGCTAATCGAGAAACACTAAGAGGCAATCGAGTTGACTAAAGTAATAATCGAGAAACTCTGTGTATCATGCGAGTTGACTGACTGTATGACACTTAGAACATTTCAGAACAAGAGTCTCGATTAATACCTTGCCCGAGAGACTTATGGTTCATTCGAGTTGACTTTATGTTGTGTTCAAGGAAGTTCCTTCTTCATTCGAGTCATAGTAATTGATCATTCGAGAACATTTAAGACTTAATCGAGAACCTTCATGTTTTATTCGAGTTCAATTCATAAGTAATTCGAGTTGTTTCAAGACTTATTCGAGAATTACCATGTTCTATTCGAGAGAAACAATAGTTATTCGAGTTGGTATATATACTAAGCCGAGTTGGTTCAAGAGTCATTCGAGAAGTTTTCATATATCATCCGAGATTTATCAAGAGTCCTTTGACATAGTTGCAATTTCATTCGAGTTTAAATGAAGTTTTTTACTAAGTGTTGGAATTTTAATGTTTTAAGAAAAATGTGACATTTTTTCAAGAAAATATTAAAAATTTGGGTTTTTCTAACATTGGTCTCTGAATGATTTACTCTGGAATCCTGTCAATAATACTTTATTATTGTCTGGAATCCTGATGCCTTAAACATAAAAATCACAGATTTTTATAATTTCTGACGAAATGTTATATTTTTCTACTTTGAAGGATTTCATTTGTTTACCTGTATTGTCTAACATGATTCTTATTTGTTTACAGGTTTCAAATGGCATCTCCAAATCATTCCCAGAATTCCAATTCATCAGATTCCCATTCATCCTCCAATCATACACTTGTAACAACACCCGTTCGTTCAACCTCCGTTGCTAGACCTTCACCTTCAACCATCATACCTGATAACCAACTGGTTAAACCCAAACATTGCTTGCCTTTTAAAGACAACAACCATCGTTTGGATACAAAGGTCATCAAAGTTAGTCACCCTATTATCGTAGATTTTCTCAAAGGCCATCCTTTGGGATATCTTCTTCAGTACAAACCTTCTATCCCACAAGTCTACCTGCAACAATTTTGGCATACAGTCAAATTTGTTCCTGCTGATGGAAACCACCATTTTAAAGTAACCATTGACCAATTCAAATCCAAAATTACCCTTGCCAGACTTCGCCACAACTTGTTTCTTCCTAGACAGATAGACACAGTTAACTTTCCTGAGTTAGCTGATTTTGAGGACTTTGTTTCTGATGAGGAGCTGGTTCATGATTTGATATGCTTGGGTTACTAAAAGCCACTTCCAAAAAACTCCTAGTTTCAGCGAAATGGAATAAATGGAGAATGGTACACATTATTTGGGATCATCAATAGATTTATGACGTGTAAGCATACAGGCATAGACAGGTGCAGCATTCACTGTCTACGGATTTTCCATGGGATTGCATTCAATAAACATTATGACTACGCTCAATGCATCTGGGAAGATCTAAAACAGATAGTACTGGCTAAAACAACAAATAGAGCAAGGAAGTTCGTTCCACTTCAGAGGTTTATACAGATTCTTATCGGAGGGATCCTAAGGGCAAATGAAAATATACCTAAAAGATCTAATTCTAACCGATGCCCAGACTATGTGATGATGAGTTTACATGAGTTGCCAGATTCTCCAAATGCAAATATCATGCCGATTCCAGAATCTTTGTTGAAGTATACAGATCCAGAGAGTGAATATGTAAAGTTATATAGGATGAATCATGCTCCAATAGAGACCCAAGAACCATGTTCTCTTACCCAAGGAGTAATACGGAGTGAGGAACCTCATCAAGGGGCTGAAGTTCAGGGAAGCCTGCAAGTAAGTGAGGGAGTTGAAGTCGTAAGGGGTGGTGAGGAAGAGGCTGATAAATCTGATTCCGAAAGGACATTGTCGGATATACAAGAGGGTGAAGATGAAGGAAATGATGATGATGATGATGATGGTGATGATGGTGGTGATCATATTGAGGGAGGGATTGCTTTAATGGATATAGTGAGTATTGCTCAGGAGAGTGTAAGGGATGCACTTAGCCTAGAAAGCCACGATTTACCCACATCTGCTGTTAGCTCCCCTATGGGAGTTAACATTGAAGAGGTCAGTATCCCACTGACAAGTGCACACCCACCTATCCACTCAGTCTCCTCTCAACAGGAGACTGTTTCATTTGAATACTGGGATGAATCACAAAGTCTATCCGAAAGTCATTTGGAATTGATGGATATTGAAATTAGTACACCTCTGCCCGAGTGTACGACTTTTGTTCAAACACAGAGTCTAGATCCTATACAGATTAGGACACTTGATTCGACTTCATCAGTTGAAGTAAGTGTGGTTGAACTTCGTGGTCCCACTGGAACATCCTTAGCTACGGAAGCATTTGTTGCTCCGTCGCTTGAAGAGGGTGGAAGTCCAGTCAGAGCAACCACTACTTTGCCATCTCTGAGTACTGGCCACACAGAAGTTCTTTTCACAAGTTCGACTGTTGTGACAACTGGAAGTCTAAGTGACCCAGTGGTGACTCTTTCCCCGTTCATTACTGAATCATCATTAAATCAAGCTTTAAATGCAGCTGTTGCAGGAGTGAATACTCATATCTCTGCTCAGTTATCTGAAGTGATGGCTCAGATGTCTAACATTCACAAGTTTTTAAAGGGTAAGTCAGTGGCAGAAGAATCGATTAAGCAATCTGAGTCAAATCAAGCTATCGATGAATTGAGGGAAGAGCTGAAAGAGTTCGTTTTAGAACAATTTGATGAAATGAGGGAGAGGATGATAAGTTTGGAAAGTATGGTGATAACTGCTTTGGGTAATTTATCTGAGAGAGTTGCGGCTGTTCAGGAAACATGTAAGGCGCAAGCTTCATCGTCTAAAAGAAAGCATGATGAGCATGATGAGCATGATGAGGACTCCGATGATACTCCTCATGATGGGGAGAAGAGGAGAAAGCTTGCTGAGCCTACACCCGAACTTTTAATGATAACATACCCTGAGAAGGAAACAGAGGTGAAAGAGAAAGAAGCAGGGAGCTCAAAAGAACCTGCTGATGTACAAAGTGAGCTGGGATTGATTCTTTATGAAGATGTTCCAGTTCCTTTGAACACTCAGTCAGATATCTACAACTTTGAAGAATAAAATGACTCAGATGATGATGTTCAAGTGATTAAGGAACAGACATTAATTATTCAAGGTTTAGAAGAAGAGAGAGAGGAGTATGTTGAAGTATCTGAGGATGATGATGTGATCACGTTGACCGATGTTGACTTTCGGGGAGAAAGGATTGAACAAGAAGAGGGGTTAGTACAGGAGATCTTGAAAGAGTCCATACCGACACCGACGGTTGAAAAGCCTTAGGTTGTAATTCAAGTAAAGGAAGAAGTTGAAGAGTTTCCAGTAGAAAATGTAATTATTCAGGAAAGAGTTGAAATGAATGAGGTCGAGGTTATGGAAAGATTTTTTAATGAATACATTTTGGCAGATGAGTCGCAGAAGCAACACAGACTCAGATTTGAAGCACAATAAGTAGTTCAAAGAGAAATCAGTGATATGCTTACATTGTTGAATAAAGATGAGATAAGCAAGAAGAAAGTAAAGAAGTTTGAGCTTTCAGCAAAACGATCAGCGGAGTTCATCAGGAAAAGAGAGAAAATGCCATATCTTGAAGACATTTTGGAAAAACATATTTTTTGTAAGAAACAAGCTCCGTGTTCATTTCTTAAGTTGTTTAGGGTCTTGGAGCCAAACATGCCAAATCTTGTTAACTATGCAACTTTTCTGAGGAACAAGACACAAGTGAATGATAAAGTGAAGAGTGAGTTCAGGATAGTTGATCTAGTTAAAATTGAAAAGGACAGATTCGTTAAGATTTTCTATCCGACATTCACTGTCACGAGAGCTGATGGAAATACTTATACGTTCACTGAAGCCGATATGTTTAATATGCATCTGGTTGACATTGAAGATTTATTTGATGAGTTATGCAGAAATAAGAGAAATGAGCACTGCCTTAAAGACAATTTTCCACTTCATGCATACCAAACTGGTATTGATGTCAGTGCAAGATCTGCAGATAGGTGTTGAACGAGGAATGAGGAAGATTAACATCACAGCTCCACATAGAGATATTAACTTTTCTGGAGAGTTAAAAGAATTTCAAGTCATCATGGTAAAGCATCCTGCTGTAATGTACAAGGACAGAAACAAGAAGCTAAGAGCCATGAGAAGTGTTGAACTAAACAAGTTTTCAGATGGTACACTACATAAAGTGTTGAATGGCTTAAAGGGAAAGCTGGCTTCTGATAAAAAGAGAAAAACAAAGAGAGGAGCTTTGTCAGTTAACGACAGAAGACTTATGGTAGAATTCATATCAAAGATTGAATGGAGGCTCTCTGATCGAAAAAGCATCAGAAGATTTGAGCAGAAGCTTGGATTGTCAACTTAAAGACTTTGCACATTCCATCAAAGGGGGAGATTGTTAGAATACATTTTAGTTGATGGAATGCAAAGTAAAGGGTTTATTTTGTAAATAGTTAATAGTTGTGTAAATGTGTATAAATAGTAAGTTTGACTTTCAAAATAGATATCTCTGACATTTACTTTTGGCACACATAGAATTCAGAGAAACGGTTACTGCAATTGAAGATCCATTTTCATCTTTCTGTAATCGACAATTTCGAATATAATCATTCGGTTAGTTTTGATTCCTATAATTGTTCTTTTTGTTGAATTCTTGTTTGATTGATAAGAAATTGTAAATCACAGTATCCTATGAAGATGCCTTCATCCGCTTCCTGATTAAACTTTCCCAAGTTGTCTTTGTCATTCAGGATAAAGCAACTGCATCCAAAGACATGAAAAAATTTCATATTGGGGATTCGTTTATTTGTCAGTTCGTATGGTGTCTTTCCGAATCTTTTGTTGATAATTGAGCTTTTCGGAGTAAAGCAAGAAGTTGCTACAGCTTCAGCCCAAAGGAATAACGGTAGATTAGAGTAAGCCTGCATCGTCCTAGCAGATTCCACAAGCGTGCGATTTCGTCGTTCAACAACACCATTCTGTTGTGGGGTACGAGCTGCTGAATATTGATGAGTTATTCCAACAGAACCCAGGAATGTCTCGAGTGACTTATTCTTGAATTCTGTACCATTATCAGATCTATTTGTTTGAACTGTTAGTTGCAACTTGACTTGTATTTTGCGAATGAAGTCGATAATGATCTCGGTAGCATCGGACTTGGATCTCAGGAAGAATACACCTGCGTATCTTGAATAGTCGTCGACTATGACCAAGACATATCATTTCTTGTTAATACTCTGTACTCGCATAGGCCCACACAAGTCCATATGTAGAAGTTCTAAAGCCCTAGTTGAAGAGTGTTCAACCTTTAACTTGTGAGAAGCTCGCACCATCTTCCCTTTTTCACAGGTGGCACACAACTGACCCTTCTGAAATCTGAGAGTTGGTAGCCCTTTGACTAACCCAAGTTTTGCAAGATTGGTTAATCCTTTGAAGTTTAGATGGCAAACACGGCAATGCCACAGCCATGATACTTTAGATGTTGCCATGGACAGTAAGCAAACATCTTTCTTCAGATTGATATTGGCTAAATCTATGGAGTACAGATTTGTTTTCCTATTCCCGGCAAGAATTTCCTTCCCTTCCCCTGATCTAATACTACACCGGTTAGCCTTAAAGTTGACTTCTAATCCTTTGTCGCACAGCTGGCCGATTTCGAACAGATTATGACCAAGACCATCAACGTAGAATACCTTTTTAATTGTAATTTTATCATACTCCAGACTCCCATAACCTTTGATCGGACAGAATTGATCATTACCAAACCGAACCGTCCCACAAAATTTGTGAGGGTTTCTCTCTGTCCGGTCATATGCCTTGTGCACTCAGAGTCAAGGTACCACACATGATTTACCTATAAAATGAAGAAAGACGTGAGGTACCCACTTATAGTTGGGTACTTTGGAATTAGGTAAATCGTATGGTGAGTCTTTAGATATTTCAATAGATAACGTCTTTGACTTAGGAACCCACTTTTTAACAGAATGTTTAGGGATCCATTTTTGTACAATTCGTTGTGAAACTGATTTTGAAATTCGCTTCTTTGGAACCTTTTTCTGTTTAAAAGTAGGAGTCTTGTTCTTTGGCAACCATACAAGCTTATCAGATTTATATATAGGTTTAGCATTCAACACATGACAATGAGCAGAATTTAAAGAAAGCAAATGAGCAGGAGAGTATTTAGCACAATATTTATCAAAATTTTATTACAGACAGAATTATCTATGTGACTAATCCTATCAGTAATAGAATTTTGTTTTATTCTCCACTCTTGTCTAATTCTCTTGTTTTTCTTTGATTGTAGCTTCTTTCTCCTAACTTTCTTCGGTTAACTTTTCACAATACAATCTGACGTAACTGAAAAAAATGAGAATTAGTCACTTTAGAATTGCAAAATCTTCTTACCTTGAGAAGCATGTGCTTTCGTTGCTGTAGAATCCTTTGTTGAAGAGAATTTACCTTCTTTAAAATTTGGAGTCACAAAAGTAACTTTTGTTTTCTCCTTTTGCTTTTGTAAATCAGGGGAATTTATTGATTTAACCTTAGATTCTGTAGGTATTCTTTTCAGAATACTTACAGGTTCTTTCGGTTTATCAGCTTGTTTTTCAGGTAGAGGTTTAACAAATTCATCAATTTTGACAAACATCTCCTCTAATGAGTTAAAATCAGAGTTCATGTATAGATCAAATTCCTGTTCAGAATTGACAGAATCAGGTTTAATTGAAGGTTTCTGATCTGGTTGAGTTTTGCTTTCAGGCTTATTTTTTAGTTTTATTTCCAAATCTTTTATTTCAGCCTGAAACTTTTCATTTTCAGACTCAAAAGTTTTAATTTTCAATTCAAGGTCAGAATTGATCTTTTCAAGAATTGAAATTGGAATATATGGCTTTTGAGTATAAGTAGTATTGTCAGACAAATCTTTTTCAGAAAAAGTCAGAATATACTCTTCTGAAATGCAAGAATTTTGATAACTATCATATAATCTGTTATAATCTACAGTATTTTGCATTTTATCTATTCTCAACATTTTCAAATCTTCACCTGATTCTACTTCATTTCAGGCTTTCATAATAATCATTTGTAATCCTAAATTCTAATATCTAACATCATATATAGTTGGTGAACACGAAATACCTTTTATTAGATATTTAGAATTTTTCCAACCTATACCTGATTTTGAATTATAAAATTCGGTACCTTTAGGTTGATTCAGATATATTGTTTGATCTGTTTGACCTCTTTTAATAAATTCATCCTCCATAGATTTGATTTTCTCATATAGCTTTGTTCTTTCATCAAATATAGAATGATATTTTACAGAATAACTTGATGATTCTAACTCA
The DNA here is from genome assembly GCA_020465985.1 of Centrapalus pauciflorus. Classification (NCBI taxonomy): domain Eukaryota; kingdom Viridiplantae; phylum Streptophyta; class Magnoliopsida; order Asterales; family Asteraceae; genus Centrapalus; species Centrapalus pauciflorus. Next base: position 130,951 of record JAANYP010000115.1, read on the forward strand.
GATAATTTCAGTTTTTCTTTTAGATCAGATATATTGTTGTTAAGTTTTTGAAATTCTCCTTGAAGTTCATTGGATTTATCTTGTAAACCTGAAATTGCTTGTAATGCTAATGCCTTATCCTAGGAAAATTCTAACACTAATGCATGTTCTTGACTCAATTTATTTTCCAAAGAATGGACATTTTTCTTCTTGGATTTTAAGGATTTTTTAATTATTTTTAGCACGTAAGCCATTTGAGGAAGTTTCTGTTCAAGCACACAGGAGTTATCATCATCTGAATCAGAATTAGATTGTACCTCGGGTGATTCTGAAGTTTCTGAGGCATCTGTATCTGTTCCATCATCTGCTTGATCTTTACTGCATCCCGCTTGTCCTGCTGCCATGAACATCATCTCCTCTCTCAGTTCATTGTTAGAATCAGACTCCTTTGGCTCTTCAGTTTCCTCATCAGTCAGTCCTACCCAAACCTCATCCTCAGCTAACATAGCAGACTCACTCAGTACAGAATCATTGAACACTTCTGATTTCAGACAGATATGAGCGTCTTCTTCAGGAATGTCTTCATCTTCGGACAGCTGCAACCAGTGGTCGTCTTCAGCAATCAATGCCTAACCAGCCTCTTTTTCCTTTGCCAGCAGTGCCTCTTGAGTGTAATAATCAAAATTCTTTATAACTGGCAATCTGCATTCGCTGGCAAAGAGGCCTGGTTTGCCACAGTTGTACCATTTTTTATCTGCATCTTTCTGGCTGGTTTATTAGTCTTCTCGTATTTTTCAGCCTTTTTGCCACTGCTCTCTCTAGATATTTCATATCTGTCTTTCTTTTCATACTTCTTTAAGCCTGTCTTGTATCTCATCTTATTATTTGTTGGCTTGCGGTAGAACTTCTTCTGAAATGCCTTTGTCAGCAAGGCCATCTGTTTCTTCATCTCTTCTATCTCAGAATCAGTCGAATCTGAATCTGATGAACTACTGATCAAAACAACCCGCTTTTCCTTCTTTAGTTTCTACTTATATTTCTTGTCAGCCAGGAGAGCTAGAGGATCAACGGTAGCCTTTTCTGCTTGTTTCTTGCCAAACATTTTCCTTAAAACAACTTCTTGGTAGTTGTTAAGGTTCTCAAATACCATATGAAAATCCATATCATCAATCTCTTTTGTTTGTTGGATGATCATTATGTATTTATCCCATTCAGGATTCAGCACATTTATGAATTTGACATTTATATCCAGATTGGATTTTGTCACTCCTTCCTTTTCAATTCACTCACCAGATTGACAAACCTAAGATATGTACTTTCCAACAACTCTCCTTCTCTTGCTCTAAAGTTTTCAAAGGTCATCAGACTATTCCTGGCTCTATATGTTGCTGCTTTGTAAGATCCTCGCATCAGGTTACATACCTCATCCTAGATGGATTTGGCTGTTTTTGTGTTGATAAGTGTAACATCCGGCATTAAACCAGGTTAGCAACTACGACCTAATCAGTATTTAATAGCCAATTATAACCTAATCAGTGGTCATTAGAAATTAATCAAAGTGATTAACAAGGTTAATGAAAAAATCAACTCAATTAGAATCAAATTCATCGGTGCGATGAATCGGGAAATCAATTAATCCGATCGATTTACGATATGAAGGATTAATTCAACTAACTACATAATTAAATTAAGATTAGTAACACTAATCATGCATTAATACACTTACTTAACATTAATGATGCAAGACTAAAACAAATCATTAAACAAATGCATTCAAAAGTATTTATGAATTTACATAAAAAGGGAAATACAAGAATACATTCTAAATATATTTATACAAAAAAAATGAAAATACATCAAAATATCTTCTAAAAATCTGCCCATAGGGAGGTACAAGTAGGTTTTGACTTCATTTTTATAATACACACTTCCATAACCCGTCAAAATCGAATCCTTTTCATCATCTTCTTTCATCTCATCCAACACTCCACTCAACCTCCATTTGAAAGATCAAGACTTTGCCTATAAATAGAGAGCTTCCCTTTCATTATTTTCACACCAAAACTTTTCCTTTTTCTCTCTAAAAACCGGATCCCACACACACACTAGAGAGGTGAAAAAGACCGCTTCTTCAAGCTCCGCCCCTTATTGAAAAAAAAAGCGCCCACTACAAACATTTTTATTCAAGTGTTATTGGTGAAATTCAAGGGTTCTTGGTCCAAATCTTGCAAGAGTTCCAACTTCTCCTCAATTTCATACTCCAAATACATCAAAGTAAGTAAATACTAACTTATTTCATCATACATTTATGTTTATATAAGTCTTGCATAATATATATAATCACCAACAACAACAAGTTTCATAAAAACTCAAGTTTATAAGTTTCTAGTTTTTGTTTTTAAGTTGTTTCTTTAAATATGTATATGAATATATAAACACATCATAAAAGTGTTAATATTATGAAAAAAAGTAATATATATGTGTTTTATAACTTGTATACAAGTAGTCTTTGAATAAACAACAAGAATCATAAGTTATTTAAAGTTTATAAACTGCGGATTTTCGGTAGAAACTTTATACCGACTTTGAAAAATCATAACTAATTCATAACTTAACGAAATGAGTTGATTCTTGTCTCAAAAGTTAGATCTATGTCTTAACTGTAGATCTGGAAGTCATAATAGTTTATTTTGGAGTTTAAGACCTCCAGAAATTATTTGGGAAACCGAAAGTTTGCCAGCTCAAAAATGGCCAACATAGGGTTTTCAACAAGCTTTTTCCCTAACCTAAACATTTCGAAAAATGGACGTTCTTGATTCTAAAAATCATTTGTATATAGTAGTTTAATGTCCTAGAAAACTAAAGCCTAAAACGTTTTGGAGCTTGGTCAAAAACAGCCTCTAAGTAAGCCGAAAAAGCTGGAAACTTATATATATATATATATATATATATATATATATATATATATATATATATATATATATATATATATATATATATATATATATATATATATAAACTTGATGTTTTAAGCGGGTCTTGTTTATAAACTTGTAATGTTGGGTGATTTAAGACATAAAAATCTATAAATATGTATATTATCATATATTAGAGATATTAAGTCCCTATTATCATTTAGGACTCGATTAAATTCACATCCGGTTTCATCACCCATCAAACAACGCAAATTTGCATTTTACGCTCGTATTTGTCATCGCACTCACGGTGAGTCCTCATAGCCCCTATTTTCATATTGTTATGTTTTGGGGTTGAAATACATGTTTCGTTTTTATATGGACACGAAAACAACTTCATTTCTATTATGTATAACACATGTGGTTTCATCCGCCCTTATATCATGAACCGTTAATTGCATTTATTTGTAAGCGTGAATATATGGTGGATAGATCTATCGGGAGTCATGTCCCCCATTCGGGTTAGTTCGGGTCGGCTAATAACGAGTGCGTATACATTTAACACACGGTAATACGTATGGGAATACTGCACAGGGCAAACTCATTTTAATTAAGCCTCGGTTGCATGATGGTTTATATGTAATACATAACATGGAATTTATGATTGTATAAATTCAAACTCTACTGTTGTTGTCCATACAAGTCCGATTTATGTGTAAATCTATGAGCTCACCAACAATTTTTTGTTGACGTATTTTAGCATGTATTTTCAGGAAATTAAGGCAAGTGTGCCTTCGGACGTATTTACTTTCAAGCTTCCGCATCCATGGAGTCGCATGCATATTCAAAACTAACGGAGATTTAGCAGCATTATTTTTGATACTTTAATTATGTAATTCAATCTCTGTATTGTGCGAACTTCTTTTCTTCATATCATACTATGTAAAACATTGCTATATTTTAAAGTTTTAACGATGTATTTTAAAAACATCCATATAGTGGTCGTTCGTTATGATTATGGTTACGCTTCCGCGACGTCACGCGTCGTTGCCAACCGGGGTAACGGGGTGTGACAATAAGACTAATATAGATATCATTCGGTATTTAAATCAGCAAGAGTTTTCTGGCAGTTTTGTCTCCCAGCTTTCTTCTTTTCTATGTTTCAGTCAGATTTGTGACCTCTACAGTTCTTTTAGGGATTGGAGGATTGCCGGTTTGTAGTGCTGGAATGGTTTCAAGAAATACAGTTGGTCCCTAATTCAGGGATTTGAACATCTCCTCAGATAGGTCATGGAAACTAATAAATTCTAGAAGACGTTCCCTCCATTGAACATATTCACTTCTGTAGAGAATAGGATGTTTGGTTTCCGACCCCATGGCTAGTGCATCTTTTGACATAGTGACTGATTAAAAAGAATCTTCCAAGATATTTTAAATGGCTAGTGCATCTTTTGATATAGTGACTGATTAAAAAGAATCACCACCACGTATTCCATCCTACACCCTATTCAGAAACCATCCCAATGGACCACTGAAGAAGATCACCCCGAGGAAAAGCGTGTGACTGGCACAACGGGAGTCTATCCCGGTACCTGCCCATCAGCCAAGCCCTGCGTAGCAGCACAGTGGGAATGGATGACTCACACTCTCCAAGAGTGGAGAAACGAGGAAGGGATCCCAAGCCAGCTGAAGTCGAAACATCATCTTCTTCTTAAGTGCCGACACTTACCCAGGGACCTACGCAACGAACAGTGCCTCTATTGGTGGCAAGGGCCTCCAGACACGACCTCCAATTTCGACAAAATCCACCAAGAGGTCGGTGAGATCTTTGCAAGGATTAAGCAGGAGGCAATACAAACCACCATTAAACCATGAACCAACCAGAATACCCAGGCGATTCAACAAGACGATAATCGACGAATTGTGACGGCGCTTAGCTGAGCGCAAAGCCGCAATGCAGAGCCAACCCAACAACTTAACGCTCTGAAGTACGAGGAGGTAACTCATAATTAGTACCCTTATACCAGTTTATAGTATATCTCTAGGTTTTTACTATCAGATGTACGTAAGGCTTGAAAATTTATCGGAAAAAAAAAACCCGACCATATCAGATTAGGTATCTAGAACTTTAATAAGGAATTAAGTTTTAACTGCAACTCTACTTATGAGGAGATAAAGCTATGACTATCTGGCTAAGAAATTTAAAATCCATAGACTTATCCTCTTACCCCATTAGATACCACCTTTGCATTACTACTATTTGATACTGGTGCTGATAGGAGCTTTATATCCACTAAGTTCAGTAAGCAGATAAATTCTATTCTTACACCATTAAGTGTCACTTATGCTATTGAGGTTGATGACAGTAAGACGCTTAAGACAAATAATATAATACGAGGATGCTCCTTAGAATTAGTAGGCCGCCTCTTTGAAACAGACTTGATACCTGTCAAAATGGGAAGTTCTGACGTGGTCATTGGCATGGATTGACTATCGAAATATCATGCGGAAATAGTGTGCAACAAGAAGACGGTTCATATACCATTAGCCAATAACAAGGTCCTTACTGTCCAAGGCAAAGCAAGAAATACCAAAGTAAGCATCATCCCTAGCATTAGGACCCTGAAGTGTTGACAGAGAGGGAGCCAAACGAAAAGCGGCTCGAAAATATTCTTATTATTTATGGTTACCCCAAATTTTTTCCAGAAGACTTACCTGAACTCCCAACATCGTGGCAAGTCAAACTTAAAAATCGGCCTAGTATCAGGTGCTGCACCAGTGGCTCGAGAACCATGCCGATTAACCCCGTCAATAGTGTAAGAATCGTCCAACTAACTGTAGGACCTTTTAGATAAAAGGTTTATCAAACCGAATTCCTCTCTTTGGAGGAGCTCCAGTTTTGTTCATAAAGAAGAAGGATAGTACATTCAGAATGTGCATCAATTACTGAGAGCTAAATAAACTAAAAGAACCTATATCCGCTCACAAGGATCAATGACTTGTTTGACCAAACTCCAAGAATTAAGCTTCTATTCGAAGATGGACCTAAGGACTGGTTATCATCAGGTTAGAGTTCATAAAAAAGATATTCCAAAGGCAGTCTTCAGATTCCGTTACGGTCATCATAAATTCCTATTAATGCCGTTTGGAATAACCGGTGCCTCAACGGTATTCATGGACCTCCTAAATCGGGTGTGCAAACCTTATCTAGACAAATTCATGATTGTATTCATGAATGACACCTTAATCTACTCACGAAACCAGAAGGAGCATGAGCAAACATTTAAGACTAATTCTAGAGTTGTTGAAGAAAGAACAGCTATACACCAGGCATTCTAAGTTTGACTTTTGGCTAAGATAGGTCAGATTTCTCGGTCACCTAAGGATCCAAGTCGACCTCGCAAAGATCGAGGCTATCAGGAATCGGTCAACTCTTAGAACCCCATAAAGATATGACAGTCCTTAAGACTTGCAACTTATTATAAGCAATTATCAAAACTTTCTCAAAGATCACCAGAGCTCTAACAAAACTGACCCGAAAAGACATTAAGTATGATTGAGCGAGGATCAGGAGACATCATATCAGTTATTACAGCATAATCTGTGCAGCGCGCTTATATTATCCAAGAGAAGCAAGAAATTTGTAGATTACTGTGACGCTTCACACAATGGGTTGATATAGAAAGATAGGGTCATAGCTTATACTTTATGAAAACTTAAGGTTCACTAGGTGAATTACACAACGCATGATCTAGATCTTGGAGCAGTAATCTTTATCCTTAAGACTTGAAGACATTAGTTGTACGGTAAGAAGTGTACTACACTCACAGACTATAAGAACCTCCAACACATCTTGAACCAAAAAGAGTCGGATATGAGGTAATACCATTGGATTGAGCTAATAAGTGATTGCAACTGTGAAATTCGTTATCGCCTGAGGAAAGCTAATGTGGTTGCAGACACTCAGAGATGAAAGGAGCAAGCTAAGTCGTTAAGAGTACGAGCCCTAGTTATAACTATTCAACCAAACCTTCCTTTCTTAGCTCATGAAGCACAAATAGAAGTTGTTAAGGAGGAAAATATGAAAAATGAAGCCATGCACGGAATAGATAAATAGTTTGGGATAAGGGCTAATAAAAATCGATATTTCATGAATAGAGTCTGGTTACCTTGTTTTGGTGGAATAAGAAAGAGAGTTATGGATGAAGGATACAAATCAAGATATGCCACTCATCCCGGATTCGATAAAATGTATCATAACCGCAAGGAGCTATACTGGTGGCCTGACATGAAGGCTGACATTGCCTCATATGTCAACAAATTCCTAACATGCTCCAAAGATAAGGCAAACATCAGAAACCATTTGAGTAATAGTCGGCCGCCTAACCAAATTTTCGCAATCCTACCAATCAAGGAGAACAACAGGATGAATAAGCTAGTCCAAACGTACCTAAAGGACGTCGTCTCCAAACCTGGAGTGCCCATTTCAATCATTTCGGATTCAGATAGCAGATTTACATCTAGATTTTTTGAAATCGTTACAGCGAGCTTTGGGTACAAACATGGACACAAGTACCACATATCACCCTCTGACCAATGGTCAGAGTGAAAGAATGATCCAAACCTTAGAACATATGTTAAGAGCCTGTGTGATGGATTTTGGGAAGTGTTTGGGATACTCATTTGCCTTAGTGGAATTATCGAACAACAACAATCACACACGTTTTAAGCTTGCTCCGTTTGAGGCACTGTATAGACAAAAGTGTGGATCACCCCTTTGACGGGTCAAAGTCAAGGATAGTCAAGTCATTGGCCTAGAAATGATACTTGAGGCCACCGAAAAGATAGTACAGATACGGAACCGCCTAAAAGTTGCCCGCGATTGTCAGAAAAGTTATCCAGACGTAAGGAGAAAATCATTTGAGTTCCAATTAGGAGAAAGGGTACCGATGAAAGTCTCGCCACGAAAGGGCGTGATACGATTTGAGAAACAAGGATTACTTAATCCTCCTTACATTGTACAATTCAAGGTCTAAAAAAGAATTAGACTAGTAGCTTATCGTTTAGAGCTGCCACCAAAGCTTAGCAGCGTGTACAATACCTTCCATGTATCCAACCTTAAGAAGTGTTTGGCTGATTAAACACTCGTTATACCCATGGACGAGCTAGAATTAGATGATAAGTTGAACTTCATTGAGCAACCTGTAGAAATAATGGACCGAGAAGTCAATAAACTAAAACACAGCCGGATCCCGATAGTAAAAGTCAGATGGAACTCTAAGCGAGGTCCTGAGTTTACGTGGGAACGCGAAGATCAGTTTCGGGAAAAATACCCTCATCTGTTCTCAAATACTCAAGCAGTGGAGAACACGAGCTAATTTCGGGACGAAATTCCCTTAACAGGGGGAGACTGTAACATCCGGCATTAAACCAGGTTAGCAACTACGACCTAATCAGTATTTAATAGCCAATTATAACCTAATCAGTGGTCATTAGAAATTAATCAAAGTGATTAACAAGGTTCATGAAGAAATTAAACTCAATAAGAATCAAATTCATCGGTGCGATGAATCGGGAAATTAATTAATCCGATCGATTTACGATATGAAGGATTAATACAACTAGGTACACAATTAAATTAAGATTAGTAACACTAATCATGTATTAATACACTTACTTAACATTAATGATGCAAGACTAAAACAAATCATTAAACAAATGCATTCAAAAGTATTTATGAATTTACATAAAAGGGAAATACAAGAATACATTCTAAATACATTTATACAAAAAAAAATGAAAATACATCAAAATATCTTCATAAAGTCTGCCCATAGGGAGGTACAAGTAGGTTTTGACTACATTTTCATAATACACACTTCCATAACCCATCAAAATCAAAACCTTTTCATCATCTTTTTTTCATCTCATCCAACACTCCAATCAAACTCCATTTGAAAGACCAAGACTTTGCCTATAAATAGATAGCTTCCCTTTCATTATTTTCACACCAAAACTCATCCTTTTTCTCTCTAAAAACCGGATCCCACAAACACACCCACTACAAACATTTTCATTCAAGTGTTCTTGGTGAAATTCAAGTGTTCTTGGTCCAAATCTTGCAAGAGTTCCAACTTCTTCTCAATTTCATACTCCAAATACATCAAAGTAAGTAAATACTAACTTCTTTCATCATACATTTATGTTTATATAAGTCTGGCATAATATATATAATCACCAACAACAACAAGTTTCATAAAAACTCAAGTTTATAAGTTTCTAGTTTTTGTTTTTAAGTTGTTTCTTTAAATGTGTTTATGAATATATAAACACATCATAAAAGTGTTAATATTATGAAAACAAGTAATACATATGTGTTTTATAACTTGTATACAAGTAGTCTTTGAATAAACAACAAGAATCATAAGTTATTTCAAGTTTATAAACTGCGGATTTTCGGCAGAAAATTTATATCGACTTTGAAAAATCATAAGTAATTCATAACTTAACGTAATGAGTTGATTCTTGTCTCAAAAGTTAGATCTATGTCTTAACTATATATCTGGAAGTCTTCATAATTTATTTTGGAGTTTAAGACATCCAGAAATTATTTGGGAAACCGAGAGTTTGACAGCTCAAAAATGACCAACATAGGGTTTTCAACAAGCTTTTTCCCTAACCTAAACATCTCGAAAAAATGGCCGTTATTGATTCTAAAAGACCTTTGTATATAGTAGTTTAATGTCCTAGAAAACCAAAGCCTAAAACGTTTTGGAGCTTGGTCAAAAACAACATCAAAGTAGGCCGAAAAACCTCCGAAAAAGCTGGAAAATTATATACATATAAACTTGACGTTTTAAGCGGGTTTTATTTATAAACTTGTAATATTGGGTGATTTAAGACGTAAAAATCTATAAATATATATATTATCATATATTAGAGATGTTAAGTCCCTATTATCATTTAGGACTCGATTAAATTCACATCCGGTTTCATCACCCATCAAACAACGCAAATTTGCATTTCATGCTCGTATTTGCCATCGCACGCACGGTGAGTCCTCATAGCCCCTATTTTCACATTGTTATGTTTTGGGGTTGAAATACATGCTTTGTTTTTATATGGACACGAAAACAACTTCATTTCTATTATGTATTACACATGTGGTTCCATCCGCCCTTATATGAAGAACCGTTAATTGCATTTATTTGTAAACGTGAATATATTGTGGATAGATCTATCGGGAGTCATGTCCCACATTCGGGTTATTTCGGGTCGGCTAACAGCGAGTGCATATATATTTAACACACGGTATTACGTATGGGAATACTGCACAGGGCAAACTCATTTTAATTAAGCTTCGGTTGCATGATGGTTTATATGTAATACATAACATAGAATTTATGATTTTATAAATTCAAACTCTACTGTTGTTGTCCATACAAGTCAGATTTACGTATAATTCTATGAGCTCACCAACAATTTTTTGCTGACGTATTTTAGCGTGTATTTTCAGGAAATTAAGGCAAGTGTGCCTTCAGACGTATTTACTTTCAAGCTTCCGCATCCATGGAGTCGCATGCATATTCAAAACTAACAGAGATTTAGCTGCATTATTTTGGATACTTTAATTATGTAATTCAATCTCTGTATTGTGCGAACTTCTTTTCTTCATATCATACTATGTAAAACATTGCTATATTTTAAAGTTTTAACGATGTATTTTAAAAACGTCCATATAGTGGTCGTTCGTTATGATTATGGTTACGCTTCCGCGACGTCACGCGTCGTTGCCAACCGGGGTAACGGGGTGTGACAATAAGACTAATATAGATATCATTCGGTATTTAAATTAGCAAGAGTTTTCTGGCAGTTTTGTCTCCCAGCTTTCTTCTTTTCTATGTTTCAGTCAGATTTGTGACCTCTACAGTTCTTTTCAGGATTGGAGGATTGCCGGTTGGTAGAGCTGGAATGGTTTCAAGAAATACAGCTGGTCCCTAATTCATAAATTTCAACATCTCCTCAGATAGGTCATGGAAACTAATAAATTCTAGAAAATGTTTCCTCCATTGAACATATTCACCTCTGTAGAGAATAGGATGTTTGGTTTCCGACCCCATGGCTAGTGCATCTTTTGACATAGTGACTGATTAAAAAGAATCTTCCAAGATATTTTACATGGATTTTGATTGGATTTGAAAGGAATGTGAAAAGGTGATCAAACTTATGACAAGTATGATCAAACTCGAATGATGAATAAGACAACTCGAATGGAAGAGTTATACAACTCGATCAAAGAATGGATCAACTCGAATGAATAAGAGTGAAACTCGAATTTAAAAAGAATCAAACAAATGATTAGTAATGAAACTCGAATGACAAGTTGGTGAAATTCGAATGAAGAGTCAACCAACTCGAATGAAGTGTCAATAAACTCGAATGGACTTGACTTAGATTAAACTCGAATTATTTATGTTAAAACTCGAATTAACTTGAATGTCACTTGATTTTTGTTTAATCAAACTCGAATGAGGTTAAAAACCAACTCGAATATGTTTAAACAAACACGAATGAATGGTTAAACAAACTCGAATGTTTATTTCAACTCGATGATAATTGATATCCAAGTCGATTAAAACTAAATCTAAATCGATTAAAACTAAATCCAACTTGATTAAAATCACTTTCCAAGTCGATTAAAAAGTTAATCCAACTCGATCAGTTGTTGATCCAACTCAATTGAAACTAGATAATCAGATTAATTCGAGTTTTAGCAGAATTTGAATTTTCTAAGTTAGATTTTCAAATCTACCAACAAAAATGTATGAATTGACCCCAAATTATAATCGAAGGTGGACTTTTTACTTACAAACACTTTTTGTGAAACCACTTTGACTAATTTCAGATTAAACTCCCTGTTTTTATCAAGAACAGCCAAGAACACAACACTTTTCAAAATCCTTAAAATCAAAAGAACCTTTTGTGTGTTGTGAATTACGATATGAGATTATACTCAATCTCTTCGTCTTTTAAAAACAATCCTTCGATCCAATTTGTACCCTCAAACACATACTGAATCAAAAACCCTAAGGGTTTTTCTGAATTTTCAAATTTGCGATGCAACAATGTTTGAAAATAATATTTTTAGAATTTCAAAATCAATCAAAAATTGCCATTTCAGGCTCTGATACCAATTGATATATTTAGATTATGTTAGATCTTATTTTGATTGATGAAATAAAATAAGTCTAGGGTGCAAATTGTAAATAGTTCATAATTTTTTATTGGTATAAATATAACTTTGACTTTTGTAATTGTAGAACTGACAATTCATTTTGGTATTGCACGGAAAGCAAGAGAAGAAATTAGGGCTATAGTTGTCGAATACTTTCCATTCTCATCTCTGTAATCATTTGAATATAATTCAATCATTCGGTAAGTGATTCTTTTATTGTTCTTAATTGTTCATGATTAATTTTTGATTGAAATTACACGAATTACAATTGGTATCAGAGCCTAGAAAATGAAATTTTGATTTCAGAATTGAAAATTCAGTTAGGGATTTTGATTCTGTTGATCTTTGTTGTTGAATCTTGGATCGAAGGAAGGGATTTGAAAATCGATCAGTTTGATCAAAAGCTCAAACTGTAATTCAAAACAATTAAAAAGATTCAGTGATTTTTTAGAAAATTCAAAAACCCATGTGTTCTTCGTTGTTCAAGTGAAAAATAAAGTGGTTTAATCTGTATTTGGTCCAAGTGATTTCAGAACAAGAGTTTGAAATCAAAAACCTTACCTTCGATAATAAGGAGGAATCAATTGAAGCATTTTTACAAAATTTGATTAAATTCCAGACTTGAAATTTCTGAAAAACTCAGAAAACTCGAATATCACTTTGTTCTTGTTGCAATCGAGTTGACAACACTTTTTAATCGAGTTGAACGAAGTTATAGTCGAGTTGATCATTGAATTCAATCGAGTGGATCACTGAATAAATCGAGTTGAAAAGTAGTTCTATTCGAGTTGACTTGAACTTTTATTCGAGTTGACTTGAAGACTCATTCGACTTTCCCCATATTTAATTCGAGATGGGAACATTTTATAATTGAGTTTTTCAAAACAATTTTCTGGATTTCAAATTTAATTCGAGTTTACTCAATCATCAGTCAAAGTCATTCGAGTTTACTAGAACTTCCATTTGAGTTTACTCTCACATTCATTCGAATTTATTGTAATTTGATTCGAGTTTATTGGCATTTGATTCGAGTTGACTTCTTTTTTATCCAAGTTGACTATCAATTGACTCGAGTTGACTCACACTTGATTCGAGTTTTATAGAAGTTCAATTCGAGTTGCATAATTCTTCTAATTGACTGATTTTTCTAGATTCGAGTTGAGTACATTCATTGTTCGAGTTTTTCACACTCATTGATCGAGTTGATCTATTTAATATCTGAGTTGTTCACCTTCATTGATCGAGTTTCAGTGCATAATCATTAATGTTTGATCAACTGTTCAAATTCAATCAAAATTTCATTTTAAGATCTTGGAAGATTCCTATAATTCAGTCAACATGTCCAAAGACGCACTTGCAATGAGGTCGGAAACAAAACCTCCATGTACAATGGAGGGAAAGATTTCTTGAATTCATCAGTTTCCATGACCTATTTGATGAGATGTTAAAGTCACTTACTGACGGACCGGCTGTGTTACTTAAAACAATACTTGTTGTACCCACCGGCAACCCTCCAATACCTGAAAGATCTGTTGAGATCATTAACCTAACAGAGGCACAAAAGTGTAGAAAACTGGAGGACAAGACAGCCAGAAAATTGTTGCTGATATCTATCCCAAATGACATATACACTTGTCTAACAAACACCAAAACAACCAAATCCATCGGGGATGAGGTTTGTAAGTTGATGAGGGGATCAGACAGGGCAGCAACAAATAGAGTTCGAAACAACTTAATGACGTTCGAGAACTTCAGAGCTAGAGAAAGGGAACTGCTGGAGAGTACATACTAGCGGTTTGTCAGCTTAGTGAGTGAAAAGAAGAGGAACGGTGTCACAAAGTCCAATTTAGACATCAATGTTAAATATCTGAACGTACTTAATCCAGAATGGGAAAAGTACGCAATGATTATTCAACAGACAAAAGATATTGAGGACATGGACTTTCATATGGTGTTTGAAAACCTTAACAACTATCAGGAAGTTGTTTTAAGGAAGATGTCCTGAAAGAAGAAAGCTGAAAAAGAAACCGTTTGATCCTTTAACATTATTGGCAGAAAACAAATACAAGTACAAGCTAAAGAAGGAAAAATGTATAGTTATAAGCAGCATTTCATCTGAATCAGACTCATCGGATTCCTCAGCTGATTCTGAAATTGAGGAAATGAAGAAACAAATGGCCTTACTAACTATGGCATTTCAGAAGAAGTTTTACCGGAAACCTACCAACAACAAGATGAGATACAAAACAGGCTCACGAAAGTTTGATAAGAAGGAGAGATATGACAAATCAGGTGAAAACAGTGGAAAGAAAGCCGACAAATATGATAAATCTGAAAAGTCAGCCAAGAAGGACTCAGAGCAAAAATGCTACAACTGTGAAAAGCCGGGTCATTATGCTAGAGAATGCAGAATCCCAGTAGTGAAAAATTCATAAGACTACACAAGAAAGACACTTCTAGCAAAGGAAAAGGAAGCTTGCAAAGCTCTAATGGCTGAAGATGATCACTGGCTTCAACTATCTGAGGATGAAGACATCTTAGATGAAGATGCACACATTTGTTTAAAGTAAGAAGTTTTTAACAAATCAGAACTTAGTGAGTCTGCGATGGTAGCAGAAGATGAAGTTTGGGTGGGGTTGATGGATGAGGAGAATGAAGAGAAAGAAGAGTCTGATGAGGAACTGACTGAAGAAGTAGCAATGATGGCAACAGGATATGCTGGCGGCAGCAAGGATAGAGAAAGTGATGAATCAGATTCTAATAAATCAGAGAGTTCAGAGACACCTGAGGTACAAACTAACTCTGATTCTGAAAATGATGACTCCTGTATGCTTGAATAAAAACTGACGCAAATGGCTTTCATGCTAAAGAAATTTGAAAAATCTTTCAAAACTGAAAAGAAAAAATGTCCATTCCTTGGAAAACAAGCTAAATCAAGAACATGCTTCAGTGTTGGATTTTCCCAAGGATAAGGCATTAGCATTACGAGCTGTATCAGATTTACAAGATAAAATGAATGATCTTCAAAGTCAAATCCAGAAACTAAATAGAAATATATCTGACCTAACAGAAAAACTGAATTTGGCTGAATTAGAAGCATCAACTTATTCTGTAAAATATCATGCCATTTTTTACGAAAGAACAAAACTTTACGAGAAAATTAAATAATTGGAAGATGAGTTTATCAAACGAGGTCAAATAGATTAAACGATACATTTAAATCAACCTAAAAATACCGAATTTTATAATTCAAAATCAGGTATAGGTTGGAATAATCCTAAATATCTGACAAAAACTATTTCAAATTCACCTACTTTATATGATGTCGGATACATGAATTTAGGATTACAAATGACGTTTATGAAAGCATCAGATGAAATAGAATCAAGTGATGATTCAAAAAGGTTAAGATCTGATAAAAGGCAAAATTCTGTTGATTATAACAGAATAAATGAGTCTTATCAAAATTCTTGCATTTATTAGGAGTATATTCAGACATATTCTGACAAGGATTTATCTGAAAACACTACTCATTCTCAAAAGCTATATTTACCAGCTTCAATTCTTGAAAAGATGAACTCTGATCTTGAATTGAAAATAAAAACTTTTGAGACTGAAAATCAAAATCTTAAGGCTGAAATTAAATCATTAGAACCAAAGTTGCAAAAGCAGCCTGAAAACAAATTACAATCAGATAAAACGCATTCAATACAACTTGATTCTATTAATTCTGAAAAAGATGTTGATCTGTATATGAACTCCGAGTTTAACTCACTGAAAGAAATGTTTGTTAAAATAAATGAATTTGTCAAACCATTACACGACAAACAACTTGATAAAGCTAAAGGACCTATTAGAATTCTGAAAAGAATATCTACAGAATCAACTTAAATCATCAGAACATTCACCAATTTTACAAAAAGTCCAAAATTCCAAAGGTAAGAGACTTTTACAGGAGTAACAAATTTCTAAAACGACTAATTCTCGTGTTTCTTGTATGTCAGATAATATTGTGAAAGGTTCTCGGAAGAAAGAATGGAGAAAGAAGCAGCGAGGAAAGAAAAGTATAAGACAAGAGTGGAGAGTCAAAGAAAATATTGTTACAGATAGGATTAGATAATTTGAAAAATCTGTTTGTAATAATAATTTTACTGATAAATGTCATACTAAATACTCTCGAACTTCCTTAATGGCTTTAAATTCTGCTTCTTGTAAAACAATGCATGCTAAATCTGATAAGTTTGTATGGCTAACAAAGAAAAAGGATCCCTCTTTAAAACAGAAAAAGGTTCCAAAGCAGCAACTTTCAAAATGTTCCACATCAAACTGTACAAAAACTGTACCAAAACGTGCTGTTAAAAAGTGGGTTCCTAAATTAAAAGAAATATCTGATGAGAAGATGATATTTAAACCACATGATTTACCGAAATCAAAAGTACCCAACTATAAATGGGTACATCACGTTTTATTTCATCTTATAGGTAAATCATGTGTGGTACCTTGACTCCGGATGCTCAAAGCACATGACCAGACAGAAAGAAACTCTCACTAACTTTGTTGATAAATTCTGTGGGACGGTCCGTTTCGGGAATGATCAATATTGTCCGATCAAAGGATATGGGAGTCTTGTGTACGACAAGATAACAATTCAAAAAGTCTTCTACGTTGACGGTCTCGGTCACAATTTGTTCAGCATTGGACAACTCTGCGACAAAGGATTAGAGGTCAATTTCAAAGCAAATCGGTGCAGCATAAGATCTGGAGAAGGAAAAGAAATCCTTGCAGGGAATAGCAAAACTAATCTGTACTCAATAGACCTAGCCTCAATCAATCTGAAGAAAGATGTTTGCTTAATGTGAAAAGTAATATCTAAAATCTCTTGGCTATGACGTCGTTGCCTTTCTCACCTGAATTTCAAAGAATTAACCAACCTTGCAAAAGGTGGGTTATTCAAAGGGCTACCAACTCTCAGGTTTCAAAAAGAGCAGTTGTGCGCAGCCTGTGAAAAAGGAAAGATGGTTAGAGCATCTCACAAGTCTAAAACTGAACACTCGTCAACGAGAGCTTTGGAACTGCTACATATGGACTTGCGTGGACCAATGAGAGTACAGAGTATAAACAAGAAAAGATATGTGTTGGTAATTGTCGATGACTACTCTATATACACATGAGTATTCTTCCTACGTTCCAAATCTGATGCTACCGAGATAAAAATCAAATTCATTCGCAGAATTCAAGTCAAGTTGTAGTTCTCAATTCAAACAATCAGATCAGATAATGAGATAGAATTTAAGAACAAATCTCTCGAGTCGTTTCTGAATTCTGTGCGAATAGCACATCAATTCTCAGCAGCTCGCACTCCACAGCAAAATGGTGTCGTTGAACGAAGAAATCGCACACTAGTGGAATCTGCAAGAACGATGCTGGCATATTCCAACCATCCATTATTCCTTTGGGCTGAAGCTGTAGCAACGACTTGTTTTACGTAGAACAGATCCATAATCAACAAAAGATTCGGAAAGACTCCGTACGAATTAATAAACAAACGAGTACCTAATGTCAAATTTTTCCATGTCTTTAGATGCAGGCGTTTCATATTAAATGACAAAATCTGGGCAAATTTAGTCAAAAAGCTTATGAAGGCATCTTCATTGGTTATTTGAACGAGTCTGTAGCCTTTCGAGTCTACAATAAGAGGACCAAGACAGTCAATGAAAGCGTAAATGTCAAATTCGATGAAGGCATTGTAATGGCTTCTGAACATACCAGTTCAGCACCCGATCTTAACAAGTCGAGTTCTATGAAGTCATCTGAACAGAGTGCAGATAATTTTGATTTAAATAAACTATTCGAGAATTTTTATGAAGATTACTTTGAACAGCCCAAACCTAATGTTTCAAGTTTGGTGCCTGACAGGATTACTAAAGATCTAGTCGTAGTCTCAGATTATTCTCACCAACCAATTTCAGAAGAAACTAGAGAGGCTTCAACGACAGACGTGCACTTACCTGTTGATAGTGTACAACCCATTCAACCTCAAGTATCTTTTGAAACCCCCTTACCTTCTGAAAATTCAGAAATCCCAATCTCACTTGATATACCATCAACCTCAGAAGCTAAACCCCGAATTCCCTATCTAGACTTAAACCCCAATCAAGATCAACTTCAACCTTATCCACATACCTTTAAGTTGACAAGGAATCACCCAACTGAAAATATCATAGGTGATCCTTCAGCTTCAGTCAAAACCAGAAAAGCAACCATGAATGAGTGCATATTTTCAAACTTTCTCAGCAAAATTGAGCCAAAGAATGTTAAAGAAGCTCTTTTGAATACTGATTGGATTGTGGCTATGCAAGAAGAGCTGAATCAGTATGAAAGGTTGAAGGTCTGGAGATTGGTGGAGCAACCAAAAGACAAATCAATCATTGGCACGAAGTGGATTTTCAAGAATAAGAAGGATGAATACGGTGTCATCATTCGTAACAAGGCTCGCATCGTCGCCAAAGGATACAGTCGGCAAGGAGGGATTGATTACGATGAAACATTCG
This sequence comes from Centrapalus pauciflorus, assembly GCA_020465985.1. Classification (NCBI taxonomy): domain Eukaryota; kingdom Viridiplantae; phylum Streptophyta; class Magnoliopsida; order Asterales; family Asteraceae; genus Centrapalus; species Centrapalus pauciflorus. Next base: position 149,631 of record JAANYP010000115.1, read on the forward strand.
CTCCAGTTGCTAGAATAGAAGCTATTAGGATGTTTTTGGCTTTTGCAACTCCTAAAAACATTACTGTCTATCAAATGGATGTAAAAACTACGTTTTCAAATGGAGAACTGACAGATGAAGTATAAACATATCAGCCCGAAGGGTTTATTGATCCTTCGAAGCCTGATCATGTATATATTTTGGATAAATCCCTTTACGGCCTTAAACAAGCACCTCGTGCTTGGTATGATGCACTTTCAACATATCTGTTGAAATGTGGATTTAACAAGGTGAAGTGGATACAACCCTGTTTATAAAACGTCAGGGTCCAGATATTATAGTTATTCAAATATATGTAGATGATATAATATTTTGGTCGACTAATCCAGAATTTTGCAAGAAATTTGCTTTCTTAATGTCCCAAAAATTTGAAATGAGCATGATGGGAGAAAACAATTTTTTCTTAGGTTTACAAGTGAAACAACTGACTGATGGAATTTTCATCAATCAGTCCAAATATATTCAGGACATGTTAAAGAAATTTAACATGGTAAATAGTACTCATATGAAAACTCCCATAGCTCCGGATTACAAATCCAAACTCGATGAGGACATTTCAGGGAAACCTGTAGATGTAATCATTATCGAGGCATTATTGGGTCATTAATGTATTTAACTGCAATTAAACCTCATATTATGTTTGCTACATGTGTTTGTGCTAGATATCAGGCACATCCGAAAGAATCACATTTGGCAGCTGCCAAAAGAATCTTAAGATATCTAAAGGGAACACCAAACCTTGGTTTGTGGTATCTCCGGGAATCATCATTCACTTTAACTTTCCTTTCTGATGTTGATCACGTAGGTGATAAAATTGACAGAAAAAGCACATCAGGAGCAGTCCAATTCCTAGGTGACAAACACGTCTGCTGGTCATCCAAAAACAACACTGTGTTTCATTGTCTACAGCCGAAGCTGAATACGTTGACGTATCGTCGTGCTGTTATCAAGTGTTGTGGCTGAAGAGCCAACTAAGAGACTACGGGTTTACACCATAAAAGATTCCAATTTACTGTAATTCTCAAAGTGCAATAGCCATAGCTTCTAATCCGGTGCGACATTCTAAAAGCAAACAGATTGACATCTGGTATCATTTTATGAAAGATCATGTAGAAAATGGTAATATACAATTATATTTTGTACCTAGAGTATATCAATTAGCTGACTTGTTTACCAAAGCCTTAGTGAAAAATGTTTTAATTTTTTGGTATACAAGTAGGGTATGTTGAATCGTTAGATTTAAACATTCAGTAGTTAGAAATTATAATTTTAAATTTAAATTTTTTATTTTGATTTAAATTTTGATGTTAAACTCATGTGAATTTAAAGTTTAAATTTTTCAGACTTTAACAGATCTGGATTGTCATCTGCAGGGGAAGTAGAAAGATATTTTTATCTGATTTTTAGAAATTTGATAAATTTTTATCTGATTTCTGTAAGGTGGAGCAGTCATTTAAAAAGCTATATACATCTAAGGGGCAGCTTAACTGCAAACATCAAGGGGGAGCAATTTTGTTTTTTGTTAAAAAAAATTTTAGTTAAAATTTTTTTTTATTATTTTAGTTGTTAAAATTTTTTTTTGTTGTTAAATTTTTTTTACTTTTAGTTGTTTTCAATATATTTTTTAGGTATTATTTTTTTTGTTTGATAGTTAATTTTTAGTTTGGTGAAATGGGCTTAAAATAAAACAAACATTTTTGTGTGAGTGGGCCGCGTTATTTTTGATATTTTAATTTGAAATTTCAACTATAAAGTTGAAATTCAAAATTCAAACTTACTTTTTCAAAATTCTTGACTACTATTCACCAACCCTCTCATATCACTTTCTTCATCACGAAGTAACATCAACAATCTCATAGAAATCAGATCTTCAATATTTTATTTTAAAAATGTAAGTCCATTTCATAATTTCATGTATTTTTTTCAGTTTATATGTTTCGTTTTTAGTCATTTGTTGTAGTTCATTGAAGGTGTGTTTATCTGCGGATTACTATATTGAACTTGAATCTCAAATTTCAAGTTTCATTTCCAAGCACACAGACATTAATTTTGAATTTTCAAGATTCAAAATATTCGAGTTCATAAAACCTGAAAATTGAGATTTTTGGTCTGATTTGATTGTTTCTGGACAATGTTCAGTACACAAATGTTATTGGTAATCAATTTTCAAGTAGGACTCCATTTTTTAATAAGTGAAAAAGTCCATGGATTGAATTTTTGAAAATATCAGTGTATAGGGACTTAGAAATAATTTTTGACATTTTCTCGATTAACACTGTAATCGAGAATGTGTCAAGCTTCATGTGAGTTGAGTGAAGCATCACTCGAGAAACTTATAGTTTCATTCGAGTTGAACCCTTCTTCTTTCAAGAAAATCTGTTATGTTATTCGAGTTGGTTCATGTTCAGGACTTAGAAATTTTTTAAAAATAACCCTCGCTAACATAACTGATTCGAGTCCATTCAAGATTTATTCGAGTTGGACTCATATATGCTTCGAGTCCTTTCAAGTTCCATCCGAGTTGAGTTCATTCAAGGACTTAGAATATTTTTCTCACATTCTCGATATATCCTTTTATTCGAGGACACAATATATGTCATTCGAGTCCACTCATGTTTCATTCAAGTTGGACTTAAAGTTAGTTCGAGAAGCTCTAATTGATGATCGAGTTGAGTAGTGAAAAGAACTTAGAAACTTTTCAATAAAGATCTCGATAATTCCTTTCATTCGAGAAAACATCAGTTTTAATCGAGTTTGTCATAAGTGTCATTCGAGTTGGTTCTTAGGTGCATTCGAGAAAGTTCTTCATCATTCGAGTTCTATACATGTGTCTATCGAGTTGAGTCATACATTATCCGAGAAACTTTACCTTTCACCCGAGTTTCATAATCAAATTTGTCCAAAAGTTTCTACGTGTTGGGAATTTAATTTTTTCAGAAAAATTTCACATTTTTCGATAAATTTTTTAAATCTGTGTTTTTCTAACATTGAACTCTTAACGATTTACTTTGGAATCCTAAGAATAATATTTTAATATTATTATCTGGAATTCCAATGCTTTAAACAGAAAAACACATATTTTCTAATTTCTAGCAAAATGTTTTATTTTTCTATTTGCAGGATTTCATTTGATTATTAGTTGAGTCTAACATGTTAATTACTTTTCACAGGTTTCAAATGGCATCACCAGCTCAATCTCAACCCTCAAACTCATCTGACTCCCATTCATCATCAAATCATACCCTTGTTTCTAAACCAGTAAAATCCGTCTCAGTCACCCGACCTTCATCTTCCACTCTCATTCCAAATAATCAACTTGTTAAACCAAAGTATTGTCTACCATTTCATGATAACAACCATCGCCTTGATACTAAAGTCATAAAAGTCAGCCACCCGATTATCGTAGACATTCTTAAAGGTCATCCTTTAGGATATCTACTCCAATACAAACCTTCGATTCTCCAGGTCTATCTTCGACAATTTTGGCACACTCTCAAGTTTGTCCCAGCTGATGGTAACCATCACTTTAAGGTTACCATCGATCAATTCAAGATGAAAATCAAAATAGCCAGATTGAGGCATAATCTGTTTTTACCTCGTCGTATCGATACAGTGAATTTCCCAGAGTTAGCTGATTTCAAAGATTTTGTATCTGATGACGAACTTGTACATGATGTAATTTGTCTGGGTTACTCAAAGCCACTACCAAAGAGTTCTAAGTTCTATAGGAATGGACTTAATGGCGAATGGTACACAACTTTTGGCATCATAAACCGATGCATGACGTCAAAACTTACTAGGATTGACAGATGTAGCATTCACTGTCTAAGAATGTTTCATGGAATCGCGTTCAACAAACACTATGATTTTGCGCAATGTATCTGGGAAGATTTGAAGGAGGCCGTGTTAGCAAAAACAACAAATAGATCACGAAAGTTTGTCCATCTTCAACGGTTTATCCAAATTATGATCAGAGGAATCTTAAGGGGAAATGAAAATATTCCTAAACGATCTAATGCTCAACGATGCCCTGATTATGTCATGCTGAGCTTACATGAGGTACCGGATTCAACGAACGCCAACATAATGCCAATTCCTGAAGCGTTATTAAAATATGCTGATCCGGAGAGTGAGCATGTGATGTTGTATTGCATAGATCACGCTCCTGTAGAAACCCAAGAACCGGGTTCTCTTAACCAGGGAGTGGTAGTTGAGGAGGAACTTCAGCATGGGGCTGAAGTTCAGGGAAGCCAAGTAGTGACTGAGGGAGTAGTAGTACAAATAAGGGGTGGTGAGGGAGAAGCAAGCAGCTCAGATTCCGAACGAACTCTGTCAAATATTCTTTAAGGAGCTGCAGAAGGAGATGATGATGATGATGATGAGGAGGGAGGAAATGATCCAAATGAGGGAGGTGCATCATTAATTGATGTTTTAGAAATAGCTAGACAGAGTGTGAGGAAGGTTCCTTGCCCAGAAAGCCGGGATCAAACCACATTTGCTGTTAGCTCCCAACAGGGAGTTATCATTGAAATAGTCAGCATCCCACTGACGACTGCACACCCCACTAGCCACTCAGTCTCCTCCCAACAGGAGACTGTTTCAATTTCTCACTGGGATGAAGCACATTTACTATCCAGAAATCCTTTGGATTTTATGGATATTGAAACAAGTACACATCTGCCCGGGTGTACGACTTCGTTTGATGCATAGAGTATAGAACCTATACACCTTAGGACACCCGAGTCCACTTCATGTGTTGATGTGAGTGTAGCTGAACTGTGTGTCACTGCCGGAACAACCTTAGTCACGGAAGCATTTGTTGCTCCGTCACTTGAATAGGTTGGAAGTCCAGTCGGAGCTACATCCATGCCAACTCTAAGTACTGGCCACGCAGACGTTCTTTACACAAGTTCGACTGTCGTGACAACTGGAAGTCTACGTGAGCCAGTGGTTAATCTTTCCCCATTTGTTACAGAATCTTCATTAAATCAAGCTTTGAGTGCTGATGTTGCAGGAGTGAACAGTCACTTAACAGCTCAGTTATCCGAAGTAATGTCTCAAATGAAAAATTATCATAAATTTTTGAATGGCAAGTCTGTAGCTGAAGAAACCGTGAAGAAAAAAGATCCAAATCAGGCTATTGAAAACCTAAGAGACTTTGTGTATGAACAGTTTGATGAAATGCGAGAACGCATGATGGGGTTGGAGAGCACCGTCATCACAGCCTTGTGAAATTTATCTGAACGAGTATCTGCAGTTGAACAATCATGTAAGGCTCAAGCTTCTGCTCCAAAGCGTAACCATGACAAGCATGATGAAGACTCCGATGATGCTCCTCAGGAGGGGGAGAAGAGGAGGAAGCTTGATGAGCCAGGAACTGGATTATTAATGATTACTTATCATGAAAAAGAGGCGAAACACAAGAGAAAAGAGAAGCCATGAGCTCTAAGGATAAACCTGTTGATACTCAAGGTGGGCAGAAATTGATTCTTTATGAGGATATTCCTGTTCCGTTGGTTATTCAATCAGAGTTCTATAATTTTGAAGAATATGATAACTCAGATGATGAAGTCCATGACCAGGTTCCGACGATTGATGATGTAGAGAAAGTGGTAGAGATTGAAGAGTTTGATGATGATGATGTTATTTAATTGACTGGTATTGCTGTGAGAGCTGAAAGGATAGAAGAAGAAAAAGAAATATTGGTTCAGGAAATATTAAAAGATGATATACCTGTACCGACGGTTGAAAAGTCTGAGGTTATGGTACAAGTTAAAGAAGAAGAGTTTAAACCATTTCATGTGGAGAGTTCTATTCCACCGGTTGTTACGGAGCTGAATGAAGTAGAGATAATGGATAGGTTCTTCAATGAATATGTCTTAGCAGATGAATCGCAAAGACAACATCAATTAAGGTTTGAAGCTTAAAAGATTGTACAAAGAGAGATTAATGACATTGTATTTATTCTTAATGATGAAGAAGTGAGAAAGTAAAAGAAAAAGGAGTTAGAGCTTTCGTCAAAGAAATCAGCTGAATATACAAGAAAAGAAACAAATTGCCATATCTTAAATATTATCTTGAAAAGAAGATTTTTTGTAAAAGACAAGATCCGTGTACTTATATGAAGCTACTTAGAGTGTTAGAGCCTAATAGACCACATTCAGCTAACTATGCAAGTTTTCTACAGAATAAAGCTCTGGAAGTTGATAAAATCATAAGTGAATTTCCAATTGTTGATCTGATCAAGATAGAAAAGGATCGTTTTATGAACACGTACACTTTTACTGAAGCCGACATGTTTTGGATGCACTTAGTTGATATTGAAGCTTTGTTTGATGAACTCTGTCGGAACAAAGGGAATGAACATTGTAGGTTTGCGATGAAGAAACTGTTTCATTTTATGCACATTAAACTCGTGCTTATGTCGGTGCAAGACCTTCAGATAGGTGTTGAAAGAGGAATGCGAAAGATCAATGTCACTCCACCTAATAGAGTTATCAAGTTTGCTGGGGAGTTAAAAGAATATCAAGTGATAATGGTGAAGCGTCCTGCTGTCATGTACAAAGATAAAGATCGAAAGCTGAGAGCTATGAGAAGTATCGAGCTAAACAAGTCTTGTGATGGAACCCTTCAGAAAGTTATGAGTGGGTTGAAAGGAAAGTTGGCTGCTGATCAGAAAAGGAAGACAAAGAGAGGAGCTCTGAGTGCTTATGATAAGAGGCTCATGGTGGAATTTATTTTAAAGATCAAATGGAGACTGTCCAACAGAAAGAGCGTGAGGAATTTTGAAATGAAGTTGGGTCTAGCAAAATGAAGACTGAGTTTATTTCATCAAAGGGGGAGAATGTTAGATCTTATTTTGATTGATTAAATATAATAAATCTTGGGTGTAAATTGTAAATAGTTCATAGTTCTATTTTGGTATAAATATAACTTTGACATTTGTAATTGTGGAACTGACAATTCATCTTGGTATTGCACGGAAAGCAATAGAAGAAATTAGGGCTACAGTGGTCGAATACTTTCCATTCTCATCTCTGTAATCAGTTGAATATAATTCAATCATTCGGTTAGTGACTCTTTTATTGTTCTTAATTGTTCATGATTAATTGTTGACTGAAATTACACGAATTATAGATTAATCAATAACAAACAAGATATCAAACGATTAAGACAACAGAAACACTAACTGAATGATTTACTTGCACAAATCGAAATTACAGAATGAGAGGAAAGTTCATACACTGTAGCCCTAGCTTTTTGCAATTAATTCCGTGCAACAAATGAAAGTCAAAAGTCTAAAAGTTAATTCTACAGTACCCGGATTTTGTATATATATATATACACACACACATTTGAAACTATAGAATATTTACAAATAGGACCCTTAACTTAATATTTTTCATCAACAAAATAATATCCAACAGAGGGATCACCAATTATGTTTTCTGGTGGGTGATTCCTTGTCCATTTGGATGTATGAGGATAAGATTAAAGTTGGTCTTGATTGGGATTTAAGTTCAGGTAGGGAATTCGGGGATTCGTTTCAGAAGTTAATGAATATCAACTGAATTGGGGGATTCTAAATTTTCAGAATTCAAGGGAGTTTCAAAAGATTCTGGAGCTTGAATAGGTTATAAACTTTCAAAAGGTATGCATACATCTGTCGTTGAGACCTCTCCAACTTATTCTGAAATCTGTTGGTGTGAATGATCAGAGTCTATGACCGGATCTTCAGTATTCTTGTCAGGTACCAAAATTGGAACATTAGATTTGGTCTATTCAAAATAGTCTTCATAAAAATTTTCAAACAATTTATTACGATCATTCATTTCAGTATTTTGCTCCAATGACTTTGTTGAAGTCGACGGTCTAAGTTCGTGTCCTGAACTGGCGTGTTCAAAAGCCATTACAATTCCTTCATCGAATTTGGCGTTTACGCTCTCGTTAACGTTCTTTTGTTGTAGACTCAGAAAGCCACAGACTCTGGAATATCCAATGAAGATGCCTTCATCCGCTTTCTGATTAAACTTTTCCAAGTTGTCTTTATCATTCAGGATAAAACACCTGCATCCAAAGACATGAAAGAATTTAACATTAGGAACTTGTTTGTTAATAACTTCATATGGTGTCTTTCCGAATCTTTTGTTAATGATCGATCTGTTCAGGGTAAAACACGCGGTTGCTACAGCTTCATCCCAGAGGAATAATGACATATTAGAGTAAGCAAGCATCGTCCTGGAGGATTCCACAAGCATGTGGTTTCGTCTTTAAACTACACCATTTTGTTGTGGGGTATGAGCTGCCGAATATTGATGAGTTATCCCCACAGAACACAAATCTAATGGTCTGAACTGATAACTGCAACTTAACTTGAATTTTACGAATGAAGTCAATAATGATTTCGGTAGCATCATACTTGGATCTCAGGAAGAATACCTGTGTGTATCTTGAGTAATCATATACTATGTCCAAAACATATCTCTTCTTGTTGATACTTTGTACTCGCATAGGCCCGCACAAGTCCATATGTAGAAGCTCTAATGCCCTAGTTGAAGAATGTTCAGCCTTTAACTTGTGAGAAGCTCTCACCATCTTCCCTTTTTCACATGCGGTGCATAAATGCTCCTTCTTGAATCGGAGAGTTGGTAGCCCTTTGACTAAACCACCTTTTGCAAGATTGGTTAATTCTTTGAAGTTCAAATGGGATAGATGGTGATGCCACAGCCATGATACTTTAGATGTTGCCTTTGAGAGTAAGCAGACATCTTTCTTCATATTTAGGTTGGCTAGATGTATGGACTACAAATTAGTTTTCCTATTCCCAACTAGGATCTCCTTCCCTTCCTAGATCTAATACTACACCGATTAGCCTTAAAGTTGACTTCTAACCCTCTATCGCACAGTTGGCCGATACTGAACAGATTATGACCAAGACCATCAGCGTAGAAAACCTTTTGAATTGTTAATTTGTCGTACTCCAGACTCCCATAACCTTTGATCGGACATAATTGATCATTACCAAACCGTACCGTCCCAAAGAATTTGTCTACAAAATTCGTGAAGGTTTCTCTCTGTCCGGTCATGTGCTTGGAACACCCTGAGTCAAGGTACCACACATGATTTACCTATAAAACGAAGAAAAACATGAGGTACCCACTTATAGTTGGGTACTTTGGAATTTGGTAAATCATGTGGTGAGTCTTTAGACTGTTCAACAGATAAAGTCTTTGACTTAGGAACCCACTTTTTAACAGTGTTCTTAGGTATCCATTTTTGTACAGTTTGTTGTGGAACTGATTTTGAAATTCGTGTTTTTGGAATCCTTTGCTGTTTAAAAGTAGGAACTTTCTTCTTTTTAACCCATACAAACTTATTAGATTTTTGCATAGATTTGGCATTCTACACATGACAATTAGCAGAATTTAAAGAAAGCAAATCAGTACGAGAGTATTTAGAACATTATTTATCAGAAATTTTATTACCGACAGAATTATCTATGGATCTAATCGTATCTGAAACAATCTGACATAATAGAAAAACAAGAATTAGTCACTTTATAATTACCATTATTCTACAAACTCTTCATACCTTCAGAAGCATGTGCTTTCTTTGCAGTTGAATCCTTTGATGAGACGGATTCACCTTTTTCAAATTTGGGTGTCACAAAACTAACTTTTGTTTTCTCCTTTTCTATATGCAAAACATGTTAAGGTACTGATTTAACCTTGGAAGCTGTAGGTATTCTTTTCAAAATACTTATAGGTTCTTTGGGTTTATCAGATTGTTTATCATGGACTGGTTTAATTATATCATCAATCTTGACAAACATTTCCTCCAATGAGTTAAAATCAGAGTTCATGTACAGATCAAATTCATTTTCAGAATTTATAAAAACAGGTTGAATTGAAGGTTTCTGATCTGGTTGAGTTTTGCTATCAAGCTGATTTATAAGTTTTATTTCCAAATATTTAATCTTAGCCTAAAGCTTTTCATTTTCAGACTCAAAAGTTTTAAGTTTCAATTCTAGATCAGAATTAACCTTTTCAAGAATTGAATTTGGAATATATGGCTTTTGAGTGGAAGTAGTATTTTCAGACAAATCTTTTGCAGAATAAGTCTGAATATACTCTTTAGAAATGAAAGAATTTTGATAACTATCATTTAATTTGTTACAATCCAAATTATTATGCATTTTATCGTTCCTCAACCTTTTCAGATCTTCACCAGATTCTATCTCATCTGATGCTTTCATAAACACCATTTGAAATCCCAAATTCATATATCTAACATCATAGAGAGTTGGTGAAGTTGAAATAGCTTTTGTTAGATATTTAGGATTTGTCTAACCAATACATGATTTTGAATTATAAAATTTGGAATCTTTCGGTTGATTCAAATGAATTGTTTGATCTGTTTGACCTCTTTTTAATGAACTCATCTTCCAAAGATTTAATTTTCTCATATAATTTTGTTCTTTCATCAAATATGGAATGGTATTTTACAGAATAACTTGATGATTCTAACTCGACTAATTTCAGTTTTTCTTTTAAGTCGGATATATTATTCAGTTTTTGAATTTCACTTTGAAGATCATTGGATTTATCTTGCAAATCTGTAACTGATCTTAATGCTAATGCCTTATCCTTGGAAAATTCTAAAACTAAAGCATGTCCTATTCTTAATTTGTTTTCCAAGGAATGGACATTTTTCTTTTCAGCTTTTAATGATTTTTCAAACTTTTTGAGCATGCAAGCCATCTGAGTAAATTTCTGTTCTAGCACACAGGAGTTATCATCATCTGAATTGGAATTAGATTTTTCCTCTGGTGACTCTGAGTTATCTGAGGCATCAGATTTTGATCCGTCATCCGCTTAATCTTTACTGCAGCCTTCTTCTCCTGTGGCCATCAACACCATATCCTCTCTCAGTTCGTTGTCAGAATCAGAATCATTTGGCTGTTCAGCTTCATCATTAGTCAGGCCTACCCAACCCTCATCTTCAGCTAATAGCAGACTCACTCAGCTCAGACTCATTGAACACTTCTAATTTCAGGCAGATATGAGTGTCTTCATCCAGAATGTCTTCATCTTCGGACAGTTGCAGCCAGTGGTCGTCTTCAGCCATCAATGCCTTACCAGCCTCTTTTTCCTTTGCCAGTAATGCCTTCCGTGTGTAATAATCAGAATTCTTTAGAACATGCAATCTACATTCTCTGGCAAAGTGGCCTGGTTTGCCACACTTATAACATTTTTTATAAGCATCTTTCTTGGCCGGTTTATTAGTCTTCTCATATTTTCTCAGTCTTTTTCCCACTGCTCTCTCCAGATTCGTCATATTTATCCCTTTTTTCATATTTCCTGGAGCCTGACTTATATCGCATCTTGTTATTTGTTGGTTTGCAATAAAACTTTCTCTGGAATGCCTTTTCCAGCAAGGCCGTCTTCTTTTTCATCTCCTCTATTTCGAAGTCAGCTGAAGAATCGGTCGATTCTGATGAACTACTGCTCAAAACAACCCGCTTTTCCTTATTTAGCTTGTATTTGTATTTCTTATCAGCAAGAAGAGCTAGAGGATCAATGGTTGACTTTTCTGCTTGTTTCTTTCCAGATATTTTCCTTAAAACAACTTCTTGGTAGTTGTTAAGGTTCTCAAATACCATATGGAAATCCATATCATCAATCTCTTTTGTTTGATGGATGATCATTGTGTATTTATCCCATTCCTGATTTAGCACAATCAGGAATTTGACATTTCTATCCAGATTGGATTTTGTCACTTCATTCCTCTTCATCTCACTCACCAGATTGACAAACCTGAAATAGGTACTTTCCAGCAACTCTCCTTCTCTTGCTCTAAAATTTTCAAAAGTCATCAAACTGTTTCTGGCTGTATTCGTTGCTGCTTTGTCTGAACCGCGCATAAGTTTACACACGTCATCCCAGATGGATTTGGCTGTTGTTGTATTGGTTAGACGGATATATATGTCGTTTGGCATTGAAATTAGCAAGAGCTTTCTAGCAGTTTTATCTCCCAGCTTTCTTTGTTTTTGAGCTTCAGTCAGATTTGTAACCTCTACGGTTCTCTCCGGTATCGGAGGATTTCCGGTTGGTACAGCTGGAATGGTTTCTAATAATACTACTAGTCCCTCATTCAGGGTTTTCAACATATCCTCGGATAGGTCATGGAAATTGATAAATTCTAGAAACCGTTCCGTCCACTGAACATATTCACCTCTATGAAGAATAGGAGATTTGGTTTCCGACCCCATGGCTAATGCATCTTTCGACATTGTGAATGATTGAACAGAATCTTCCAAGATCTTTTAATGGGATTTGATTGATTTGAAGTGAACACTGAATGAATGATCAAACTTGTAATAGGTATGATAAAACTCGAACTAATAAAGGTGAAACTCGAATAGTATGGAATCAAACTCGAATGAAAGAGTTGTGAAACTCGATCAAAGAATGGATCAAATCGAATGATGAAGTATAAAACTCGAATGAATGCTTATCAAACTCGAATCTAAAATAATCAAACTGTCAAGGATTAGAAATGAAACTCGGATGACAAGTCAATTAACTTGGATGACAAGTAAAACAACTCGGATAACAAGTAAACCAACTCGAATGACAATGCAATCAACTCGGATAACACTGAATTACCTTGAATTCTGTTTGATTAAACTCGAATATTGGTTTGATAAAACTCGAATGAAAGTGTACTCTAACTCGATGGTGTTTTAACAAACTCGAAAAACACTAAGTTCTTTTTTAAAACTTGTTGGTAAAACTCGAATGACCCTTTGTTTCAACTTAGATGATGAACAAAGCAACTCGAATAAGTATTTTCTCCAACTTGATTGATACAATGTTACAACTCGATTGAAATAATGTCCAACTCGATTGAAACTTTTATCAACTCGACTAAAAGACTTAACCAACTCAATTAATTCTTGATCCAACTCGACTGAAGCTTATATCCAACTCTAATCTTTCTTTATAAAACTCGGTTAAATGACTTAACTAACTCGATTAAAACTGAATTTTCAATTCAATTTGAGTTTTACCAGATTTGAAAATTTCTAAGTCCAGATTCCATATTTTTCAAAAAAAATGAATGAATTGATCCCAAATTGCAATCGAAGGCGTGTTTTACACATACAAACACTTTTTGTGAAAATACTTTGCCCAATTTCAGATCAAAAACCTAGTATTTAATCAAGAACAGTCAAGAAACACCAAACTTCTTCAAAATCCATAAAATCAAGAGAAGTTTTTGTGTGTTTTGAATAACAAACTGAGATTATACTCAATTTGTTCATCTTTAAAAGCCGAACCTTCGATCCAATTAACACAATCAAATACCCACTGAATCCAAAACCCCAACGGTTTTTCTGGATTTTCAAAAAACCGATGAAACAGTGGTTCGAAAAAAAGTTTAAAACTCAAATTCAATCAAAAAAATTGTCATTACAGGCTCTGATACCAATTGATATTCGTATATAATCAATCACAAACAATGATTCAACAATTAAGAACAATCAGAAACACTAACCGAATGATTTAGATTGCACAAATGTGGAATTACAATATGAGAGAATAAAAGCACTGTTGACCTAATTCCTTTCAATGAATTAAGTGCAAATTATAATATGTACGAACCGTAAATTTAATACAGTATTATTTCTATTTATATACAAAGTCACAACTATTGATTATTTACAATAGGACCCCTAGACTTATTATTTCATCAATAAAATAGTTTCCAACAAAAGCCTCTTCCAAAGAGTTCATTATTTAACCGCAATGGGTTGAGCGGGGAATGATATACCTTATTCGGAATCTTGAATAGGTTTATGACCTTGAAGCATACCAGTGTGGATAGGAGAAGCATTCATGCCCTGTGTATTTTTCATGGAGTGGCCTATAACAAACACTACGACTATGCATAATGTATCTGGGAAGACTTAAAGGAAGTGGTGCTAGCAAAGACCGTCAATCGGGCAAGGAAGTTTGTTCCACCTCAAAAATTCATTCAAATTCTGATTCTGAGAATAGTGCAGGCAAACGACAAGATCCCAGAGAGGACTCACTCTAAAAAATTACCTGATTTTGTTATTATGAGCCTCTACAGTAACCGGGATGATCCGAATGTGAATATCTTACCTATTCCCGAATCCATCCTACGATATGCTGATAAAAATGCAGAAAGTGTGCGGTTGTGTAGAATAGATCATGCTCCTGTGGAGACTCAAGAATCGAGGTCTCCTACCCCCGGAGTTTTAAGTGAGCAGGTACAGCAACAAGGGGTTAATGTACAGGGGAACCTTGAGTTGAGGGAGGAGGAAGTTGTCAGGGGTGGTGACGAAGAAAGCGATTCAGAGCGAACAGTATCAAATACACAAGCAGGAGGAGATGAGGGAGATGATAATGATGATGATGATGATGAAGGAGGTGGGGCTGGATTGAATCATCTGAATTTATGCGCTTACATGATCAGAGGGAGGATGTTGTGGTTAGTGAGAGTGTGAGGGAGACCCAAACCATAAACAACCAGGAAACTACGTACACTGTCAGCTCTCCTTTGAGAGTTGACATTGAAACAACCAGTATCCCACTGGTGATTACACACCAGCCCCCTAGCCACTCATCTCCTTCTCAACAAGGAGATGTTTCATTTGCTCACAGGAATGTATCACACATGCTATCTAGGGATCATTCGGATCCTATAGATATTGAAATGAGTACACATCTTCCCCAGTGTGCATTCCTTCTTCTTCCACATGTCATAGAGCCTATACACATTAGGACACTTGAGTTGGTCTCATCCGTTGAGACAAGTACAGAAGGACTTCGTGTCCCTGTCTGAATGACTATGGTGTCGGATGCATCTGTTGCACCGTCACCTGAATTAGTCGGAAGTCCTACCAGATCTCAAACAATGCCATCTCTGAGTGTAGGCCACGCAGAGGTTCTGTTTACAAGTTCCACTGTTGTGTCAACTGGAAGTCTGCGTGACCCAGGTGTTAGCACGTTACCCTTTATAACCGAACAAATACTTGATGCTGCTATTCATGGTGTTACACAACAGATGTCTTCTCAGTGTGAATCCATGATGTCCCAGATGCTTAGTATTCAAAGATTACTGAAAGGGAAGGGTACAACTGTGGCAGAAGGAGAAAAAGAAATTTCCAACAATGAGCTGAGGGATTGTAGCTTTACGATCCCAACGAGGAATAGCACTCAATAACAATAATCACAGGATAACAAGATTGTTAAACCTAATGATTATCAAATATATTAAAACTTATGAGAGAATGCAAAAGGCACACTCAATCTCACACACATACAATGAAAAATCTATTGTAAAAACCCTAAAAGAGATTTAAATACTAAAGATAACTATGAGGTAATTACAAAATGAACCTCTTACATATTTGAAATAAAATGCAAGGACATACCATAAGATTCTAACTATTACAAAAATAACCCACCAATTTAATCACAATAAAAATAACTCTAACAATCTCCCCCTTTGAGATTAAGCAGCTTCAAGAATCAGAGGGCTTCAAGTTGGCAACCAGCTTCCTTTTATCAAAATGCTCGTCCAGTCTCCTAGCAGTCATACGAAATTCAAGCTTGTCTTGAACCTGAAGATTTACATCTCTGATGAACCTCCTAAGAGTGAGCAGCTTCCAGTTATCTCTATCATGACGTAAAGCTGCATTGATGTTGTCAATATGATTTAGAAGCAGCTTTCTAATCAAGTACAAGGTTCCATCTAAATAGCAACTGAGATCAGTGATCCTAAGAAGTTTCTTCTCCTTCAGAGAGTTTTCGAAGACCACACCCAGATATGGTTGTTGAACTACTTTCCCGATAGGCATGCACTCAATGTTTAGACATGATTGTAGAGGAGCAAGGATATCCACTTTTCTTTGATGTGCCTCAAGAGCCTTTTGGAAGTCGAATATCATAGAAAGGGTCAACGCTCTTCTTAGGAATTTTATAATGCACCTTTGAGCTTGCCTAATGACATTGGAGCTTTCTTTTAAGCGCATAATGAAGGTACAGGAACTCTAGGTCATGTAGATACAATTTTGGAAAATCAGCTTCTGAAAATGTCCACACTTGATTGTCTTCCCTCACAACCTCAAATGTTGGATAAAGGATATTGATATATTGAGCTGCTACAACACTTTTGATCGAGGAGAATCTGAATCGACACCTAACTTCACTTTCCCTTTTACCAGCATGTCCGATCATCAAAAGCTAGATAGTTCTGTCTCTATGTTCTAATCCTTCCGTGGACCAGAATAAGTCAACATTCAAAGTTTTGACCTTTTTAATGAACAATTTTGCAAACTTCTTCTCCATGTAATAATGTTAGTGCATCTTGTGTGACGATAGCAGTCTAAGTGTAGATAGTCTTTTGTAATAGTTCAGGCTTCGTAAATACAAGTTATATATATTTGACCTTATTTGTGTTTGATGTTGACTGAAGTTCAAAGATAACTTCAAACATAAGTTCAAAGATAAGTTCAAGAACAAGTTCAAACATAAGTTCAAGAATAAGTTCAAAGGCTAGGGTTTGAACTTAGTGGAGCTAAGTTCGAACATGTAGTGACAAGTTCGTGGGCTTGGGCCTAAATGAACTTGTCTGAGCTAAGTTCGAATTTAACCCCTATAATTAAGAGTCAGTCAGTTAGAATTAGTGACTTTTGCAGAGATTTTCGTTTAAAGCTCGTATAGTGCACGTACGAACTTGAGAGATTTCAGAGAGTCGTTTCGGAGAAATACATGTGTCGGGTCGTTCGTCGTAACGTCTATCATTGTGTTCGTCTCCGGGTTTCCGTGTGTGTGATCAATCCGTTAAACCCCTAACGAGGATTTCGCACTCGTTGGAAGGTGTCGCGTCAAGATCAGATCCGTAGGTAGGTGACCTTACAAGTGGTATCAAAGCATAAAGAGTGTTCATCATGTTCTTCGTGTTCATACAAACATTCTTGGTTTCTTGACATTCTTACCGCAAAAATCACGTTTTCATAGTTTTTGTGAGTTCTTCAAGCAAGGTAACGGAGACAAATTCACATTAGTTCAATTTTTCAGTAGAAATCAATGTTTTTGATCTTAAAAACATTGGTTTAATCTGAAATCTTGAAAAAATCAAATTTTTCGCGGTTTCTCGAACTTGCGGCGCTCGAACTTAAGGGGGTTTTAGGGTTTATTTGAACTTCTCAGAATACGCTCCTCACGAAGTTGTTTTAGGGCTTCATTCGAATTTAACTGGAAAATCGAAGATGTCAGAATTCGAACTTGTCAGATTCGAAGTTGTCAGAAAATTAGGGTTTCTTCAAACTTAACTGAGGTTCGAACTTATCAGAAATTTAGGGTTTCTTCGAACTTGTTAGAGGTTCGAATTTGTCAGAATTTCTAGGGTTTTCTTGAACTTACACTAATTCGAACTTGTTGAGTTCGAACTTAAGTTAATTCGAATTTAATTTTCAAATGAATATAAATTTAAAATATTCGAACTTGGATAAGTTCGAAGGGTTTATTTTAAATTAATTTTTGAATTAAATTATTTAAGTTCGAAAACAAAACGTTTAGAAAGAATGTCAAGCTTGCAAAAATTTATAGAAATAGACCATGAGCTCGGCAAAGCAAATTCTTTGCCAAAGCTAATGAAACTGGAGGACTACTATTGGTGGAAGGATAGGTTTGCTGATTTTGCTCGATTCAATGACATGCGTATGTGGATATGCATTGATGAGGGATATATTCCTCCTACGCAAGAGTTAGAGGGCCGATAAAGAGTCTTAACTTATTTGAACATGAAAGTTGATGACAAGAAACTTTATGAGGTCGAAAACCGAGCTTTCTCAATTATCATGATGGCGTTACCTCAAGAAATCCTACACACTTTAGGAAATCCTAGGACTTCTAAAGAGCTATGGGATGCTCTAGAGAAGAGGTGTGAGGGAAATCCAAGGGTTCGCAAGGGTAGAACTGAGATGCTGAAACAACAATTTGCTATTTTCAAGGCGCTGAAGAATGAGACGTTAGATGAGACAATACCTAGATTCTATCATCTGTTAACTGAGATTGACAATCACAATGTCCATTATCAAGAGACTGAGAAGATAGAAAAGCTTCTAGATGCTTTACCGGCGAAGTGGGAAATGTACACAGCGTTAATAAAGCATGATGAAGAGAAGTTTGAGACTCTCACTCTTGAAGGAGTAACTGGAACGTTGAGGGCATATAACTTCAAGTTGCAGAAGAAAGAACGGGAGTTTAAACAGGTTCAAGATCCAAAAATGTATATTGGAATATCGAAACCGTCAATTGTTGGTGAAGTCGGGGGCCACAACATTCTTCTCGGGAGAAGAATCCATTCCAGTTGAGACAGAGGAGTCTAGCAGCAGAGCATTCTTAGGGTTTTCCAAACCAGAAGAAAAACCAACTCATTCAGCGTCGACGTCTCAATGATACACAAAGATGCCAATGAGTGCAAAATCGGCTGAAGATCATCTTAATCTTTTAGCTTCGTTTGTCGCAGCGTACGACAATTACGTTCAAGGGAAGATAAACGATCCTGCGTTATGGGAAGAAGACCACGAGCACGTAGATACTGATGACTTGGAAGAAATGGACCAACAATGGCAACTGGCCATGGTGACTCAAAGGGTCAAGAGGTTCATGAAGAGGACTGTAAGAAATTTGAACGTATGCAATAGCAAGGTTGGTTTTGAAAAATCGAAGGTTAAGTTTACAACTGCCAAGGATTGGGACACTTTGGAAGAGAGTGTCAAAGACCAAAAGTAGAGAACTATCAGAATCAGAACCATGGGAGATATTAATCTGGTGGTTCTGGGAATCAAGCAGCCATCACTGGTCTGTTAACTAATATGTCATCTAACAGACAGCTTGAGGGAACTTATGATTGGAGTACTCATCCGGAGTCGAATGCTAGAGCCTTTATGGCAGAAGTAACTGAGACTGGGGGTGACAGAGCTGAAGAAGTTGCAGAGGAAGCCAAGTAGAAAGATACAAGTCCTTTGTTGATGGAGAAGTCAGAGGAGCAGTCCATTCTGGAGTTTGCTGCTAAAATGGCTAACGTGGAATCGGACCACAAAAAGGTAACTCTAAACTTTTCTACATTCCAAGACTTATGTGTTTTATGTGCTACTTTAAATGATAGGTTAAACTTAGTACTAGAAACACATAACAACTTAACTGCTCAGATCCAATCGTTAAAATCATATAACGCTAGTCTTCTAGATATTAAGGAAGATCTAAGGAATAAGCTGAAAGCACATGCTTAGGATGTCATAGTTCTAAAAGACAAATTAAGTGAACAATGTGTTGGGATAGAACTTATGTATGAGCATGTTGAAGCTTTAACCAAAGAACTTACCATTAAGGATGTAGAACTAGCAGTTGCAAGAGTTGAGGTTGCTGAGGTAAATAGTAAGCTTGAAAAGTTTAGGAACTCTTCTCTAAAACTAGGAAAGATCTTTGAAGCTCAACGGCAGTCTAAGAAACTAGTTGGATTAGGTTATCAAGAGAGTCCTCCACCTTTCAACAATAACTAAGTTCCTCAACCTCAGGATAAAACCACTGAACCGGTTGAATCAGAGGTAGCCTCTGGAACTGAATCTGATAAGGATAACTCAACTAATGTGTCTGATTCTACCTCTAAGATTCAGAAAGTCAAGTTTGTGCAGTCTACTAGTGACACTATACTAGGAGAAGCTAAACCTGAAATTAATAATCAGCAAGAGGAAGTAATCACTGTAGTTGAAACGAAAGAAAATGACACTAGTGAGACACCAAAATCAAAGGGCTCTTATAAGAAGTCAATTGATAAAATGCCATGCTTTAGATGTCATGAGAAAGGATATGTTGTCTAGCTGTCCTTATAAAAAAGTGGAGACTACACCCTCTAAACCAGAGTCTAGGCCTACTGTAGGAAAGCAAGAACAACAAAGACCAGTACCTAGTATTGCCAGCACTAGTGTTTCTCAACATATATAGAAGAATGTGAATGCAACACCTAGGATACCTGTTAAACAAATACCGGTGTCGATCAGACAGCAAGAAGTGATTAGGACTAATTCTCTGAATAGAGTTCCTAGTCAGTCTAGGTCAGGACCATAACAAGGATATAGGAGTATAACACCTAGAAGGACTTACACTCCAGTTAGGTCTCATACTCCTCAAAGACAACAAACACCAGGTAGAGCCCAGGGATATCAGAATGAAATGCATTATAATAGAAACTATTCTAGGGCTCAACCACAAATGACAGCCCAAAGGCCAAGGGTGAATCTTAATCACACAATACCACAACAGGCTCTCAATCAAAAAACCAAGTCACCTGAAAGGAGAGATGGGTATTTGAAGGAGTTCATGTATGTGGATGAGAATGGTATTACCAAGTGAGTCATGGCTCGGGTTCCCTGTGATAACTAACTTGTTTTCTTTCATGTGCAGGAGCTAACTACAGGTCTAAAAAACAAATGGTTCATCGACAGTGGTTGCTCTCGTCACATGACTGGGGAAAGGAGTCTACTCACATACTTCAAGGGAGGGAACAGGGTTTTGTATCATTCGCTGGGAACAAGGGAGGTCATATTACTGGAACAGGAGTGGGCACTAATGAGACAATCACACTTGATCAAGTTTACCATGTTGATAAACTTGATCACAATCTCATTAGTGTATCTCAGATCTGTGATAATGAGCATTTAGTTATTTTTACTGAAACTGAAGTGTTAGTGCTGAAGCCGGGATTCAAAATACCTGAACAATGGATCATGATGAAAACTCCAAGGAAGAATGATCTGTACATGATGGATATGAATGTATCAGATTCTTTGATGGGAACATTTTGTCCACTATCCAAAGCTTCAGAATTCGAATCTATTCTATGGCACAGACGCATGGCACACTTGAACCTAAGGAAAGTGAATTACATTACTAAACATGGTCTGGTGCAAGGTGTTCCACTAAAGAGTTTTCAGTTCAATGACAAGTGTGTCACGTGCAAGAAAGGAAAACAACACAAGAAGTCACACAAGTCAAAGACTCAGAACTCGATAGCTTCCACCTTCGATTTGCTGCATATGGATCTCTTCGGTCTAATCAACAAAAGGAGCATAGGTGGTAGTTGGTATTGTTTAGTTATTATTGATGATTACTCACGTTCCTTTTGGGTTTTCTTTTTAGGTACAAAGGACGAAACAGCTGGGAAGCTGATTGGGTTCTTAGACCAAGTCGAGAACTCATACGGGACAAGGGTAAAACGTATCAGGAGTGATAACTGATCAGAATTTAAAAACACAGTAATTGGTGTATATTGCCTATCCAAAGGCATAGTGCATCAATTTAGTGCACCTTATGAGCCATAACAAAATGATGTGGCAGAACGTAAGAACAGGACTTTGATTGAGGTAGCAAGGACCATGCTCTCGGATTCAAAGCTTCCTACCATGTTTTGGGGGGAGGCAGTGAATACCGCGTGTCATGTTTTAAATCGGGTCCTTACTATCAAATCACTGAACAATATGAAGTTCTGAATAAAAGACCACCAAATTTACCTGGCTTTGATCCGTTTGGGGTACCGTGTACTTTACTGAAAATAAAACATCAACCTAAGTTTGTTGAAAAGGTTGACGAATGATACTTCCTAGGTTATGTCCCTAACTCAACAAACAAAAGGGTTTTTAACAAAACAAATGGTACGGTTGAGATTGTGTTTAACATAGAAGTAACAAGTTATTCACATGAACCCCAAACTGGTCCTGAATGGTTATTTGATTATGACTCTTTGTTTGAATCATTTAACATATCATTTAGTGGAAATGCAGGTACAGTGGAAAATGACTTCTCATCATTAAACCTTAATGACGAGTACCAAGGTTTTCCAAAATCAAGCATTCCATCAACATATGAGCCTACAACGACAGAAGATGGGTCTCCAACAGAGAATGAACCTGAATTGCCTACAAATGAGAATCAGTCAAATATACCGTCTGAAGTCATACCCCCGTTAAGTAAAATAGGATCACATTTAGGAAATAATCTTCAAGTCGATTAGATTGAGACATCGGAGATAAACAAGGATCATCCAATTGAGAGTATCATAGGAAATCCGAATACTGGTGTGTGAACTAGGAGTAGTGTGAATAGTAACACAGTGTTGTTATCGATGATTAACGACTCCGAGGTGTTCCACACGTGTTTATACTCGTGTTTTATCTCCCAAGTAGAGCCAAAGAATGTGCAAATGGCAATGAAAGATAACTCTTGGGTTGAAGCCATGCAAGAGGAACTATCACAGTTCAGAAAGCTTGAAGTATGGGAGTTAGTGTCGTTACCTGGAGGAGAAGTTTCTATAGCGACCAAATGGGTCTTTAAGTGCAAAAGGGATGATTGGGGTATAGTTACTCGCAACAAGGCAAGACTCGTAGTAAAAGGGTTCAACCAGGAAGAGGGAATTGATTATAACGAAGTGTTTGCACCAGTGGCGAGGCTTGAGGAAATTCGTTTGTTTCTGGCTTTCGCGTCCTTCAAAGGGTTTAAGGTACATCAACTCGACGTCAAGAGTGCATTCTTGTACGGAAAGGTGAAGGAATTGGTGTACGTCGAACAGCCGCCAGGGTTTACGGATCCAAAGTATCCTGACAGAGTATATCGCCTTGATAAGGCTCTGTATGGATTGCATCAGGCACCAAGGGCTTGGTATGAGACGCTGTCAAATCATCTTTTGGACGATGGGTATGAGAGGGGGAGAATTAATAGTGTGTTGTTCGTGAAATGAAAAAGAGAAGACTTTATCTTAGTACAAGTGTATGTGGATGATATCATTTTCGGTTCGTCAAACGAACGGATGTGCAAAGACTTTGAAAAGGTTATGAAGTCGAAGTTTGATATGAGTGCTATGGGAGAGCTAAAGTTCTTTCTCGGTTTGCAAGTTAAACAAAGGAAAGAAGGAATGTTTATCCATCAGACGAAGTATATCTACGACATTTTGGAGCGCTTCAGGATGGAAGGAACAAAGCTGACCGCACACTTTAGTACTCCAATTCAAGTGAATCACAATCTCGGACCGGGTACAGAAACTGATACTGATGTGGATTATATCGGGCCATGATCGGGTCACTTATGTATTTGACTGCTTCTAGACCTGACATTATGTTTGCTGTGTGTATTTGTGCTAGGTTTCAAGAAAATCCAAAGGAGATGCATATAAAGCCGTGAAGCGAATTCTGAGATATCTGAAGTCGAAACCGAAGCTGGGACTTTGGTATCATGCTGATGGAGATCTGGAATTGGAGGCATACACGGAAACTTACTATGGTTGATGTAGCTTGAACCGGAAATCAAGAACTGGAGGTTGTCAGTTCCTTGGAGGGAGGCTTGTATCCTGGCAATGCAAGAAACAAACTTCGATAGTCGTATCAACGTGCGAGGCCGAGTATGTAGCTGCTGGTAGTTGCTGTTTCACAGGTTTTGTGGATCCAACAACAATTGCGGGATTACGGTTTGACTTATACTCATACTCCCATTAGGATAGATAATCAATCAAAAATTGCTATAATAAATAATCCAGTTAAACACAGTAAAACAAAGCACATAGACATAAGATATCATTTCATACGTGATTGTGCTGAAAAGAATTTGATAAAACTGGTAAAGTCGCAACGGAAGACAACAATGCAGACTTATTCACAAAAGCATTCGATAAGTCACGCTTTGAGTTGTTAGTTCAACTAAATGGCTTGCGTATTCAAGAGTAACTTGACCTTAGTAGTTTTTCTTTCTTTTTATAGTAAGTTATTAGTTTAGTTTATCAGCTTATTTTTCTTAAAAGTGATAAACAAAATAAAAAAGAGAAAAAACCATAAAAATTAAAAAAAAAAAAGAGAATATCAAAAAATGAGTTAAGTCTTAGAATCATAGGTTCAAAGTGATGAAACTTAGCACCGTCTAAACAAACTCTAAGTGTTGAGCTTTTACACATAATGCACCGTAAATTCTAAGTGATATACACATTCTTGTCTGATGTGTTGGTAGGTGTTAGGCACAAAAAGGCCTCAGTCAAACCTGCTCTACATCTTAGGGGGAGATTTTTAATCAAACGTGTTTGATGCACTTGAAGGTATAATTTAAGGCCTGTCTATGCCTTATTTGAAACCTGAAAAGTGATTTGCAATATCAGCCCAAGTGTTAGTGCATCCTGTGTCACGATAGCAGTCTAAGTATAGACAATATTTTGTAATAGTCAATTTGCTCGTTATTGCATATTAACAAGTGTTTGATATATGTTTGTTATATGTTTGATTATATATGTTTGATATTGATTGTATGTGTGTTTGAACATGGTGTAATTAATGTGTTACAATAAGTTCAAACATAAGTTCAAAGATAAGTTCAAACATAAGTACAAAGACAAGTTCAAACTTAAGTTCAAAGCTCATGATTCGAATTTATAGAGGACAAGTTCGAAAGGCCTTGGGCTTATTCGAACTTGTCCTGAGCAAATTCGAACCAGGTGATATAATTAGGTGTTAATTCGAATTAATTAACAACCTTGTCAGAACTAGTCAGAGTTTACACAGAATTCGAGAGAGGATTAGTGTAAAGGCGATCTTGAACTTGCAAGGTGTTTGAGAGTTTGTTCTTGGAGAGAATCACTTGTCGCGGCGTTCTAGTGTTCGTCTATCACAATGTGTGTCTCCGTGTTTCGTGTGCGTGGTCTATCCATCAAGCCTCTAACGAGGATTCCACACTCGTTGGAAGGTGTCGTGTCAAGATAGGATCCGTAGGAAGGCGACCTTACAAGTGGTATCAGAGCCATTAGGGTGTTCGTGGTGTTCTTGTTGTTCATAAGTAACATTTGTGGTTTCTTGGCGTTTTTGGACGGACAAATCACTTTTCGGATAAGATTTCGAGTTTTTCAAGCACGATACAGGAAAAAGTTCATATTATTTCATCATTTTGGTCGAAATCATAGTTTTTAATCCTAAAAACTTTGGTTTAACCTGAAAAGTTGAAAAAATCGAACTTTTGGCCGTTTTTCGAACTTGCGACGCTCGAACATAGGGGGTATTAGGGTTTGTTCGAATTTTGTCAGAAATTTGAATTTGTCAGAAAATACGCTCCTCTCGAATTAATTTTAGGGCTTGATTCGAATTTGACTGCTATTCGAATTTGATTTCATTCGAATTTGTCTATATTCGAATTTGTCATCAACTTCGAATTTGTCATATTTTCGAATTTGTTGATTTCAAACTTAATTTCGAATTTAATTTCTGACGAATTTAAATTTAATCAAGTTCGAATTTCCTCAAGTTCGAAAGGGTAAATTTAAATTAATTTTAAATTAAATTAATTAAGTTTTAATTCAAAAAAATTTAAGGAAAAACGACAAATTTGCAAAAGTTTAATGAAATGGACCATGAAGTCGGTAAGGCAAATTCACACCCAAGCTGATGAGGTTGGAAGATTATTACTAGTGGAAGGATAGGTTTGCCGACTTTGCTAGATTTAATGACATGCGGATGTGGATCTGTATCGACGAGGGATACATTCCACCTACTCACGAGTTGGTAGGTCGTCAGCGAGTCCTAACTTATCAGAAGATGAAGGATGACGACAAGAAACTATATGAGGCTGAGAACAGAGCATTTTCTATAATTCGCATGGCACTACCTCAGGAAATTCTACACACATTCAGGAATCATCAAACAGCGAAATAGTTGTGGGATGCGCTCGAGAAACAGTGTGAGGGAAATCCGAGGGTTCGGAAGGGTAGAACCGAGATGCTCAAGCAGCAGTTTGCAATTTTCAAAGCACTGAAAAACGAAAAGCTTGATGAGACTATCACAAGGTTCTATCACTTGTTGACAGAGTTGGATAATCATGATGTCGAGTATCGTGAGTTAGAAAAGATTGAGAAACTTCTTGATGCTTTACCAGCAAAATGGGAGATGTACGTAGCGCTGATAAAGCATGACGAAGAGAAATTTGGAACTCTTACTCTCGAAGGAGTAATAGGAACGATGAGGGCTTATAACTTTCAGTTGCTCAAGAAAGAACGGGAATATGAAGTACAAGATCCGGATATGTATTTTGGGAAGTCCAAACCTTCAGTCGCGAGTGACTTGAAGACAGCTACAATATTCTTCACGGGTGAAGCATCGACTCCAGTGGAAGTAGAAGAGTCTAGCAGCCAGGCTTTCTTAGGGTATTCAAAACCGGAAGAGAAACCGACTCAAAGAGCATCTACTTCTCAACAGTACACAAAGATGCCTATGAGTGCACAATCAGCCGAATCTCACTTGAATCTTTTGGTTTCATTTGTTGCATCATATGGAAATTGTGTGCAAGGTAAAATTAACGATCCTCCGTTATGGGAAGAGGACTATGATCAATTGGATCCTGATGACCTGGAGGAAATGGATCTTCAATGGCAACTGGCCATGGTGACTCAGAGGGTCAAGAGATTCATTAAAAGGACAGGCAGAAATCTGAATGTTAGCATCAATAAGATTGGATTCGACAAATCCAAAGTTAAGTGCTATAACTGCCAGGGATTAGGATATTTTGCTCGAGAGTGTCAAAGACCCAAGGTTGAAAACTATCAAAATCAATCTCAGGGGAGATATCAGCCGGCTAATTCGGGTAACCAAGCAAACATCGCTGGTCTGTGATGTAACATATCATCGGACAAACAACTTTGATGGAACGTACGATTGGAGTACACATCCAGAGACTAATGCTAGAGCCTTAATGGCTGAAGTAGCAGAGTCTGGGGATGTCAGAGCAGATGAAGAAACAGAGGACAGACACCAGAATGATACGAGTCTTGTGTTAGTGGAAAAGTCAGACAATCAGACTATTCTAGAGTTTGCTGCACAAATGGCAAACGTGGAATCAGATCACACAAAGGTAATTTTGAACTTTTCTACATTCCGTGATTTATGTGTTTTATGTGCTATTTCCAATGATAGATTGAATTTATTCCTAGAAACACATAGCAATTTAACTGCTCAAATTGAATCCTTAAAATCAGATAATGCTCGCCTCCTAGATATCAAAGAGGATCTTAGGGATAAGCTGAAAGCAGATGCTCAAGACATAATAGTTTTAAAAGGCAAACTAAGTGAGTAGTGTGTCATGATAGAAATGATGTATGAGCATGTTGAGGCTTTAACCAAAGACCTAACTATTAAAGAGGTAGAGCTTGCTGAAGCTAAGGTTAAGGTTGTAAAGGTAAATAGTAAATTAGAAAAGTTTAGGAACTCTTCACTGAATCTAGGGAAAATCTTAGTGCACAGCGTCAGTCTAAGAAACCATTAGGTTTAGGATATAAAGAGAGTCCACCACCTTTTAATGATAACTATGTGCCTCAACCTCAGGATAAAACTGATAAGCCAGTTGAGTCAGGGGTAGCAACTGAACCTGTATCTGAATCTGATAAGGATAAAGCAACCAAGGTGACTAATACTAATGCCACGATTACGAAAGTCAAATTTGTGCAGTCTTCTAGTGACAAAATTCTAGGAGAAGCTAAACCGGACTTTAATAATCAGAAAGAGGAAACAGTCACGATAGTTGAAAAGAAAGAACATGACACTAGTGGGACACCAAAGTCAAAGGGCACTCATAAGAAGTCTATTGATAAAATGTCTTGTTTTAGATGTCATGAAAGGGGTCATATTGCGTCTAGTTGTCCATATAGGAAGGTAGAATCTACACCTAATGTTGGAAAGCCTGGACAACATAAACCCTTACCAAGTGTAGCAAGCACAAGTGGTTCTCAAAACACTGAGAAGATTGAGCATGCCACACCAAAGAATGCTGTTAGGCAAGCACCTGTGTCAGGTAGACCAAATGAAGTGGTTAGGACTAATTCCCCGAATAGAGTCCCAAATCAATCTAGGTCAGGACCTCAACAAGTCTATAGGAGTACGACACCTAGAAGAGCCTACACTCTGGCTAGGGCTCCTACTCCTGTAAGACATCAGACACCAGGAAGAGCCCAGGGATACCAATCTGAAATGCCCTATAATAAAAATTATTCAGGCGCTCCACAGCAAATGCCTACACAAAGGCCGAGAGTGAATTTAAATAACTTTTGCACCACAACAGGTTCTCAATCAAACACCCAAGTCCCTGAAAGGAGAGATCGGTTTTTGAAGGAGTTCACGTATGTGGATGAGAATGGTATTACCAAGTCAGTCATGGCTTGGGTTCCCCGTGATAACTAACTTGTTTTCTTTCATGTGCAGGAGCTAACTACATGTCTAAACAACAAGTGGTTCGTCGAAAGTGGTTGCTCAAGATACATGACTGGGGAAAGGAGCCTGCTCACAGACTTCAAGGGAGGGAACAAGGGTTTTGTATCATTTGTCGGGAACAAAGGAGGAAATATCACTGGAATAGGAGTGATTACTAATGGAACTATCACACTTGATCAATTATATCACGTTGATAGACTTGCTCATAATCTCATTACTGTCTCTCAGATCTTTGATAAGCAGAATTCATTGTTGTTTACTGATACTGAAGCGTTAGTGCTGAAGCCGGGATTCAAAATTCTTGAAGAGTGGATTATGATGAGAGCCCTAAGGAAGAATGATTTGTACATGCTAGACATGAATAAACCGGATTCTTCGATGTGTCTTTTATCTAAAGCTTCAGAGACTGAATCAGTCATATGGCACAGACGCATGGCACACTTGCACCTGAGGAAAATGAACTACATCACTAAACATGGACTGGTGCAAGGTGTCCCGATGAAGAGTTTTCAGTTTGAAGACAAGTGTGTACCGTGCAAGAAAGGCAAACAACACAAGAAGTCAGACAAGTCAAAGACTCAGAACTCTATAACTTCCACTTATGATTTGTTGCATATGGGCCTCTTCAGACCAATCAACAAAAGAAGTATAGGTGGTAGTTGGTACTGTTTATTTATCACTGATGATTACTCACGATTTTCATGGGTTTTCTTTTTAGGTACGAAGGACGAGACAGATGCAAAGTTGATTGGGTTCTTAGACCAAGTCGAAAACTCCTATTCGGATAGATAACCAATCTACTATTGCTATAACTAATAATCCAGTTAAACACAATAAAACAAAGCACATAGACATAAGACATCATTTTATACGTGATTGTGCTGAAAAGATTTTAATAAAGCTGGTAAAAGTGGCAACGGAAGATAATAATGCTGATTTATTTACTAAGCTTTTGATAAGTCACGCTTTGAGTTGTTAGTTCAACTGAACGGTATGCGCAATCCAGAGTAACTTGACCTTAGTAGAACTTATTTCTTTTAAGTGATTAGTTAAGTAAAATTTCTTTCTTTTTATAGTAAGTTAGTATTTAAGTAGACTTTATTTCCTTTTATAGTAAGTTAGTAGGTTACTTTATTAGCTTCCTCTTATTTATGAAAAACGAAAGAAAAAAGAGAGAAAACCATAAAAAGCTCAAAAAAGAGAATATTCGAAAATAGAGTTAAGTCTTAGATACATAGGTTCAAAGTGACGAAAATTAGCATAGTCGATACAATCTCTAAGTGTTAAGCTTTCACACATAATGCACCTTAAACTCTAAGTGATGTACATTTTCTTGTTCGATGTGTTGGTAGGCATAATACTCAAAGGAAATCTCAAAAGCTAATAAAATATTCAAGAAAAAGTCATATGTGTAACTAACTTAGATGTATGACCAAATGGTCTTAATTTTTATGTTAGAGACATACAGACAATGATTCTAAATGAGGTATGCAAATTTTCTGGGGGATGTAAATCACGACAAACAATCAAAGGAATCAAAAATTCCTAAGTGTGAAAGTGAAATACTGAAAGTGCGTATTGACACCGCTATCTGATTGAACCTTCTTTGACTTTCTCGCCAAAATTATTCTGTTAGTGTATGTCGTAAAGTTTTTAAAATTTGTTTAGAATAGCTTAAGTTTAAGATTTAGTTCATATTTTATTTCTATTTTTATTTTTATTTATATTTCATTTTAATTTTAATTTTATTTTATTTTTAATCTAAGTAGGAAAAAGGTCAAAGTTACTAGGATGCATTTTTGGTTGAATAAACAAACATTGAGTGAAAATCTATTGCTTGGTGTAAATAAATTTTGCAAGGTTTGTACAATTCCGTTACACGAAAAAGTTGAAAAAGTTGAATTTTATTCAACGATTTTCAAAATTTTCAAAGAAGTTCGAATTTAAGACATATTCGAAATATCCTTCGAATTTGTCAGAAACTTCGAATTTATGGCAAATTCGAAGGAGGTTGGTATAAAAAGGTCAACAGTGAATCATTTAATTCACCTACATTCGATTTTATCCCTTCGAAATTTTGTCCGGCGATTTCAAACTTACCAATTCAAACTTGTCGATTCGATTCTATTCCTATTTCACGAAGTTTTGCTTGTTGTTTTCGAATCTACCAACACACTTAGGTATAATAATCAGTATTATACAAAGTTTGGGTTGTTTAGAACTCTTTTACCGCAAAAAATCGAGTTTATTTGAAGGTTTTTTGGTTTTGAACTATGTGGTGCAAAATCACAAGTTTTAACCGGTGAAACTTCAAATAAAACACATTAAACTTCGATTAGAATTTAATAGGACTAGACTATGTTATTTGTTAAGTCAAATGGGGTTAAAATCTTGGATTTTGTTTTAAAAGTGACCTACTTCGAACATGTTCATCATGTTCGAACTTGTCAGAAAGTTCGAATTTGTTAAAATATCTACAAATTCGAAGTATGTCAAATTCGAACAAAACCTTCGAATTTGTTTTAAATTCGAATGTTTTTATAAAATAAATTCAAACTTGTAGAAATTCAAATGTGTTGGATTTCAAACTTAAGTAAGTTCGAAATAAAGCAAATTTGAAATTAAACAAGTTTCATTTTTTATTTTTTTTTACTAATATAGGTTGTTGTTTCTATGTGCAGATATGGGTGATCGCACATTCTTCAATAAGCATAACATGGTGATGTCAGTCGATAGAGAGCTGCCTAAAGCTCAACCATTCCGCCATATGGTTGAATTTTTGACGCAGTCGCGTGTTGCTTATGCGTTGAATCATAATTTGCAAATCGTGGCCATCATTGACAAGAGAATTTTTGCTGACTGCCAGTCGCATAATGCGCAAAGGGCTAAGCAGGCCAGGCCACAGGTGGCACCCTTGTTTGGAGCAGTAATTGACCCAGATTTTGTAGCTCCAGAGGGAGATAACTGGGCAGGAGAAGCTCAACAACCGCAGCAACCGCAGCAACAGCCACCATAACAACAATAACCACCTCAACAGCAACCGCGCAGGAGGCAAAGAGCTCCAGCGAGACAAATTCTGAAAATCAGGCCATCCTCTACCAGACATTCCGAGACTACGGCAGCAGGTCCATCAACGGACGATGCAGGCCATTCAAATTCGGCCTCAGACATTGATCAGAGGGCACAGACACTAGAAGAAATATGGGCTCACGAAACAACTGCTGAACAGGATATTGCAGCAGAATCGGTCCATGAAATTTTGGAGCCTCCACCTGAGTATCGTTATGTATTCAGGGATATTGATGAATACCAGCCACCCGTGGCTGGGGGTATGGACACTGAGGTCCAGGTTCAAGAAGTTGCAGAAGGAGAAGCTATGCAGACAGAGGGTGAGGGTCAAGCATTGACCGCCTTCGAGTCTGAATCTGAATCTGAGGAAGTACAAGAAGTTCAGGTTGTTGAGCCTGTCGATCTGTTTGTCAGAATTGGCATATATGGATCAAGGCTAGTCGTCAGCAGGCGAAAGATAACTAGAAGAGCTGGTCAGGATTCAGAGGATGATGATTCCGATTTCGAAGAGGAAGAGGAAGATGAAACTCCACTCGTACCTAAGCATAGGGCGAGGAGGCATCGATTTACGCAGGGAGCTCCATCCACCTCAGCTCCTACTCCTGTGATACCAGCTGCTCAATCAACCATGGCTCCATCACCATCTACATCCATTCCATCTACATCCATTCTGTCACATCCTTGTTTCAAAACACGCTTGCTTATCCCAGGAATAATAATAAATGCATAAAGCTAATAAAACATTACAATAAGTCTTGCACTACACGTGCTACAAGGTTACAGTACTAAGTTGCTAAAAACATCATAACATAAATAAAAGCAGCTACCCAAAACCCAAGGCATCATAAGCTATACCACAAGCTGAAAATGAGCTAAGTCCTCTGGGTTGATCAGATAATAGACCTAAGCAGAAGGTCCAGCTTGTTCTTTACCTTTTCCTGTAAAATTTTTAAGTAGCAATTGTAAGCTAATGCTTAGTGAGTAAACAGATATTCATGAATACATGTAAAATATGAGGCGAAAGTGCCTATAAAGGCTGTTATGCTTGCTTGCTTGCTTTGCTTGTTTGCTTAATACCCAGAAAGAATGCTGCACGATTGAGACATTTCACGCAGAAAGGAGATGCCACCACTAGGGGTTTACCGCTGACAGATGATCAATCTGTAATGCGGGGCTAGCTACCCGCATAATGCTCAAGGGATAGTGGTGAACATCAGAATTGCTTGCTCGCTAAATATAATGCTTATGAGATGCACAAAGAAACGCTAACACAAAGTTTGCTGTATAGTATGCAGAACAATAAACAAATAGCAGATAAATATGCATATTAATAGATCAAATGTAAGATCCGGCTAAGCTGGGCATCACCTGTACCACAGTGTTCGCCTTCACTCACAAAAGTCTATTGAATTCCAAAGAAGTCATATAGAAGCAATTTATGTCTCAATTTCATATAAAACATGTAAACAAGAATAAATGTTACTCACAGTACTGAAAATGCTTTGAAATGCTCTGAAATACTTGCCCGGGCTTATTTACGCTTTAAATTGCTTTATAATGCTTGCACTTGCTTATCTAGGCTTTAATATATTCTGGCACTAGCTTTGACTCGCAACTGGGCTAAACGGCTTATGTATAATATCTGAAGTTTAATATTACAGAACATGTGCTAAATTAATATTGCTAGCTCAATATTCCAACATCTATAAGCCATAACTTCTAGCTGAATATTTTGTTATTTATTTTGCTAATTTATGCGTTGTTCGTAAATTTTATCAATTAGATTCGAAATTTAGGGGTTAGATTCGAATCTGAGCATCAGACTCGAAGTCAGATTCGAATCTGAGCATCAGATTCGAACCAGGGGGTTAGGTTCGAAGACAGATTCGAATTATGGGGGTTAGATTCGAACCTCATTCGAATCTGAGGATAGATTCGAAACCCATATCTCGAATCTAGCTCTATTCGAGTCTGTTCTTGGCATTTCGAGTCTGTTCTATGCATACTCGAGTTTGTTCATAAACTACAGCTTTAAACATGCATTTTCAAGCCTCAATTCCACAAATAAGCTAAGTAATAAGCCTCGGTTTAGTTACATGATACATATTCTACCATATTTTAGCTAAAACTCATACGAAATCAGCTTTAAATCGCCTAAAATGATAAACTCGAATTTTTCCTCAAAACCGAAAAATGCAGAAAACGAAAAGAGCGATTCTTACCTCAAAACCGTATGAAATCTCACATGCAATGGTAGATTCGAGTAGTACACTTTGAGACCTTTCCGATGACGTATAGAACTCGAGATTTGGCCGGTCGGTTTGGGAGAAAAGCTAGAGAGAAGTTTCGGGTTCTAGAGAGAGAAGCTCTGGAAAGGAATTTGGCTTGCAAAAATGTGAAAATGAGCTCTCAGCCCCTATTTATACTAAATCTAGAAATTACATCTTTTTACGCAAATTGCTCAAAATTACTTAAAATAAAAATGCAAATAAAAGGCAAGGTGTTATACATTCCATCCACATCATCTACATTCACCGACAATCAGCGGTTTACAGAGCTGAAAGGAAAGGTGGATTTCCAGACAGTCCAAATTTTCCAGTTGTCTACAGCAGTTACAGAGCTTCAAGCACATAATGCAACACTTGATCAGGAAAATGCTGAGTTGAAAACAACAGTAGAAGATCAAGAGTCTGAGATAAAGACTATGAAGACCCTCCTGGAGCAGTTAATGAAAAATCTACAAGCTCATGGGGAGAGTAGTTGCAAAGAAGCAGAAGTGTTTAGAAAAGAAGATGATGGCAATGATCCAGATACGGAAAGAGAGAGTGAGCTAGCAGATCTTTCACTAAAGACTGCTCAGCAGGCTCAAATTCAGGGGGAGCCAAGTCACTCAGGTATGAGAGAAGGAGGAGGTGATAGTGGAACTTCAAAGGCCATTGAGAGCGAAATGATTGAAGCTCTAATGGATATTGAAGAAAAAGAGGTAATATTTTATTTTGAGGATGAGATTGAAGATCTTGAAGAAGGGTAGTTTGTCCTAGAAGATGTTTCAGAGTGGAAATCTGATGAAGAGGTTGTAGAAGATGAAGACGATGATGTAGATGAAGTAATCATTCCTTCATAGCCTATCACAGAACAGTATATACATAATGATCAAAACGTGATTGACATAGATGAAATTAAGTTGGCATCTGTGGATGATTCCGAATTTGATACAGCTGAAAAAGAGCAAACCAGGGAAGATTTGATAAAGCTTTGGTTCCGAAAGGAAGAAAAGAAGTTAGAGCTAAAGATGAAGAAGAGGATGAGAGTACCAAGCTCTGGAAACCTCTCAGGTAAAATCTTAAGCACGTTCTTTGATAGAGAACTGCAGCTTTTTGTGCTTAAGAGGAGAGATGGACTCCAGTACTTGAGGCGAACGCTGAAGGTGTTTAACACACTGCCCAAGTGTGAAGTAAAGGAGTTGGCCTGGAAGGAGTTAATAAACCTAGGAGACGACCCGTATGCTGAAGTAGTTGCTAAAATCATACGAAGGGAGGGTCGATCTGGAAGGTTCGAAAGGCTCAAACCTAGACCTAGAAAAAGAGTAGAAGATCCGTCAAGAATAGATCCTATCACTGAAAAGCCTTGGGCTAGGATGGTTTACAAGCCAGTCCGATGCCTCAAGAAAGTGCTGATGAAGTCAATGCCACAGGATGTATTGAAAAACATGAAGTGGTGGTATGTTGACAACAAGACGGTAGAAGCAATGATGGAGGACTATGAGGACAAGGTGATTTTGAAGGTATACGATCCTCTACATCTGATCAACCTATCCAAGGATGACCTACAAAAGCTTCATGATCAGCCAATTTTCTTTCAAGAAGGCTGGAGATCTGAAGGCAGGAAGTTCCAAAAGATAGTTAGAGTTTGTATAGATCATGGATTGTATGCAGGTAGTAGTTTATATAGTTCTAGTACTTAGACAAAATATAAATAGTTAGAAGCTATCGTCAAGAGGGAGTCTGTTAGTGCATCCTGTGTGACGATAGCAGTCTAAGTATAGACAATATTTTGTAATAGTCAATTTGCTCGTTATTGCATATTAACAAGTGTTTGATATATGTTTGTTATATGATTGATTATATATGTTTGATATTGATTGTATGTGTGTTTGAACTGGGTGTAATTAATGTGTTACAATAAGTTCAAACATAAGTTCAAAGATAAGTTCAAACATAAGTTCAAAGATAAGTTCAAACATAAGTTCAAAGATAAGTTCAAACTTAAGTTCAAAGCTCATGATTCGAATTTATAGAAGACAAGTTCGAAAGGCCTTGGGCTTATTCGAACTTGTCCTAAGAAAATTCGAACCAGATGATATAATTAGGTGTTAATTCGAATTAATTAACAACCTTGTCAGAACTAGTCAGAGTTTACACAGAATTCGAGAGAGGATTAGTGTAAAGGCGATCTCGAACTTGCAAGGTGTTTGAGAGTTTGTTATTGGAGAGAATCACGTGTCGGGACGTTCTAGTGTTCGTCTATCACAGTGTGTGTCTCCGTGTTTCGTGTGCGTGGTCTATTCGTCAAGCCGCTAACGAGGATTCCGCACTCGTTGGAAGGTGTCGCGTCAAGATAGGATCCGTAGGAAGGAGACCTTACACAAAGCTGTTTACCCTGTTGCATTCGTTGCAACAAAGGCAGATTGCCCAAGCTGTTCTGTCTGTTGAACAGGCTGGAAATAAACTGTCTACGCGACTCTGTTCTGTTGAACAGCTTGGATAGATTCTAAGTGTTCTGTTCTGTGTGAACAGAACCTGTTCTTTGTGAACAGGCTGAACACTTTATGGAATATATTTCCAAGTCCTCATGTATTGTTTTTTACTACATGATCAGTTTTCAAGTCGAAGACAAAGTGAAAAACAGAAACTGCAAAAGCCTGCCTACGCTGTTCTGTTACATGAAGATAAACGGATATCTGAAAAGGGTGACAGACCTTTTCTTATATCAAAATGGACCTAACAAAAGAAGAAAGATGCAAAGTTCACATTCCTCTTTTGTTTAAAGTCTTATACAACAGTGACAAAAAGAAAAAGACAAAGATTCTGCCACATGAAGACAAATCTACTTTATCAGCATGTGCAGAAAAGGTGTTTTGTCTTTTTGGAAAGACATCCCACTATCTCATTTGTCCAATGAAGAAGCTTCACTGAGATTCTCAGTGAAAGTATAAAAGGAAGCTTCAAAGGATTGTGACAGATCCAAGAGTGAGAAATCAGATCGTGCATTAAAGTGTGTTTTTCATGCATGCAAGTCTCCTTGAATATAACAGTACGTGTGTCTAATTTGTTCATACTGATGCTGTTCATCTGTGTCTTGTAAAATTAGTGAGTGCATCAAAGTGAGTGTAGTCATTGTATCTGGTCTGAGTGTGTCTTAGATTAGCTGAAGCATCTGTTGTATCTGTCATCTCAGCTTGAACCTTTTCGCAGTCAAGCTTGTTTGTAATTAACAATTGTTGATAATATACATAAACATTGAGAAAAGAGTGTTGAGTTTTAAATTGCTGTATTCACCCCCTCTACAGCTTAGAACAATACACTAGGGAAACCTTTTGGGACCTACAACTGGTATCAGAGCAGATAGAGTGTGTGTCAACTCTAGATCTCTCATTCTCCCTACTTTCCCATGGACAACAGTGCTGCCAGTTCCTCCTCTTACTATGACAATCGTTCAATGGCCAAACCCCCCAAATTCAATCAACAAAACTTCTCTGGCTGGAAGTGCAGAATGATGCTCTACTTAGAGAATCTGGACGTACAAATGGCAGAGATAGTAATGGAAGGTCCCTATGTGCCAACTTCTGTTACTACTATCACTCCTGCTGTTGAAGGAGCTGCCCCTGAGATCAGAACCTTTGAGAAGGCTAAAGCTCAATGGTCTGATGAAGACAAAAGGCTGGTTGCTCTTGATGCAAAAGCCAGGAATAACCTGGTCATTTCTCTTCCTGATGATGTGTTCAAACAGGATGAGAAAATGAAGACTGCAAAGGATTAACAACCTTGTTAGACAGTATGAACTCTTCTTTGCAAAACCAAAGGAGTCTCTCACAGAAACCTATACCAGGTTCACTGCTCTTATTAATGATCTCAAAGCTGTTGGGATCACAAAGGACAACCTGACTCTGGTGAACAAGTTTTTGGACATCCTGCCTGAAGAATAGAACTACTTTTCTACCATCTTGAGAAATTCAGGCACCATCAAAAGTATGGATCTTGAAAACTTATATGGATCCCTACTGAATGATGAGCAGTCAAGGCAACAGAAGAGAAATGCCTTGGAAATGTCTAGGAGAGGTGCTACCTTAGTGGCCAGCGTGAGACAACCTCTTAGTCAGGTATGTGATGTGTTCACACAACCTGATCAACAGGCTGATGATGAAAGGGAAGAGATGTCTGAAGAGGATGATAGTGAAGATCTTGTTCAACTTGATGATGAGCAAATGATTGCAATGCTTGTCAAAAGGTTCAACAAGAAAAGGTTTGGTAGAAGAATGCTGCAGGGGAACTCAGATGCTGTAAAAAAGAAGGCATTTGATAAATCTAAAGCTGAGTGCTTTAAATTTGCCAAGACTGGCCACATAGCTGCTGATTGTGTGTCAAAAGCTGTTGGTCAGTCATCCAAACCATTCAAGACGAACAGGGATGATGGCTACAGGGTTAAGTACCTTATGGCCATGGCTAAGCTGAAAAAGTTGGAAAACTCAGTGGCTTCCAACAAGCAAAAGGGACTCATGGCTGAGACATGTGATTGGGAGGAATCTGACTCATCTTCAGATGAGGAAGATAACAACTGTCTAATGGCCAACACTGATGTCGCATCAACCAGCAACTTCAAACAGGACTTGGTTGAAGCTGAAGCCTTCAGCAGCTTAGAGAACTGGGATCCCACAATGATGTACAAGGTACAAAACTTTATGGCCTACAGTTCTGATGAAAAAGTAAAAATGTTTGAATACATGCTTGTTGATTTAAAAGCTACCGTTGAGGAGCATAATGTCTTACTGTCTGAAATCTCTAAGCTTAAAAATGATCTTGACATAAAATCCAGTAAACTGGATAGCTTCCATAAGTTGAAAACTGAGCTTGATGAATTAAAACACATCAACTCCATTTTACTAGAAGAAAAGAGAGAGACAGATGTAAAACATGCAAAGCTTCAAAAGATAGTTGACTCTTGGTGCCAATCTGCACAAAAAGTCAGCCTTACATTAGTCAACAAATCCCTGCACAAATCCAAGCCTATCTTGGAGGGGATCTTGACAAAGCAGCTTCTATGGTTGAGATAAATAATCTGAAAGATGACTTATCCACTCTTGGTGAGCTTCCTAGCACTTTCACTCTGAAAGTAAATGGTAAGCTAGTCTCAAAAAATATGTTTGTCAGGCCTCAAAATACTGACAGCTTATGTGAAAAAGCTCCAAAAGCTGATGATGGAATATGTTCTCCATGAAATCAGCCTGCTAAGTGCTCTGCTGATTCACACAAGCAAAAGAAAGGAAAACAAGCTCAAGCTGCAGCTGTGGACTCTAAACCTGTTGACAAAACAGACTCTAGGTCCAAAGCTGACGGTGAGAGACCTGTTAATCCTTTTGATGCTAATCATTATGAGAAAAGGTTTTCAAAAGGTAAGCAGCATGCTTTCTACAGGGATAAGTCTCATGTTGAAAGCAAATCTGCTGTGGTTTCAAATAAGTTTTTAAATCATAGTGGAAAATTGGTTATAAATGAAGGTAAGGCTTTCAGAACCAAAAGTAGTGATCATGTTGATAGGCAACATCAATCACATCTCAGTAAGGGCAAAGGCAAAGCCATTGCTCAACCTGAGAAATATAGGAATAAGTTTCACAAACCTGTGGAAGGTCAAAGGGCAATCAAGCTTCCTGTGTTTGATATTTGTCCTCCCAAAAAGAGGAAAGAAGATACAAGCAAAGCTGTTGCTATTGTGCCTTCCACCCAAACTGCTGATTCATCTAAAAATAGTAATAAGTTTGCTAAACCAGATGACAAAATCAACAAAAATAATTCAGAATATGTTTCTGGAGGTTCTTCTTCCAAAAAGACTAAAAATAGAAAATGCTATAAGTGTGGGAAGAAGACACATATGGCCAAAGACTGTCCTGAAACTGAGGACATGAGGCCTGTTGACTCTGCTAGTTCCATCATTGCAAAAACAAGCAGAGTTGGAAGTAACATAGTCAATGAGGATGGTATCCAAGCTGATAACATCCAATTAGGAAATATTAGTGTGGATATCACCGGTCCATTAACAAAGGTTTATGAAGTAGGAGAACTCATCCTTATGATGAGTTTCCCTAAAAATAACTAAAATTTTCTCATGACACTCTGCAGAACAAACAAACCGAACCAGGTTTGGTACTTGGACAGTGGCTGCCCAGGACACATGACATGTTGCAAGGACCTGCTGAGTGATCTCAGGCCTGAAAAAGGCCAAAAGTCACATTTGGTGACAATGTCCAGGGATCCACAGATGGATATGGAACTCTTCAAGCTGGTGAAGCAGAGTTCAAAAGGGTAGCCTATGTGGTTGGGCTGAAACATAATCTTGTTAGCATAAGTCAACTGTGTGATGCTGGCTAAAAGGTTAACTTTGATGAGCACCTGGGTTACATATTGGATCCCTAAGGCAAGGTTGTGTTGTGTGCTCAACGAAAGAAAGGTGTGTATGCTGTGGACATGAAATCTGCTGATCCCACAACTGAAACCTGCTTTATCTCAAGAAGCAATGCAGACCTGAACTGGTTATGGCACAAAAGGCTATCACACCCGATCTTAAAGAATATCAATGAACTCTGTAAGAAAGAGTTGGTAACAGGTTTTCCTTCTATAACCTTTGTTAAGGATAAACTCTGCACAACTTGTGAGAAAGGCAAGCAGAGAAAATCATCTTTTAAATCTAAGCATAATTTCTCTATTGATACTCCTCTCTTCTTAATTTACATGGACTTGTTTGGACCAGTCATTGTCCCAAGTCTAGGAGGAAGAAGATACACTCTAGTAATGGTTGATGAGTTCTCGAGGTTTACATGGGTGATCTTTCTGAAGAACAAAGGAGAGGCTGCTAGAGAAATCATTGGATTTATCAAGCAGATGGAAATGTTGAACTCTGCTCAAGTGAGCAGCTTAGAAGTGATCATGGTACTGAGCCCAGAAACAGTATTCTTGAGGACTTCTGTGAAGAAAGAGGGATCTTCCAGAACTTTTCAGCAATAAGAACTCCACAACAAAATGGAGTTGCTGAAAGGAGAAACAGAACTCTCACTGAAGCTGCTAGAACCATGCTGTGTGCATCTGGTTTACCTTCATCATTCTGGGCTGAAGCTGTCAACACTGCTGGCTTCACCCAAAATAGATCCTTGGTGGTGAAAAGGTTCAACAAGACTCCCTATGAGCTGCTCAAAGGGAGGAGGCCAAACATTAGCTATTTCCATGTGTTTGGATGTCCCTGCTTCATTCTAAATCAAAGGGACCAACTGGCAAAGTTTGAACCCAAAGCTGATGAAGGTGTATTTGTTGGATATTCTGCTATCTCCAAAGCCTACAGAGTATACAACAACAAGAGAAAGGTGATAGATGAATCTATCAATGTCACCTTTGAAGAGTCTAGGAGTGCCTCCACCAAAGCTGTTCCTGAATCAGTTTCAGGAGAATTCAGCTTTGATGATCTTATGCATTCCATCAATGAAGAGAAGGACTCAAAAGCTTCCACTACATCCAGAGTGGAACCTGCTAATCATGATGGATATGATGATGACTATATTGATACATCCTGTGTGAATAAGTGTACTGACATTATTACAACCTCATGTCCTGAACCAATCAATGCTGATTTTCCTGGATCCTCTCCTGATATGTTCAACAATGGAGAGTCAAGCTCAACAAGGGAATAGGCTCAAGATATCAGTGTGTCTGAAAATCTTGAGAGCTGCTCAACAGGACCTGTTGAAGATAACTCAGGTGAATCCTCATTGAAGCAAGATCCTAAGTGGATCAGGTGTCACCCAAATGATCAAATAATTGGTGACATCAACAAAGGATTGCAAATAATATGGGACAGCTTAGGAAACTTTTATATGTTTTCCAGCTTTGTGTCCCTAATGGAGCCTAAGAAAGTGGATGAAGCACTTAAAGATGCCAATTGGATCACTGCCATGCAAGAAGAACTCAATCAGTTTGAGAGAAACGAAGTATGGAAGTTGGTCCCTGCTCCTAAAGGATAAACAATAATTGGCACCAAATGGGTTTTTAGGAACAAGATGGATGAGCAAGGTCATGTCATTAGAAATAAGGCAAGACTAGTTGCTTAAAGCTACAGACGGGAGGAAGGCATTGAATATGATGAAACATTTGCTTCTGTGGCCAGGTTAGAGGCAATTCGTTTGTTCCTAGCCTACGCTGCTCATAAGAGCATGAAGGTATTTCAAATGGATGTGAAGAGTGCATTTTTGAATGGTAAGCTGCAAGAAGAAGTCTATGTCAAGTAGCCTCCAGGTTTTGAAAATGAACATCATCAAGGTTTTGTCTATAAGTTAGACAAAACCCTCTATGGTCTAAAACAAGCCCCTAGAGCCTGGTATGACATTCTAACTGGTTTCCTTATGATCAATGGCTATTCCAGAGGTAAAGTGGATACCACACTGTTCATAAAGAAAGTGAAGTCTGATATTATGCTTGTTCAAATTTATGTGGATGACATAATATTTGGTTCTACTAATGAGCAGTTATGCAAGAATTTTTCACTACTCATGAAATCTAAATATGAAATGAGTATGATGGGAGAACTTACTTTCTTTTTGGGATTACAGGTTAAACAAACCTCAAATGGAATTTTCATAAATCAAAGAAAGTACACTTCAGATCTTTTGAAAAAGTTTAAATTTGATCAAAGTTCTCTTATCAAAACCCCAATGGCAACCAATGTAAAGTTGGATGCAGATGCCAGTGGCAAAGTTGTTTCAGTAACAGCCTACAGAGGCATGATTGTGAGCTTGCTATATTTAACTGCTAGTAGACCTGATATTATGTTTGCCACCTGTTTATGTGCTAGGTTTCAAGCTGATCCTATGGAATCACATCTAGCTTATGTAAAAAGAATCTTCAGATACCTCAAGGGTACACCAGGTTTGGGTCTTTGGTATCCCAAAGACTCAAGCCTTGAGCTAACATGATATTCAGATTCTGATTTTGCAGGCTGCAGGCTAGACAGAAAAAGCACCACACGTGGGTGTCAACTCCTTGGTGGTAAGTTGATAAGTTGGTGTAGCAAGAAGCTGAACTCAGTGTCTACTTCTACTGCTGAAGCTGAGTATATTGCTGTTCGAAGCTGCTGTGGGCAGATTCTGTGGATGCAGCATCAGCTTGAAGACTATGGACTTGTATATAGTAAGACTCCTATTCTGTGTGATAATACAAGTGCCATAGCTATCTCCAACAATCCAGTATTTCTTTCCAGAACAAAGCATATAGAGGTCAGACATCACTTCATCAGAGATCACATCCAGAAAAGTAATGTGGAGGTAAGTTTTATTTCCACAGATGAACAGCTTGCAAACATTTTCACCAAGCCTATTGATGAAATTAGATTTAGTTATCTAGTAAGCAAGCTGGGCATGTTAAATAAATGTGACTAAGTGTCATAAATGTTCTAAGTTATTATATGTTTCACACTACTCGAGTTTCTCAGAATAGCTTAGATAGAACAGGTTATGCATGTTCTATACTTAGCCAATTTCTAAAAACTTGAACAGCTTAAGCGTATAACAGGTTTGACAATATCAGCTTTCACTTCAAACCTTGTCTGCTGATCAAACCTTAAACCTACTCACTCTCTCAATCTG
Source organism: Centrapalus pauciflorus (assembly GCA_020465985.1). Lineage (NCBI taxonomy): Eukaryota > Viridiplantae > Streptophyta > Magnoliopsida > Asterales > Asteraceae > Centrapalus > Centrapalus pauciflorus. The sequence continues at coordinate 192,956 of JAANYP010000115.1, forward strand.
TCATACAAGACATTATCTTGTAACCTGATCAGCTATTGAACACAACCTGTTCTTACATAGCTGAACAGGTTGAATGAACAGCCTGAAGAATGAACAGCTTGTGATGACCCTGCTCATCACAAGTTTGACCATCAGCTTAGACCATCTGTTTTAATTACCTTTCTTCACAACTAAGTTAGTTAATTTTTGTTTTTATTTAACTTAATTACTGCGGATAATGTGTGTTAATATGTGTTAGTGACTAAAAAGGGCTCGAGTGGTCTGACAACCGTTCTAACATGGACAACCGTTCTGTTTTCCGTTAAAGAACATTTCAAATCAACCGCCCAAACTTTTCTCTCTCATACCTACTCACATTCGAATCCTATAAATACCCACCTACTGTTTCATCTTCGTCTTCCTTACTGCTTCCATAACTTCCAAAGAACCCTAAAATTCAACTTAGTAACCTGTGCTAATACTTCCACTACTTTCCAAATGGCTCACCAGAACAACCCCTTTCTTCCTATTTTCGTTGGTAACGATGTGCACAAACAGTCGTCTGTTACCACCATGCTGACATTGAAACCAAGAAACTACCTTGCCAACCTAACCATCCCAAAAAATTATGTGGGAAAAGAATATGAAGACATGGTGGAGATTCTGATGGTTCACCCTTTGAACTACGCAATGACAGCATCTCCTGCTGTCCTGTACCTGGAGACGGTATATGAATTTTGGTACACCTGCTCTTATGATCCTTCTACCAAAATCATTAGGGGAACCATACTCAATGGGACTCAGACCATTGAGATTACATTAGGTCTGATCAGGGAAGTTCTTCGTCTCCCTGTGGCTGAAACCTATGATCGGCCAGAGCCTGAAAATGACCAGATGGGAAATCTGCTACGGTTCTGTGGTGTAGCAGAACCCAAAGTTGGAGCCACACTATTCAGGATGGATTTGTCACCAACCTACAGTTTCTTGTTTGCCTTGGTGGTGATGTGCTTCACCAGTAAAGTTGGGTCATTCGACCAACTCAGCCGTGATGAGATTCCAATAGTCCTACAGCTTGTGGATTGGACTACAATCAACATGGCAAGATGGATTTTCATGAACTTGAGGAACCTAGTGCAACAGGAAACACGTCCAGCTGCTGTTCGATATCCCAAGTTTTTAAGCCTCATCTTCAAGCACATCTGTGGTGAGCAACTCTATAACTCTCAGACTCTACTACGTACAGCTGCATTCCCTGTAATAGGGAATAGAGTTTTCTATACTCATGTTCTCCAAAATGAACCTTCTCTTTCAACACCAATGAGAAGGTTGCTAGGAATGGTGGAAGGACCATCTGCTGTGAGGGTGGATCCAGAAACTGCTCCCAAGGGAAAATCCAAATCTAGGGTCAAATTTGTTAAAACGACCCTGGAAACGACTGAAGCTGAGCCTATCCGCAAGAAGGCTAAAACAGCTAAGTCCAAGTCTGCCCCATCAGCCTCGGTGGCTGAGGGGGAGCAGGCTTCTCACCCTAGTTCATTTGTTGAACCTGAAGCCTTTATGGCATTTGAGACTATGGGACAGGCAAACCCACCTGTTTCTGACCTAGTCTCCACACCAGTCCAAACAGATCTCCTCATCTCTTCTCCACGACACACATCCTCCACTTCATCTCTCCGCCTATACAGACGCAAAACCATAGCCAAGAAGAAACCAACAAACCCATCTAGCCCCTCTGATCCCTCTCAACAGGGTTCAGTTGAAAAAGAAGCAACCCCTGCTGCTTCTCCTATTTTGGGAGAAGGTTTAGCTCATTTAGAGCAGGCGTCACTCAAACAAGAGTCTACCCTGAGTCAGCCTAGGCCCTCTGGTTCCTCCCAATAGGAGCCAGTTGTACAAATGGAGACTACCACATCCACTATTCCAGCCTCCCAACAGGCTGAGAATATTAAAAGACAGGAGTTTACTCCACTCCATACTGAGTCCACACAGTCTCCACCCCATACTTCTTCACAACCTGAGTCTGCACGAGGTGCCAAACCTGCTGGATTAGACCATCCAGTAGATCAGCCTCCAACTTCTTCTCCTCATGAAACAGCTGTTCTACACCCAACAGCTGCTGAAGGACCAACATCCTAAGCTGATGAACCTCAGGGAACATACCATCCCTCTGGTGAGGCTGCATCGCGTATGCAAACTCCATCAGCAGGTTTCACCATTGTTGATGTCGAAATGCACATCTCATCTCCCCATGATGAGGCATCTTTAGACCAAGGTGCTTCACAGGGAAAACCCAAGGCCTTAATGAAGGTGCTGCAACACAAGCAGCATCTGAAAGGCTACCAACCTTTACCCCTTCTTCTGATGAAGCAACTACAGCCACTGCTGAGGGACCAATTAACCCTTCCAAGCTGGGCCATATTATTTTTACCCAGGCTATGGTGTCAAGACCTCCCCTTACGGGGCAGTCCTGAATGACTAGGTCCCAAGGGGCAATACAGCATCAATCAAAACTAAGATAGAATTAATAAAGTGCGGAATTAAGTCATTACAGAAATTAGGATTATCATACAATAAATTCAAAACAAAATTACAAAAGGGCACCAGGACACTAATCTAATACATAATCACAACACATAGCACTGATCTACTCAAACCACCACCATTATTGCCTTCAATCAATACCAATTGCAGATTCAGTAGTGGTCTAATGACTTCAAATTCGAGCAAGCAGATCCTAAAGACTTGGGTTAGCTGGACCTTTTCCTTTGATTAAACCTGTAAAAAGATTCAACAACAACTGTAAGCGGTGCTTAGTGAGGTTATAGATTTAACAGTTAACATGCCATGACAATTTTAAGCGGAGACTTGACTTTTGACTTTGACTTTGAGCTCTGACTTTGACTTTAAGCGCGATTTTGACATGACTGCCGCTATCAGCCAGACATTGTGAGACATAGGACTTAAGATCGGATGATGTTTAATCCCATGCACACGCTTTTAATTGTGGGGGCCAACCACATACTGCGCTAGCTACCAGTAAGACAACATGGGCAAACATCGGAGTAGACTTAATCATAGACTGACATGGACTTTCTCAGACTTGAATTATACAGAAGCATATGAAAGCATTGATATCAAGACAATTGACTGAAAGCATTCGAAGTAATGAATCTAGATAGCAGCAATAATATATCGAAGACTAATTCAGACTGTAAAGACAAGTGTATATTATGATATATTAAAAGCTATCATGATCCACAGGGCATCACCGTACCAAGGTGTGCACAGGTCACATTCTAGCTGAGCATATATATAAGACTTTCAAGTAAAGCTAGAACAACGATATGTCTCACAGGAAGACAAGCATGTATACAGTTATATCTATAACTCACTGTTACTGGTTTTATTGCATGGCTGTTGACTTTGACTTTCGCAAGCAGATTAAATCCACCACCTGACTTATTTCAGGATTTAGCTTTTGACTTTACTGACTTTAGCTCTGACTTGCTTCTCTGACTTTGACTTGGCTTTATTGACTTGCCTTGACTTTAAAGACTTTAGCTTGACTTTTCTGGCTTGGCTTTACAAACTTTTGACTTTATAACATAGTTCAGATTTAGTTGAACCTGTTAATCGTATGACAATCAAATTCACATAAGCTTTTATGTCATTACACAATATAATTGTGTATTTCTGTTAAATTCTCAGACTTTCTGTAGCTTATGTATAGACTTATTGCATTATTGATTTCTCGTGTTATTTTAGACTTTGTTAAATTCTCAATTAAACTCATGACTTAGCTTTGACCTTAATGACTTTATGATCTTATATGCATTTTCATGGACATGTGTGTCCTCATGAGATCATTATTTGACTTTACTTGCATTTTAAACCCATATGAATGCATATGATGACATAATATGCATAAATGCCATATTTATTTAATTTGGTTTTATGTCTTACAACATGTTTTATACTTATAAAACACATACACAAATGCTACATGAGGACTTATAATAAAGTGTTAAGGGGTTGCTGTCCATAATTCTGCACACACACGATGCACGTAATTGACTTATTGACTTATTTACATACGAATGTATATATATTTATATATATATATATATATATATATATATATATATATATATTTATATATATATAGGTATATATATATATATATATATATATATATATATATATATATATATATATATATATATATGAACTGGTGTCGTCTATAATATTTCAGCTTCACACACCTAATGCACATCACATATACATACATGATTCATGCATGATACACACACAAAATGAGAAAAGGTTGCTGCTGGACACACACCTACTTCACACTATTATAAACGAATTAATGGGTGAAAAAGTTGATGCACTATATGTGTATATTTATACAAATTCTGCTTTTGCTTTACTGTCACATACACACACTACACACATCCCTTTTTAATACAATTGAAAAGGAACAAGTTGGTCGTACTACTATTTCTGCTTACTATTAAAGTACCTACACACATGCATATATATATAAACAAGATGCTGTAATTGTTGACTTTTAGCTTCTACTTTAACAAACTGCACACACAGTCACACACTGCACATATCAGTACTTATATGGAAATAGAAAGGAAAAGACTGCTGCAGTGGTTTCGGTATTATAGAGTTACCGAAACATGAAGGTTTCGGTTATGGGTTTCTGTGACTCTCGGTATCTTCCTGCAACACACACATAATTTTGTTGTTTCAGCCGAGTGCACCCACACACAAAGAAAAGAATAAGAAAGCTGTTGGATATGTTGTTTTCCCATGCACTGCACACACTGGACACTTCTTTTATTTATACATAAAAAGGGAAAGGTGTTGTGTTTCTGTTTCTGTTTTATACATAATTAAAAGGTTGTTGATGCTGAATTATATCTCTGAAATTGACAGCACAAGAAAAGGAAAGGTTGCTGTGACTGTTTTCGGTAATATGTGATTACCGAACCCTTATAAGGTTTCGGTACTTCTGTGTTTTCCAGCATGGTTTCGGTACCTTTAGGGGATTAAAAGGGTGTTGTTTCTGTTTTATAATAACAACACACACAAACACACATTCCTTACTTATATAAAAGACAAAGAAAATAGAACAAAAGACTGATGGTGTTGTTTTATTTCGGTACAAGGGATTACCGAAACCATAAGGTTTCGGTAGTGACAAAATGGTTTCAGTTGCTATCTTAGTCTCGGTAGTTCTATTGTAGGTTTCAGCATCCATATATATATGTTTCGGTATTTGAAACCGTATACATGCAGAACACACAAACACACACTACACTTTTTGTTTCTTTCTTTTTTTTTTCATATTCTGTTTTTCTTTCTTAAATTCCAGCAGAAAACAAAGAAGTTTTTAAAGAATGATTTTTGATTTCAATTCAACATACATACCTACATAGATGCTACATATGCACATGCATGTGATTTTGATGTTTAGAACAATATCTTATTCTCATTTTGATGAATTTATGGTACAAGCAGTTGATTTTGGGTTCCTGAATTTTCTGTACAAATCGAACCCATGCAATACTCATAAAAAATGAAATTAAAACTTGAATTTACCTTGATATGTTGTTGGATTGTTGTTCCTCTAGCAAATCTTGATCACTTTTCTATAGTTTCTTGTTTGATTTTGGATGAGAGACAACCAAAATTTCTAGAGAAAATACGTTTCTTAATTTAGTGTGTGTTTAGACTTTGAGCAGACACTTGAAATGAGACTCTTCAACATCCATAGCCTTGTTTTAACATCAAAGATTTGAACAATTTACTATTGTGGTCCCTTGATTTTTATTTCTTTTCAAATCAACATAATAAACTTTTGTTAACTTCTTATGTCATTAAAATTATATTCAACATATTAATTAATTTTAAACTTGTTAATTAATGCTAATCGTGTTTATTATTGCTAATTGTCGTTAATTAAAGTACGGGTTGTTACATATGGAACTTTTGTCCAAAGTCACCCTTCCCTCTTCATCACATCCCCAAACTCCTGCCTCATCCTCCTCTCATTCATCACCCTCTACACAATCCAAACAGTCTACCCATACTCCCCCATTGCCCAAAGACCTTCCTTTGAAGGATCAGCTTTCCTTGCTGACAAACAAAGTTGGATCTTCGAAAAACACCATGACTGCTCTACCATCAATAATCTCAGACTCTGTGTCTGCTCAGCTACATGGATTCTTTGATTTGTTCAAGAATTCCTTTCCAGCCATTCCACAACCTGGCCAATCCTCACAGCTGCTTGCACTCACTGCATAGCTGCAAAACATCTCCACCTCACTCTCCTCTATTCTTTCCCATCAATAGGACTCCATGTCCTCCATGACAGCCATATCCCAACAGCTATCAACTCTCCTCTCCACTTGCACTACTACCCTTCCAAATACATTGGCTAGCTTAAACTCTCTAATCGTTTCTCTAGTAAGTTCTGTGTCAGCAAATCTTGATGATGTGTAGGACTCTCTTGAGTTACATATTGCACAGCTTCAAAGCTTGTTGTTCACAGCTTCTGACAGAGAAAATCTAGTCAAGCTGTCCTCCATTGCTGATTCCCAATCCTCTTCTCTTCAAACCTGCCTTGCCCAGCTTGCAGAGGTTAAGGACAACCTATCTTTCTTAGTGCATAGCCTGGTTGGCCCCAAACTTGCTGCCAAAACTGCTGCCAAGCCTGCTGAATTCGTTTCTCCAGACAGACCAATTGTTGAAGGTGTTGGTCCATCTCCTTCAAAGGGGGAGCAGTTGTCGGCCTTAAAGACTATGTCTAAGGGGGAGAAAACTTCTTCTCCTTCTAGGGAAAAATCAGCATCTGTTAGTCAAGCAACAGGTGCATCAGGAATAGGTCTAGCAGCAGATTTCTCCCATCACATTGAAGCTGCTCAGCCTACTCAGGCTGGATCTCCAACCCCTGCATAAACTAAGGGGGAGGAATCCATTCCTGGGCACAGGCCAGGCAGAAGGAGGCAACTGATCATGGAAGAAGAAGAAGAAGAAGAAGAAGAAGAGGAAGAGATTCCTGAGGATGTTAAAACTACAACAACCAAAGGAAAGAAGAAAGTAGCTTTTGACCCTGACCACCAAAGAGCAGCACAGCTAAAGTTTGATAAGGCAAGGGCGAAGGAAATGGGTGTTCCTATGGAGAAATATTATGATAACAGAGATGAACAGCTCAAAGCCCTGGAAACACTAAGAAAGGAAGAAGCCTCAGCCAAAGGTGCCAGATCCTTTGCATACAAAGAGGCAAGCAAAATTAAAATGCCTTCTTTGGATGTGCAAAGAAAACTGCTTGAAGTTGCTAGAGAGTCAGGGGGTGAAAAGGAAGGTGAGAAGGAAAAGGATGCTCCGGTCTCTGTGACCAAGTCAAAACAAGCAGCCTCTGCAAGAGCCCAAATACACTTTGACAACTTGGCAAGGAAAAAGTTCTTTGATGTTGCTGATAGAAGACTTGCCAAGGAATCTGTTGTAAAAGTTGTGCCCATTTCAAGAAAAGGCAAACAGTGGAAGCTGCAGATAACCAGAATGGCTGCAAGAGGCCCAGAACTAGAATCATATGACTACACTGATGTTGCACAGATGGGGTACAGAGAATGGGTGGAGTTGGCAGTTGCCCTGAGCCAGTCTAAGTCTGAAACGGCTAAGACTATCAGGGCATATGTCAAAAAGTTGATGGAAAGAGTGAAAGACCTTGGCCTGATCTTAGAAGAATTAAGTAAGGGTGTCTCTGTGACTTACCCCAAAATTAAGGCAAAGAGGAACAAAAAGGATTCAGAGCTGGAGGAACTCCTGATCTTGATTGAACAAGGTGACTATGCAGTAGATATCAAAGGAGTTGACCACAGCCTACCCAAAGGAGTAGAATTTGAAGAAGGAAAGCTGATTGAAGAACCTGAGTTGGGGGCATTTTTGTAGATCCCCTGACAAAGAAGAAGTGCTTTCAAAGAGCATCAGACCTACACAAAGTTGGTCTCAAACAACTTGTAGCATTCAGACTTGCAAACTCCTTCAGGCAATCTAGTAAGTGGAGAGCAGCCATCTAGGATCAACTCAGAGGCTTCTATGAAAGAGGGGAGCTTGAACATCCCAATTTTATTTTCCTCAGAGTTGAAATACAAGATTTGGAGGAAACCAGGGATGAGCGTGAAAGAATGTTTGAAGAAGGATTGCCACCACCACTGTCGTGAAGTCCATCTACTATCTGAGTAGGTGAAGAATGGAAGTTGTCCATCTGTTGGACAGGCTTGCCATTATTTGCTCCCATCATCAACAGTCCAAATTGTTGAATTTTCTTGTACATTAGTTGTACTTAGTTACATTAGTTGTAACTTTCATTTTTACATCAGTCGTAATATACACTAGTACATCAGTTGTACTTTTGTAAAAACATATGTTGTTTATGTAATCAAAAATCAGTATATATATACTGATCTTTTACTTTACTTTAATGTTGTAATTTCATTTTAGCAAAATGTATTGTAAAATGTATGGTGATTATTGATATAATCAGCTTAGATTGATTATTGCAAATAGGGGGAGATTGTTAGGCACAAAAAGGCCTCAGTCAATCAAACCTGTTTGATGCACTTGAAGGTATAACTTAAGGCCTGTCTATGCCTTATTTGAAACCTGAAAAGTGATTTGCAATATCAGCCAAAGCTGTTTACCCTGTTGCATTCATTGCAACAAAGGCAGATTGCCCGAGCTGTTCTGTCTGCTGAACATGCTGGACATAAACTGTCTACGCTGCTCTGTTCTGTTGAACAGCTTGGACAGATTCTAAGTGTTTTGTTCTTTGTGAACAGGATAAACACTTTATGGAATATGTTTCCAAGTCCTCATGTATTGTTTTTTACTATAAGATCAGTTTTCAAGTCGAAGACAAAGTGGAAAACAGAAACTGCAAAAGCCTGCCTACGCTGTTTTGTTACATGAAGACAAACGGATATCTGAAAAGGGTGACAGACCTTTTCTTATATCAAAATGGACCTAACAAAAGAAGAAAGATGCAAAGTTGACATTACTCTTTTGGTTAAAGTCTTATACAACAGTGACAAAAAGAAAAAGACAAAGATTCTGCCACATGAAGACAAATCTACTTTATCAGCATGTGCAGAAAAGGTGTTTTGTCTTTTTGGAAAGACATCCTACTATCTCATTTGTCCAATGAAGAAGCTTCACTGATATTCTCAGTGAGAGTATAAAAGGAAGCTTCTAAGGATTGTGAGAGATCCAAGAGTGAGAAATCAGATCGTGCATTAAAGTGTGTTTTTCATGCATACAAGTCTGCTTGAATATAACAGTACGTGTGTCTAAGTTGTTCATACTCAAGTTATCCATCTGTGTCTTGTAAAATCAGTGAGTGCATCTAAGTGAGTGTAGTCATTGTATCTGGTCTGAGTGTGTCTTAGATTAGTTGAAGCATCTGTTGTATCTGTCATCTCAGCTTGAACCATTCTGTAGTTAAGCTTGTTTGTAATTAACACTTGTTGATAATATACACAAACATTGAGAAAAGAGTGTTGAGTTTTAGATTGTTGTATTCACCTTCCTCTACAGCTTAGAACAATACACTAGCGAAACCTTTTGGGACCTACAGTAGGCATAATACATGAAGGAAATCCTAACAGCTAATAAAATAATCAAGAAAATGTCATATGTGTAACTAACTTAGATGTATGACCAAAAGGTCTTAATTTTTATGTTAGAGACATACAGACAATGATTGTAAATGAGGTATGCAAATTTATCTAGGGGGTATATAGCAACATCAAAATACATCTTAAACAAAGAAAGAAAAAGTTTTGAAAAGAAAAGGAAGTGAAAACAAGTCGCTTTGTTGTACATGAGTACAGACATGTCACCTCTATTTTGACTTAAGCTAGCAAGATAAGTCGCTTTGTTGTACGTGAGTACAGGCCTGTTGCCGCTGTCTTGCTAACATAAGAGGAATTCTAAGACAAACTGTAAGGTCGCCTGACTACGGATCCTATCTTGACGCGACACCTGCCAACGAGTGCGGAATCCTCTTTAACGGCTTGACGGATAGACCACGCACACTGAAACACGGAGACACACACAGTGATAGATGAACAACAGATCATCCCGACATGTGATTCTCTCCAAACAAAACTCTCTGAATACTTGCAAGTTCGAGATCGCCCTTTGCACTAATCGCTCTGAAATTCTGCAAAAAGTCTAATAATTAATCGAATTAACCCTTATTTATAATTCCTAGTTCGAATTTGCCTAGGACAAGTTTGAACTGGCCCAAGGCCTTTCGAACTTGTCCTCTAACAAATTCAAATCTTAGCCTTCAAACTTATGTTTGAACTTATCTTTGAACTTATCTTTGAACTTATGTTTGAACTTATCTTTGAACTTAGGTTTGAACTTATTGTAACACATTACCTTAAGTTCAAACATAAAAACAATCAATACAAACACATATAATCAAACATATATCAAACACTTGTTAATATTCAATCGCATGTAGATTGACTTATACAAAATACTATCTATACTTAGACTGCTATCGTCACACAGGATGCACTAACAGACTCCCCCTTGACGATAGCTTCTAACTATTTACATTTTGTTTAAGTACTAGAACTATATAAGCTACTACCTGCATACAATCCTATATCAATACAAACTCTAACTATCTTTTGGAATTTCCTGGCTTCAGATCTCCAGCCTTCATGAAAGAAAATTGGCTGATCATGTAGCTATCGCAGGTCATTCTTAGATAGGTTGAACAGGTGTAGCGGATCATATACTCTCAAAATCACCTTGTCTTCTAGATTCTCCATGATTGCTTCAGCCGTATCATTGTCTATATACCACCACTTCATGTTTCCAAGAACGTCCTGTGGCATAGACTTCAATGGTACTTTCTTCAAGCATCTGACAGGCTTGTAAACCATTTTAGCCCACGGTTTTCCCGTATGAGGATATATTTTTGACTCATCCTCGACTCTCTTGCCTAACCTCGGCTTGATCCTTTCAAACTTTCCAGATCTACCCTCTCTTCTGATAATCTTAGCGATCACTTCAGCATAGGGGTCATCTCCAATGTTTATCAACTCCTTCCAAGCTAACTCTTTCACTTCAACCTTGGGCAGTGTGTTGAATACTTTTAGTGTTTGCCTCAAGTATTGAAGTCCATCTCTTATTTATAGTATAAATAACTGCAATTCTCTGTCGAAGAACCAGCTAAGTATTCCACCTGAGAGATTTTCAGAGTTTGGCACTCTCATCTTCTTTTTCATCTTAGGCTCTGCTTTCTTTTCTTCCTTACGGAACAAAAGATTTAACAATTCAGCTCTGCTTGCCTCTTTATCAGCTTCCTCAAGTTCTGAATCGTCCACAGAGGCCAATTTAAGCTCATCTATGTCAATTACATTGTGATCGGTGTGCACATATTGTTCTGTGATAGGCTGTGACGGGATGATTACTTCGTCAACATCATCGTCTTCGTCTTCAACAACCTCCTCATCAGATTTCCACTCTGCTATATATTCTGGCACAAATTCCCCTTCTTCCAGATCTTCCATCTCATCCTCAAAGTCAAAAATTACTTCTTCTTCTTCAATATCCATCAGAGCTTCTATCATTTCGCTCTCAATGGACTTTGAAGATCCACCTTCAACTTCTTCCATTGTAGACTGACTTGGCTCCTCCTGAATTGATGTTCGCTGAGCAGTCGGAAAATCTGCTAGCTCACCTTCCTTTCCAGCCTCGGGATCATTGCCGTCATCATCTCTTCTTAATACCTTAGCTTCCCTGCAACTAATCTCCCCCTGAGCTTAAATATTTTTCATTAATTGCTCCAGGAGAGACTTCATCGTTTGAATCTCAGACGCTTGACCTGCAATAGTTGATCTCAACTCTGCGTTTTCTTGATCAAGTCTGGCATTGTGCGCTTGAAGTTCTGTTACTACTATTGAAAGCTGGAAGATTTGGAGTGATTGGAAATCCACCTTGCTCTTCAGCTCTATAAATCGCTGATTCTCAGTGAATGTCGTTGATGTTGATGGAATTGATATAGATGGTGATGGAGTGATGGGTGGTTGAACAGCTGAAATTACAGGCTCTGGAGCTGTCGCGGATGAAGCTCCCTGCATAAAATGATGCCTCCTCGCCCTATGCCTAGGAACGAGGGGAGTCGGATATTCTTCTTCAAAATCAGAATCATCATCATCTTAATCTCGAGCAGCTCTTTTTCCTGTCTCTGTTTCTCTCGTACTAACCACTATTCTTGATCCATATCTGCGAATGCGGACAGATGGATCAACACGTTCTACTTCTACTTCTTTTACTTCTACTTCTTCTACTGCTACTTCTTCAACTTCCTCAGAAGCAGACTCAGACTCTGAGGTGGTCATTGCTTGACCCTCTACCTCAGTCTCTCTTTGACCGTGGACCTCAATGTCCATATCCTCACCTTCTGGTGGGTGATACGCATCAATCTCTCTAAATGTATCATGGAACTCTCCTGGAGGATCCAAAACGTCCTAAACCAGTTTTTCAGTTAGATTTAGGTCCGAGTTAGTCCCTTGTGCCCATATCTCTTTGAGTGTTTTTGTTGTCTGATCAATTGCTGGGGCTGAACTTGAAGTGCCTGCAGCGTCCGATGATGGACCTGCTGCTATAGGCTCTGAATGCCTGCTGGAGAATGGCCTCGATGCCTGAATTTGTCTTTCCGAAGCTCTCTACCTCCTGCGAGATTGCAGTTGTGGTCGTTGTTGTTGTTGTTGTTGTGGCTGTTGCTGCAGTGGCTGCGGTTGAGGACCTTCACCAGCCCAGTTTTCCCCTTCTAGGGCTACAATATCTGGGTCTAGGACTGCCTCGAAGAGAGGTGCATCATGTGGCCTGACCTGCTCAGCCCTTCGGGCATTGTGCAACAGGCAGTCAGCAAAAATTCGTTTGTCTATAATATCCACTCCGTTTGTATCTTGAAGGTGTGGCAGATTCGGCAAAAAATGACGGATGAACATCATTGCGAAGCGCGGATACATTAGAAATCTTTCACGTACTGGAGCAGTGATCTGATGCACAAACTCAGCAAAGAACATTTCTGAGTAACTGAAGCGCTTGTTATATACTAATGCAATCATAGCGGACTTCATCTTGGACACTATGTAGTCAAAACCTACCTTTTTCGGTGCAAAGCACACCATGAACACATGCGCCAAATACTTCCATTGCCCGGTCAATCCACTTTTCAAAAATGAAGCTTTAGTGATATCTAGGGCGTATCTCATACGCAAGTATGTCGCTTGCCTTATATTCAATGGGAAATCAATGTGCCCCGCCTCTTGTTCTTCGGACCCTAGCTGCAAAATTTGACGGAGCATGTCAGCGGAGAAAACGATTGGCTGCCCTCCAACTCTTGTTCTCAAAACTGTCGGCGTCACAGTGCAGTCAACTTGAAGGTGCTCCCAAAATTGCCTTACATAGGGTAAGATGATTTGCAGGTTATGAGTTAAAGCATAAGTAACCCTGGAATGTGTCAAAAATTACACCATTTGTCTAAATGGTTGAGCTTCGGGAAGTGCTCTATCTACAGATATCACCATATTATGCTTGTTAAAGAACGCGCGATCACCCATATCTGTACATAAAAAAACAACCATATTAGTAAAAAGATAAAAAATGAAACTTGTTTAATTTCGAATTTGTTTTATTTTGAATATGCATAAGTCCAAATCCAACACATTCGAATTTCTACAAGTTTTGAATTATTTTATAAAAACATTCGAATTTAATAAAAAATTCGAAGATATAGGATCGAATTTGACGGAATTCGAATTTGGTAACAAATTCGAATTTTCTGACAAGTTCGAACATGATGAACATGTTCGAAGTCGGTCACTTTCGAATAGCCACTCCGTTTGTATCATGAAGGTGTGGCTGATTCGGCAAAAAATGATGGATGAGCATCATAGCGAAGCGCGGATACATTAGAAATCTTTCACGTACAGGAGCAGTGATCTGATGCACAAACTCAGCAAAGAACAATTCTGAGTAACTGAAGCGCTTTTTTTATACTAATGCAATCATAGCGGACTGCATTTTGGACACTATGTAGTCAAAACCTGCCTTTTTTGGTGCAAAGCAAACCATGAACACATCCGCCAAATACTTCCATTGCCCGATCAATCCACTTTTCATAAATGAAGCTTTAGTGATATCCAGGGCATATCCCATACGCAACTAGGCCGCTTGCCTTATATTCAATGAGAAATCAATGGGCCCCGCCTCTTGTTCTTCGGACCCCAGCTGCAAAATTTGATGGAGCATGTCAGTGGAGAAAACGATTGGCTGCCCTCCAACTCTTGTTCTCAAAACTGTCGGCGTCACAGTGCAGTCAACTTGAAGGTGCTCCCAAAATTGCCTTACATAGGGTAAGATGATTTGCAGGTTATGAGTTAAAGCATAAGTAACCCTGGAATGTGTCAAAAATTACACCATTTGTCTAAATGGTTGAGCTTTGGGAAGTGCTCTATCTACAGACATCACCATATTATGCTTGTTAAAGAACGCGCGATCAACCATATTTGTACATAAAAAAACAACCATATTAATAAAAAGATAAAAAATGAAACTTGTTTAATTTTGAATTTGTTTTATTGTGAACTTGCATAAGTCCAAAATCAAACACTTTGAATTATTTTATAAAAACATTGGAATTTAATAACAAATTCGAAGATATAGGTTCGAATTTGACTGAATTCGAATTTGGTAACAAATTCGAATTTTCTGACAAGTTCGAACATGATGAACATGTTCAAAGTCGGTCACTCTCGAATACAAATCCATGATTTTAACCTCATTTGACTTAGAAAATAGTATCAACTAATCCTATTTGGTTCTAATCGAAGATATATGTAATTTATTTGAAGTTTCATCGGTTAAAACTTGTGATTTTGAATCACAATGTTAAAACCCCAAAAACTTCAGATATGGTCGATTTTTTGCTAAAAATGAGTCCTAAACTACCTACACTTTGTATAATACTAATAATTATACCTAAATGTGTTGGTAGATTCGAACACAAATGAACAAAACTTCAAGAAATAGTAGCAAACTCGAAAACGATAAATTCGAAGGATATGATCGAAATCGCCTGTGAACAAGTTCGAAACAAGAAAATCGAAGGTAGGTGAAATGAGTCAATGTTGACCTATTTATACCAACCATATTCGAACATGCATTTAATTTCGAATTTCCTGACATATTCGAATGTTAATTCAAAGTTGTCTTGAATTCGAATTTAAGTGAAAATTTTGAAAATCCTTGAATAAAATTCAACTTTTCAAACTTTTTCAACTTTTTCGTGTAACGAAACAAACTTTGCAAAATTATTCACACTAAGCGATAGATTTTCATGCAATGTTTGTTTATTCAACTAAAAATGCATCCTTAGTAACTTAGACCTTTTTCCTACTTAGAATAAAATAAAATAAAATAAAATAAAAATAAAATAAGATAAAATAAAATTTTGAATAAAATTTAAACATAAGATACTCAAAAATACTTTTAAAATTTACATTCTTTACTAACAGAATATTTTTTGCCAGAAAGTCAAAGAAAGGTTCAATCAGATAGCGGTGTCAAATACGCACTTTCAGTATTACACTCTCACACTTAGGAATTTTTTATTCCTTGATTGTTTGTCGTGACACACATTTCTAGGCGATTGTCGGTATTATTTTCCCTTTAAACATGTTACACTTTGGAATATCCCTTGGCCTTTTTATTTATCAAGAAATTGCCTTACGTGTCTCATACTTAGACATACTTTTATGATCAAGGTATACACACAATGATTCTAATTTTTCGGTATTGGAAATTTTTTTTAAAAGGCAAACGTCGGACACAGTTCTGTATTTACATACAACAGAGTGTCTTAGTTTGTCTTAAAGTTTATTTAAAGCTAGCAAGACAGCGGTGACAGGTCTATACTGACGTACAACAAAGCAACTTATCTTGCTAACTCGAGTCAAACCAGAGGTAACAGGTCTGTACTTACGTGCAACAAAGTGACTTGTTTTGACTCTCTCCTCATTATCATGATTTTTCTTTTTGTTTCTTTTCTTAAAGATGTATCTGATGTGGCTATACATTTCCCAGAAAATTTACATACCTTATTTAGAATCATTGTCTGTATGTCTCTAACATAAAAAATTAAGACCATTTGGTCATACATCTAAGTTAGTTACACATGATTTTTTTTTCTTGAATATTTTATTAGCTTTTGAGATTCCCTTTGTGTATTATGCCTACCAACACATCAAACTAGAAAAATTATATCACTTAGAGTTTAAGGTGCATTTTGTGTGAAAGCTTAACACGTAGAGATTGTATCGACTGTGCTAATTTTCGTCACTTTGAAGCTATGTATCTAAGACTTAACTCATTTTCTAATATTCTCTTTTTTTGAGATTTTTATGGTTTTCTCCTTCTTTTTTTTCATAAATAAAAATAAACTAATAAAATAACCTACTAACTTACTATAAAAAGAAAGAAATTCTACTTAGCTACTAAACTTACTATAAAAAGAAAGAAACTCTACTAACTTACTACTATAAACAGAAATAAATTCTACTAAGTTCAAGTTACTCTGGATTACGCATGCCATTCAGTTGAACTAACAAATCAAAACGTGACTTATCAAAAGCTTTATTAAATAAATTAGCATTATTATCTTCCGTCACCACTTTTACCAGCTTTATTAAATTCTTTTCAGCACAATCACGTATAAAATGGTGTCTTATGTCTATGTGCTTTTTTTTACTGTGTTTAACTGGTGGTTATAGCAATGGTAGATTGGTTATCTATCCTAATAGGAGTATAAGTATAAGTCAAACCGTAATCCCGCAATTGTTGTTGTATCCACAAAACCTGTGAACAGCAACTACCAGCAGCAACATATTCGGCCTCGCACGTTGACACGGCTACTGAAGTCTGTTTCTTGCATTGCCAGGATACGAGCCTCCCTCCAAGGAACTGACAACCTCCAGTTGTTGACTTTCGATTCAAGCTGCAACCTCCATAATCTGAATCCGTGAAAGCTTCCAATTCCAGATCACCATCCGCGTGATACCAAAGTCCCAGCTTCGGTTTCGACTTGAGGTATCTCAGAATCCGCTTCACAACTTTCATATGCATCTCTTTTGGATTAGCTTGAAACCTAGCACAAATACACACAGCAAACATTATGTCAGGTCTAGAAGCAGTTAAATACATAAGTGAGCCGATCATGGCCCGATATAAAGTCGGATCCACATCAGTATCACTTCCTGTACCCGGTCCGAGATTGTGATTCACTTGAATCGGTGTGCTAAAGTGAGCAGTCAACTTTGTTCCCTCCATCCTGAAGCGCTCTAGAATGTCGTAGACATACTTTGTCTGATGAATTAAAATAGCCTCCTTCCTCTGTTCAACTTGCAAACCCAGAAAGAAGTTCAGCTCTCCCATAGCACTCATCTCAAACTTAGACTTCATCACCTTCTCAAAGTCTTTGCACATCTGCTCGTCTGATGACCCGAAAATGATATCATCAACGTACACTTGTACCAAGATAAAGTGTTCACCCTTCCTATTCACAAACAGTGTACTATCAATTCTCCCTCTTTCAAACCTGTTGTCTAAAAGATGAGTAGATAGTGTCTCATACCACGCCCTTGGTGCTTGATGTAGTCCATACAAAGCCTTATCAAGACGATACACTCTGTCTGGATACTTTGGATCTGTAAACCCGGGCGGTTGTTCAACGTACACCAGTTCCTTCACTTTGCCATAGAGGAATGCACTTTTTACATCCAACTGATAGACTTTAAATCCTTTGAAGGATGCAAAGGCAAGAAACAAACGGATTGCCTCAAGCCTTGCCATCGGCGCAAACACCTTGTTGTAATCGATTCTTTCCTCTTGGTTGAAACCCTTTACTACAAGTCTTGCCTTGTTGCGAGTCACAATACCCCGATCATCTCTCTTGCACTTAAAAACCCACTTGGTTCCTATTGTAACTTCTCCTCGAGGTAACAGAACTAACTCCCACACTTAAAATTTTCTGAATTGTGACAGTTCTTCTTGCATCGCTTCAACCTAGAAATTGTCTTTTAGTTCCATTTGCACATTCTTCGGCTCTACTTGCGAGATGAAACATGAATACAGGCAAGTGTGGAAAGCCTTGGAGTCATTAAACATAGACAACAACACTTTGTTGTTATTCAAGCTACTCCTAGTCCTCACACCAGCATTTGGATTTCATATGATGCTCTCAACCGGATGATCCTTATTTATCCTCGATGTTTCAATCTCATCGACCCTAAGATTATCTCGTAAGTTTGATCCTATTTCACCAAACGACGGAATGAATTCAGACGCTACATTCTCTTCCTCATGATCACTGTCTTTTGAGTTAGAATTTGTAGCCTGATTCTCGTTTATAGGTGACTCTGAATCATTCTCTGCTGGAGATCTATCTTCCGTCATTGTAGGCTCAGAAGTTGATGGAAAGCTCGTCTTTGGAAAACCTTGACCACCGTCATTCAGATTTAATGACGATAAGTCATGTTCAATTGTACTTGCATTTCCATCCAAAGGAATGTTAAATGATTCAAACAGTTTGTCATAATCAAAAATCCATTCCGGACCAGTTTGGGGTTCATGTGTATAACTTGTTACATCAATGTTATACAGAATCTCTACTGTACCGTTTGATTTGTTAAAAACCCGTTTGGTTGGTGAGTTAGGCACATAACCTAGGAAATAACCTTCGTCAGCCTTTTCACCAAACTTAGGTTGATGTTTTGTTTTCATTAACGTACACGGTACCCCAAATGGTTCGAAGCCAGTTAAATTTGGTGGCATTTTATTCAACACTTCATAACAGGTTTTGTTCAATGATTTGACAGTAAGGACCCAATTTAAAACATGACAAGCGGTATTCACTGTCTCCCCCCAAAACATGGTAGGAAGCTTTGAATCCGAGAGCATCGTCCTTGCTGCCTCAATCAAAGTCATATTTTTCCGTTCTGCCACCCCATTTTGTTGTGGCTCATATGGTGCACTAAATTGATGCACTATGCCTTTTGATAGGCAATATACACCAATTACTGTGTTTTTAAATTCCGTTCCGTTATCACTCCTGATATGTTTTACCCGCGTCCCATAGGATTTTTCGACTTGGTCTAAAAACCCAATTAGCTTGGCAGTTGTCTTGTCCTTCGTACCTAAAAAGAAAACCCATGAAAATTATGATTAATCATCGGTGATAACTAAACAGTACCAACTCCCACCTATACTCCTTTTGTTGATTGGTCCGAACAGGTCCATATGCAATAAATCGAAAGTGGCAGATATAGAGTTCTGAGTCTTGGACTTGTGTGCCTTCTTTTGTTGTTTGCCTTTCTTGCTCGGTACACACTTGTCTTCAAACTGAAAACTCTTCATCGGAACACCTTGCACCAGTCCATTCTTAGTGATGTAGTTCATTTTTCTTAGGTGCAAGTGTGCCATGTGTCTGTGTCATAGAACTGATTCGGTCTCTGAAGCTTTAGATAGAAGACATATTGGTCCCATCGAAGAATCCGATTTATTCATGTCCAGCATGTACAAGTCATTCTTCCTTGGGGCCCTCATCAGTATCCACTCTTCAGTAACTTTAAATCCTGGTTTTAGCACTAACGCCTCAGTATCAGTAAAAATAACTGAGTTCTTCTTATCACAGATTTGAGATACACTAATGAGATTGTGATCAAGTTTATCAACGTGGTAAACTTGATCAAGTTTGACAGTCCTATTAGTAACCACTCCAGTACCGGTGATATTTCCTCCTTTGTTACCAGCGAATGATACGAATCCCCTGTTCCCTCCCTGGAAGTCTTTAAGTAGACTTCTTTCCCCAGTCATATGCCTAGAGCAACCACTGTCGACGAACCACTTGTTGTTTAAACCTGTAGTTATCTCCTGCACATGAAAGAAAAGAGGTTAGTTATAACGGGGAACCCAAGCCATGACTGACTTGGTAATACCATTCTCATCCACATACATGAACTCCTTCAAATACCCATCTCTCCTTTGATTAAGAACCTGTTGTGGTGCAGAGTGATTTAAGTTCACTCTCGGCCTTTGTGTAGGCATTTGTTGTGGATCCCTCGAATAATTTCTATTATAATGCATTTCAGATTGATACCCCTGGGCTCTACCTGGTGTCTGATGTCTTACAGGAGTGTGTGACCTAACCGGAGTGTAAGCTCTTCTAGGTGTAGTACTCCTATAATTTTGTTGAGGTCCTGACCTAGATTGATTAGGGACTCTATTCGATGAATTAGTCCTAAACACTTCATTTGGTCTACCTAACACAGGAGGTTGTTTCACAGCAGTCTTTGGTGTGGCTTGCACAAGTTTCTCGGTGTTTTGAGAACCACTTGTGCTTGCGACACTTGGAGAGGGTTTATGTTGTTCCGGCTTTCCAATTTTAGGTGTAGATTCTACCTTCCTATGTGGACAACTAGAAGCAACATGTCCCTTTTCATGACATCTAAAAAAAGACATTTTATCAATAGACTTCTTATGTGTGCCCTATGACTTAGGTGTCTCACTAGTGTCATGTTCTTTCGTCTCAACTATAGTGACTGTTTCCTCTTTCTGATTATTAATGTCAGGTATGGCTTCTCCTATAATCTTATCACTAGAAGATGGCACAAATTTGACCTTCTTAATCTTGGCATTGTTACTAGTCACCTTAGTTTCTTTATCCTTAACGGTTTCAGACACAGGTTCAGATGCTACCTCTGATTCAACTCGTTTATCAGTTTTATCCAGAGGCTGAGGCACATAGTTATCATTGAAAGGTGGAGGACTCTCATTATACCCTAAACCTACTAGTTTCTTAGACTGACGCTGTGCATCTAAGATCTTCCCTAGGTTCAGTGAGGAGTTCCTAAACTTTTCTAATTTACTATTTACCTCCGCAACCTTAACCTTAGCTTCAGCTAGCTCTACCTCTTTAATCTTAAGCTCTTTGGTTAACGCCTCGACATGTGCATACATTAGTTCTATCCTGACACACTATTCACTTAGCTTGTCTTTTAGAACTATGACATCTTGAGCATCTGCCTTAAGCTTATCCCTAAGATCTTCTTTTATATCTAAGTGGCTAGCATTGTCCGATTTTAAGGATTCAATTTGAGCAGTTAGATTATTATGTGTTTTTAGCACTAAATTTAATCTATCATTACAAGTAGCACAGAAAGCACATAAATCGCGGAATGTAGAAAAGTTAAGAATTACCTTTGCATGAGCTGATTCCAGGTTTGCCATTTGTGCAGCAAAATCTAGAATTGTCTGACTGTCTGACTTCTCTACTAGCACGGGACTGGTATCATTCTGGTGTCTGTCCTCTGCTTCTTCCTCTGCTCCGACACTTCCAGTCTCTGTTACTTCAGCCATGAAGGCTCTAGCGTTAGACTCTGGATGTGTACTCCAGTCGTATGTTCCATCAAGTTGTCTGTTAGATGTGACATTCGTTAACAGACCAGCTATGTTTGCCTGATTACCCGACTATCCAGCTGATATCTCCCCTGAGATTTATTCTGGTATTGATTCTGGTAGTTCTCAACTTTAGGTCTTTGACACTCTTTAGCAAAATGTCCAAACCCCTGGCAGTTGTAGCACTTAACTTTGGATTTGTCGAATCCAATCTTATTGTTGCTGACATTTAGATTTCTGCCCGTCCTCTTGATGAATCTCTTGACTCGCTGAGTCACCATGGCAAGTTGCCATTGAAGATTCATCTCCTCTAAATCATCAGGATCTACCTGATCATAGTCTTCATCCCATAGGGCAGGATCGTTGATTTTCCCTTGAACGCAATTGTCGTATGCTGCGACAAATGAAGCTAAAAGATTCAGATGATCTTCAGCTGATTTTGCGCTCATTAAAAATCCTTGAGTATCCTTGAGACATAGATGCAGACTGAGTTGGCTTTTCTTCCGGTCTGGAGTACCGTAAAAATCCCGGCTCCCTGAGTCATCTACTTAAACTGGAGTCGATGTTTCACCTGTAAAGAATGTTGTAGGTGTCTTTAGTTCACTTGCCACTGAAGGTTTGGACTTCCCAAAATACATATCCGGATCTAGTACTTGGTCATACTCCCGTTACTTCTTCAGAAACTGAAAGTTATAGGCCCTCAGCATTCCTATGACTCCTTCTAGAGTTAGAGTCTCATATTTGTCTTCATCATGCTTTATCAGTGCTACATACATCTCCCATTTTGCTGGTAAAGCATCTAGAATTTTCTCAATCTTCTCTAACTCACGATACTCAACATCGTGATAGTCTAACTCAGTCAACAAGTGATAGACACTGGTAATGGTCTCATCCTGCTTTTTGTTTTTCAAAGCCTTGAAAATAGCGAACTGCTGCTTGAGCATTTCCGTTCTACCTTTCCTAACCCTCGGATTTCCTTCACACCTTTTCTCGAGTGCATCCCACAACTCTCTCGCTGTTCGTTGATTTCGAAATGTGTGCAGGATCTCTTGAGGTAAAGCCATTCAAATAATCGAGAATGCTCGGTTTCGCCCTCATATAATTTCTTATCATCATCCTTCATCATTTGATATGACAAGACTCGTTGACGTCCCTCAACTTCTGTTGTAGGTGGAATGTATCCCTCGTCAATACAAATCCACATTCTCATATCATTGAATCGAGTGAAGTCGGCGAACCTATCCTTCCACCAATAATAATTTTCCAACTTCATCAGCTTAGGTGGAGAATTTGCCTTTCCGACCTCATGGTCCATTTCAATAAACCTTTGTAAACTTGTCATTGTTACAAAAATTCTTGAATTAGAACTTAATTAATTTAATTTGAAATTAATTTAAATTAGCCCTTTCAAACTTGTATAGGTTCGAATTTGGTTAATTTTAAATTTGTTTGAAATTAAATTCGAAATTAAATTTGAACTCAACCAAATTCGAAATAATGACAAATTCGAAGATGTTGCCAAATTCGAATATTTAAATTCGAATATAGGGAAATTCGAAAATGAGCAAATTTGAATCAATCAAATTCGAATCAAACCCTAAAATAACTTCGACAGGAGCGTATTTTCTGACAAATTCGAATTTCGAATAAACCCTAATACCCTTATATGTTCGAGCGCCGCAAGTTCGAAAAAACGGCCAAAAGTTTGATTTTTTTCAACTTTTCAGATTAAACCAAAGTTTTTAGGATTAAAAACTATGGTTTCGTCCAAAATGATGAACTAGTATGAACTTTTCTCCATTTTGTTGGTTGTATAACTCGAAAATATATCCAAAAACGTGATTTGACCGTCCAAAAACGTCAAGAAACCACAGATGTTACTTGTGAACACGAAGAACACCACGAACACCCTAATGGCTCTGATACCACTTGTAAGGTCGCCTGACTATGGATCCTATCTTGACGCGACACCTGCCAACGAGTGTGGAATCCTTGTTAGCGGCTTGACGGATAGACCACGCACACTGAAACACGAAGACACACACAGTGATAGACGAACAACGGATCGTCCCGACACGTGATTCTCTCCAAACAAAACTCTCTGAATACTTGCAAGTTCGAGATCGCCCTTTGCACTAATCGCTCTGAAATTCTGCAAAAAGTCTAATAATAAATCGAATTAACCCATAATTATAAAGCCCAGTTCGAATTTGCCTAGGACAAGTTTGAACTGGCCCAAGGCCTTTCAAACTTGTCCTCTAACAAATTCGAATTTTAGCATTCAAACTTATGTTTGAACTTATCTTTGAACTTATCTTTGAACTTATCTTTGAACTTATGTTTGAACTTATTGTAACACATTACCTTAAGTTCAAACATACAAACAATCAATATCAAACACATATAATCAAACATATATCAAACACTTGTTAATATTCAATCACATTTAAATTGACTTATACAAAATACTATCTATACTTAGACTGCTATCGTCACACAGGATGTACTAACACAAACTAAGACACTCTGTTCTATGTAAATACAGAACTGTGTCCGACGTTTGCCTTTTAAAGAAAATTGGCAATACCAAAAAGTTTTAATCATTGTGTGTTTGCCTTGATCATAGAAGCATATCTAAGTATGGGACACGTAAGGTAGTTTCTTAATAAATAAAAAGGCCAAAGGAATTTCCAAAGTGTTGAATGTTTAAAGGGAAAAACATACCGACAATCGACTTGGAATGTATATCACGACAAACAATCAAAGGAATAAAAATTCCTAAGTGTTAATTTAATTTTATATTTATTTTATTTTTAGTTTATCTTATTTAAATTTTATTTTACTTTATTTTATTTTATCTTAAGTTTTATTAAAGAAGAAAAAGGTCAAAGTTACTAGGATGCATTTTTAGTTGGAGATACAAAGTTGCGTGAAAATCTGTTGCTTAGTGTGAATGTTTTTGCAAAGTTGGAAAAATTCCGTTAAGTGAAAAAGTTGAAAAAGTTGGATTTTATCCAAAAATTTTCAATTAAGGTCGAATACCAGACAAGTTCGAAGTTACATTCGAACTTGCTAAAAGTTCAAACTTGACCTAAGTTCGAAGGTGTTATATATAATTAAGTCAACAGTGCTTCATTCAATGCACTTACCTTCGAACTTCTTCCCTCGAACTTACCAGAGCGATCTCGAACTTGTTGTTCGAACTTATCGATATTCGATTTTGTTCCCAATTTCTCAAAGTTGGCTACTGTTTCTCGAACCTATATACACACTTAGGTGTATTGAGCAATCCAATACTAAGTAAGTGTTAGTTTAGGACATTTTTGTGGCTAAAATCGATCATTTTTTAGTTTTGTGCCATTTAAGACTAGGTGACTTAAATCACAAGTTTTATAAGCAAAAACTTAAAATTAATATCTTGTAATCTTGATTAGAACCCATTAGGACTAGATTCTACTGTTAATTAAGTCAAAAAGGGTTAAAATCTTGAATTTGAAGTTAAATGTGACCGACTTCGAACATGTTCTTCATATTCGAACTTGTCAATCATTCGAACTTGTTAAAATATATATAAGTTCGAAGTCAGTCATGTTCGAATGGGTGTCTCGAACTTAATTAAGTTCGAATGTTGTACAGCCTCGAATTTATATAAGTTCGAATGTGTTAAACTTCGAACTTAATCAAGTTCGAAGTTATACAAGTTAGAATAACATAATTTTATTTTTAAATTAATTTCTAATTTTTTTATGAATCTATGTGCAGATATGGGAGACCGCGCATTTTTCAATAAACGTAATATGGTGATGGCCGTTGATCTCCAGCTTCCGGAGGCTCAGCCGTATTGACAAATGATCGAGTTTTTGACACAATCAAGGGTGTCTTATGCGCTAACGCACGATCTGCCTATCATTCTCACATACGTTAGGCAATTTTGGCAACATCTGCAAGTTAACTGTACTGTGACCCCTACAGTTCTCCGTACAAGAGTAGATGGTCATCCGATCGCATTCTCTGCCGAGCATCTACGTGCAATCTTGCAACTGGGGACAGTTGATCAAGAAGTCGACCCGATACATTTTTCAGCACCAATAAGGCAATCGGCCTTTCTTAGAATGGGTTATGCTCAAGACATAACCAAGGTGTCTTATGTGAAGAGCGACCTCATTGGACAGTGGAGATATTTGGTACACGTGATCATGGTATGTTTTGCACCCAAGAAAGCGGCGTTCAACACAATGGTGTTAAAGCTGCAGTCTGCAATGATCTCACTCATCTACAACAAGCAATTCAGCTTCTTTGAAATGTTCTTCGGGGAGTTTGTTCAACAAAATTCTGCTCCCACCAGAGAAAGGTTTCTCATGTACCCGCGCTTCATAATGATAATCATTCGCCACTTCTTGTCTGACCTGCCGACGCTGCCAGAGCAAACTCGTGTAGCCATCATAGATAAGAGGATATTTACCGACTGCCAATCCCACAATGCGCGAAGGGCTAAGCAAGTAAGGCCACAGGTGGCTCCTCTCTTTGGTGCTGTTATAAATACAGATTTTGTTGCTCCCGAAGGGGATGACTGGATAGGTGATGCACCGCAACAACAACCACAGCAACCTCAACCACAACAAGCTCTGGTTAGCCGAACTCGGGTTGCTAGAACTTTTCCCCATTCCCGATCTACTACAGAGGCAGGTGGGTCATCAACTTCGCCACCACAACTTGACCAAAGGGAACAGACGCTGCAAGAAATTTGGAATCAAGGAGCCGCAGCTCAAGAGAACATAGCAGAACAGCTTGTTCACGAGATTTTGGAACCCCCAACCGGCATGGATGACATATTTAGAGACATCGATATATATCAGCCTCCAGTCGCCGAAACTGAAGGCACAGCAAGAACAGAGACTAGGGATGACGTGATAGAACGTCAAGTAGAGACCGCCTCTGAAACTGAATCAGAATCTAGTTCAGGCGAGGAGGAAGCTGAAGATGATAATCCACCAGTCTCTTTTGAAAGATATGGATCAAGAGTTGTTGTCAGCAGGCAAAAGATGACACGCCCTGCTCTCCGAGACGAAGAGGAAGGAGATGCCGATTTTATTTTAGAAGAAGCAACAATTACCACACAACAAAGGGCAAAAAGACATTGCATTAGTCAGGGAGCTCCGTTAACTTCCGCTACTATTCCATCTGTCGCAACCGCCGCTCCATCCACATCCGCTACGATTCCATCCACTTCCACTCCATTCACTGAAAACCAGCAATTCACAGAGCTGAAAAGCAAAGTAGATTTCCAGACAGTCCAAATATTCCAGCTATCTCAAGCTGTGAACGAGTTGTAGCAGCATAACTCAATATTGGAGCAAGAAAATGCTCAATTAAAAACAAAAGTGGCTGCTCAACAGAAGGCGATGTCAGCTCACCAGTCTCAAATTCTGACTCTGCAGACCCTGGTTGGGCAAATTATGAAAGATCTACAAGCTCAGGGGGAGAGCAGTTGCAGAGAAGATGATCTAAGGAGAGTCCAAAGAAGAGATGAGGATGAAGGAGGTGACCCCAGCACACAAAAAGACAGTGAGCTAGCAGATCTTCCACGTGAGACTGCTCAGCAAGATGACATTCAGGGGGAGCCGGAATCATTTGAGACAGGAGGAGGAGGAAGTCAGGATAAAGACAAGGCTCCAGAGGCGTCAGAGTTAGTCGATCCAGAAATAATTGGAGCCTTGGCCGATATTGATGATGACGACGAGATGAATTTTGATTTTGAAGATGAGTTGGAAGAACTCGAGGAAGGAGAGTTTATCCCAGAAAATGTTCCTGACTAGAACCCAAACGATGAAGTATTTGCAGATGAAGAAGACGAAGCAGACGACTTCGTCATCCAGGGTCAAACAGTTACTGAGCAATACGTAAACACAGACCAGAATTCGATAGATTTAGACTTTCTGAAGTCAACAATAAATGATGAATCGGATGATGATGCTACTCAAGAAACAGATAAAGAGCTAACGAATGAAGAGAAGAGAGAGCTTTGGTTCAGAAAAGAAGAAAAGAAGTCTTAGTTAGCTATGAAAGAGAAGATGAGATTGCCAAGTCCAGGGAAACTATCTAGAGGCATTCTCAGTTGGTTTTTCGACGGAGAATTACAGTTTTTTGTGCTTAAGAGACGAGATGGGCTCCAGTATTTGAAGAGAAAGCTAAAAGTCTTCAATACATTGCCTAAAGTTGAAGTAAAAGAACTGGCACGTCTTCAATACATTGCCTAAAGTTGAAGTAAAAGAACTGGCATGGAAGAATCTGATCAACCCTGGAGACGACCAGTATGCAGAAGTGATTTCTAGAATCATAAGAAAAGAAGGTCGGTCTGGAAGGTTTGAATGAATAAAGCCAAGGGAAGGAAAGAGAGTAATTGATGAGTCAAGGATAGATCCATTGACCGGAAAGCCTTGGATGAAAATCTTTTACCAGCCGGTTTGATGCCTAAAGAAGGATCCATTGAAGCCAATGCCACAAGATGTTCTCACGAATATGAAGTGGTGGTTCGTTGACAATGAAACAGCAGAGGCAATTATGGAAGATCATGACGAAAGAGTTATTTTGAAAGTGTATGACCCTCTGCAGCTCGTAAACCTGTCTCAAGGCGACTTGCTGAAACTTCATGAGCAACCAATCTATTTTCACGAAGGTTGGAGATCAGAAGGCAAGAAGTACCAGAAGGTTGTAAAGGTTTGTGTAGAACAGGGTTTGTATGCTGGTAGCATTTTGAATAAGCCTAGTACTATAGATTAATTGAATATCTAGTTAGAAGCTATCATCAAGGGGGAGTCTGTTAGTGCATCCTGTGTGACGATAGCAGTCTAAGTGTAGATAGTCTTTTGAAATAGTTCTGGCTTTGTAAATACAAGTTATATATGTTTGATCTTGTTTGTGTTTGATGTTGACTTAAGTTCAAAGATGTAAGGTCTTGCAACTACAGATCTATCTAGACGCGACACACACCAACGAGTGTGGAATCCTCGTTAGCGGCTTGACGGATATATCACTCACACGGAACACGGAGACTACCACAACATTGTACGAACGAACCTACGCGATGATTCTCTCTGAACAAACACAATATCAGCTGATAAACTCAAGATCGCCTTTTGCTTATTGCTCACACGAAATCTGCAAAAGTCTTCTTCACCCGGATGCTCTTTTTGCTCTCAAGATCGACAAAACCTCTGAGCCGTCAAAGATCCCTAATTTCACAATGAAAAGTTCAATATATAGACGACAAGTTCGAGAAGACGCTCCTCTCGAACTTGTCTTCGAACTTGTTCCTTTGAACTTGTCTTTGAACTTGTCTTCGAACTTGTTCCTTTGAACTTGTCTTCGAAGTTGTTCCTTTGAACTTGTCTTCGAACTTGTTCTAGAACTTGTCTTTGAACTTACTTTTAGAATTTGTCTTTGAACTTATTCTAGAACTTATTCTAGAACTTATTCTAGAACTTATTTCTAGAACTTATTCTAGAACTTGTTGATAGTCTAGAACTTACCATGCAAATGTAAACATCATACATAATCATGATATCAATAACAAAACTAGATTGCTATCGTCACACCGGATGTGCCAACAGACTCCCCCTTGACGATAGCTTCAAGTTGTTGTTCATTGATTGTAATAGACTATCAGATTCAGAGACTATGAATATCGAAACTAGACAGCTATTGTCACATCGGGTGTATCAACAGACTCCCCCTTGACGATCGCTTCTAGTACATATTCATTGATCTCTGAATACCGAAATCACCTTTTCTTTTTTGTTATCCATGACTGCCTCTTCAGATTCGCTGTCCTCACCGGTTTGTAGACTAACTTAGTCCATTTCCTACCAGTTAGAGGATATATTCTTATTTGAACCACAACTCTTCTACCAACTCTTAGATTAACTTCTCAAATCTTCCAGAACGACCCTCCCTTCTGATAGTTTTTGCAAACTCCTCAGCATAAGAATCGTCTTCCTAGATTTAATAGGTCCTTCCAAGCTAAATCAATCACTTCACACTTCAGAATCTGAATAATCATTTAGTGCAGATTTCAGCATCTCTAGATCTATCACATTCTGATCTTCATTCATACCACCTTCATCGAGTGACTTCCAATCAGGTATATCTTTAGGAATAAACGCTCAATCCTCAAGATCCTCCTGTTCTAAGTCATCTTCGAAGACGAACCTCATTTCATCTTCATCTAACTCTGACAATGCTCCGATCAGACCTTATCTTCAGTTACTTTAATCATATCTGAATCCTTGCCTTTTCCCTTGTCAACGGCTATGAACACCGACTCCCCCAGAGGATCAACACCGACTCCCCCTGAGGATCAGCAAGCTGAGCAAATTGTTGTTTTTAAAGATCTGCCAGCTCATTCGTGGCCGCCTACGGCAATTGCGTTCAGGGAAAAATCAACGATCCTGCACTTTGGGATGAGGATTACGATCAGGTAGACCCTGATGATCTTGAAGAGATGGATCTACAATGGCAACTGGCCATGGTAACTCAGAGAGTTAAGAGGTTCATCAAAAGGACGGGAAGAAATCTGAATATGAGTAACAGTAAGATTGGATTCGATAAGTCCAAGGTTAAATGTTACAATTGTCAAGGGTTAGGACACTTCGCTAGAGAGTGTCAGAGACCGAAGGTAGAAAATCACCAGGGACAGTATCAGAATCAACAGGGACCGTATCAGAATCAATCGCAAGGGCAATATCTTCCGAGTAATTCATCCAGTCAGGCGAATATAGTTGGGTTGTTATCTAATGTCACATCAGACAGACGCTAGAGCCTTTATGGCTGAAGTGACTGAGACTGGAGGTGAAGGGGCAGAGGAAATCACAGGGGATAGGAGTCAGAATGAAAGCAATCCGATGTCGGTAGAGAAGTCAGATGATCAGACAATTCTGGAGTTTGCCGCTCAGATGGCCAACGTAGAATCAGATCATACCAAGGTAAGTCTGAACTTTTCTCTTTTCGATGAGTTGTGTGTTTTATGTGCTACATCTCACGATAGGTTAGATTTAGTACTAGAATCACATCAAACCAAATCTGCTCAAAATGAAACGTTAAAATCAGATAATGCTTGCCTAATAGATATAAAGCAAGATCTTAGGGATAAGCTTAAGGCTGATGCACAGGATGTTATAGTTCTAAAGGACAAACTGAGCGAACAGTGTGTTAGGTTAGAACTCATGTATGAACATGTTGAGGCATTAACCAAGGAGCTGAAAACCAAAGACATAGAGCTAGCTGAGTCAAAGGTAAAGGTAGCTGAGGCAAATAGTAAACTTGAAAAGTTTAGGAACTCATCTCTTAACCTAGGGAAAATTTTAGATGCACAGCGTCAGTCTAAAAAGCCTGTAGGTCTAGGATATCATGAGAGTCCTCCACCTTTCAATGACAACTATGTACCAGTCAACAATTGTCATAACTAATAATCCAGTTAAACATAATAACCAAGCACATAGACATAAGACATCATTTTATACGTGATTGTGCTGAAAGTGCGTATTTGACGCCGCTATCTGATTGAACCTTTCTTTGACTATACTCGTCAAAAATACTCTGTTAAGCATTTAGTATAGGTTGTAAATTTTAAATGATGTAGTTTAGTCTAAGTTTAATTTTTGTTCACAATTTTAACTTTAATTTATTTTATTTTATTTTATTTTATTTTATTTTTAAAAATTTTTATTTTTATTTTTATTTTTACTTTTATTTTTACTTAGGAAAAATGTCAAAATTACTGAGGGTGCATTCTTAGTTGAATAAAATAAAATTGCGTGAAAATCTTGTGCTTAGGGTAAAAGATTTGGCATAGTTTATTCCGTTACACGAAAAGGTTGAAAAAGTTGAAAACGTTGAATTTAATTCAAAGGTTTTCGAAATTTTCAAATTTTCAAAGTTAAATTCGAGTTTAACCAAAATCGAATATATATATTTGAATTTGGTCAGTTCTTCGACTTTGCTGTTAAATTCGAAAGATGTCACAAACTCGAAGGTGGTTGATATAAATAGGTCCACAGTGACAAGTCATTATCACCTACATTTGAATTTGTGTCTTCGAGTTTACAGTGAGCGATTTCGACTTTGTCTTTGAGTTTGCCGTTTTCCAGTTTCATACTGTTTGTCGAATTTATGTCCGTTTGTGTACGAGACTACTAGCAAATCTAGGTATAATCAACTGTATTGTACAAGATTTAGGTGGTTTTAGACTCCATTTGAGCCAAAATTAAACGGGTTTTGAGGTTTTAATGGTGGAAAGTTTGTATTTCAAAATAACAAACTTTGAACCGGTGAAACATCAAATTGACTACAAATATCTTTGATTAGAACCTATTAGGACTAATGAATGTAATTTTCTAAGTCTAAAATGGTTAAAATTTTAGATTTTTGTTGTTATATGTACCGATTTATTCGAATTTGATCTTGAATTCGAGTTTGATAGTAGCTTCGAGTTTGTCACTAAACTCGAAGATACCATTAAATTCGAAATGATGGTTGTTTCGAACTTGTCATTCGAATTTACTATTATATTCGAATTATTTGTTTAAAATTTAAATCAAACTTGTAGAAATTCATAGGTGTTGGATTTTGTACTTATACAAGTTCAAAATAAAAGAAATTTGAATTTAAACAAGTTTATATCTATCTTAATAATTCTAATCTCATATATGCTTTATTTTGCAGTCATGGCAGATAGAATTTTCGTTCCTAAGAAAAATATGGTCATTTCTCCGGACCATGAGATACCAGAGGCTCAAGCATACCGCCAGATGGTGGATTTTTTGGGTTAGCTCAAGGATTTCATATGCTCTGTCGCATAATATCTAGATAGTAATCCCATATGTTCGTCAATTTTGGGATCATTTATAAGTGGTATCAGAGCCAACGGGGTGTTCTTCGTGTTCATAAAGATACATCCTAGGTTTCTTGACGCTTTTGGACGGTTAATCTCACGTATTTTTGAGTTTTTCGAGCGTATCAAATTGGATTCCGGGAAATACTTTGTTGTAGTTCACGTTTTTGATCAAAATCAATATTTTTACTTGTAAAAATATTGATTTAATCTGAAAAACGTGAAAAACTCGAGGTATTAATCGTTTCTCGAATTTGCAGCGCTCGACTTTGGTAAGGAGAAATTAGGGTTTTGCTCATTTTCGAGTTTGACCAAAATACGCTCCTTTCGAGTTTCCTAAAAGTGGTTTCGATTTTGGCCATTTCGACTTTACTTTGGATTTCGACTTTGCACTAAAGTCGAATAGGGGACATTCGAATTTTTGGTGGGTTTCGAATTTAAGTAAACTTTCGAGTTTAGAGACCTTCGAATTTGTCATTAATTTCGACTTTAATTGGATTTAAGAACTTAACTTGAATTTAATCCCAAATAGGTTTAAATTTAATTAGATTCGAATTTACCTAAATTCGAAAGAATTAATTTAAATTAATTTCGAATTAAATTAATTAAATTTAAATTTAATTATCTTTGAAACAATGACAAGTCTACAACGGTTTTTGGAGATGGATCACGAGGTCGGAAAAGCAAAAACAACGCCAAAGTTAATGAAACTTGAAGATTATTACTGGTGGAAGGATTGGTATGCCGACTTCGCGCGATTTAATGATATGCGCATGTGGATTTGTATCGACGAGGGATACATTCCACCTACAGCTGAGGTAGAAGGACGACAAAAGGTTGTTCCTTATTCTAAAATGAAGGATAACGATAAAAAGCTGTTTGAAGCAGAGAACCGTGCATACGCTATCATTAGAGTGGTGTTACCTCAGGACATACTACACACCTTCCGTAATCAGAAGACAGCAAAAGAGCTGTGGGAGGCATTGGAAAAACGGTGTGAGGGTAATCCGAAGGTTAGAAGGAAACGAATGGAAATGCTCAAACAGCAGTTTGCTATCTTCAAAGCATTGAAGGATGAAAAGCTGGATGACACTATCACGCGTTTCTATCATCTGCTCACTGAGTTAGATAGTCATGACATTGAGTATAGTGACACTGAGAAGAATAATAAGCTTCTGGATGCTTTACCGGCCAAATGGGCGATGTATGTGGCCTTAATTAAGCATGATGAGGACATATACTATACTCTGACTCTAGAGAATGTTGTGGGAACGCTGAGGGCGTATCATTTTGAATTACTGAAGACAGAAACGGATTATGATCAAGTTCAAGATCAAGTTATGTATTTCGGAAAATCAAAATCTTCAGTGGCAGCTGAAATGAAGATAGCTACAGCATTCTTCTCGGGAGAAACATCGTCACCGGCTGAGCCAGAAGACTCACAAAGTAGGGCTTTCTTAGGGTTTACTAGACCAGAAGAACAGCAGCATCAGGCTACTTCGGCATCTACATCTCAGGGATATTCTAAGATGCCTATGAGCGCAAAATCGGCTGAAGACCATCTGAATCTGTTGGCTTCATTCGTGGCCGCATACGGCAATTGCGTTCAGGGCAAAATCAACGATCCTGCACTTTGGGATGAGGATTACGATCAGGTAGACCCTGATGATCTTGAAGAGATGGATCTACAATGGCAACTAGCCATGGTAACTCAGAGAGTTAAGAGGTTCATCAAAAGGATGGGAAGAAATCTGAACATGAGTAACAATAGGATTGGATTCGATAAGTCCAAGGTTAAATGTTACAACAGCCAAGGGTTAGGACACTTCGCTAGAGAGTGTCAGAGACCGAAGGTAGAAAATCACCAGGGACAGTATCAGAATCAACAGGGACCGTATCAGAATCAATTGCAAGGGCGATATCTTCCGAGTAATTCATTCAGTCAGGCGAATATAGTTGGGTCGTTATCTAATGTCACATCAGACAGACAGCTAGACGGCACTTATGACTGGAGTACACATCCAGAATCGAACGCTAGAGCCTTTATGGATGAAGTGACTAAGACTGGAGGTGAAGGGGCAGAGGAAATCACAGGGGACAGCAGTCAGAATGAAAGCAGTCCGATGTGGGTAGAGAAGTCAGATGATCAGACAATTCTGGAGTTTGCCGCTCAGATGGCCAACGTAGAATCAGATCATACACAGGTAAGTCTGAACTTTTCTCTTTTCGATGAGTTGTGTGTTTTATGTGCTACATCTAACGATAGGTTAGATTTAGTACTAGAATCACATCAAACCATATCTGCTCAAAATGAAACGTTAAAATCAGATAATGCTTGCCTAATAGATATAAAGCAAGATCTTAGGGATAAGCTTAAGGCTGATGCACAGGATGTTATAGTTCTAAAGGACAAACTGAGCGAACAGTGTGTTAGGTTAGAACTCATGTATGAACATGATGAGGCATTAACCAAGGAGCTGAAAACCAAAGACATAGAGCTAGCTGAGTCTAAGGTAAAGGTAGCTGAGGCAAATAGTAAACTTGAAAAGTTTAGGAACTCCTCTCTTCTTAACCTAGGGAAAATTTTAGATGCACAGCGTCAATCTAAAAAGCCTGTAGGTCTAGGATATCATGAGAGTCCTCCACCTTTCAATGACAACTATGTACCTCAACCTCAGGAGAAAACTGAGAAATCAGTAGAGTTAGAGGAAATACCGGAACCAGTGTCTGAACCTGTAAAGGAAAATGCAACTAAAGTGACTGATAATAATGTCAAGATTAAGAAACTTAAATTTGTGCCATCCTCTAGTGATAAACCTGTAGGAAAACACAAAATTGACTTTAATGATCAGGGTGATGAACCAGTTGCTATAGTTGAACCAAAAAAGCCAGACACTAGTGAGACAACTAAATCAAAGGGCACGCACAAAAAGTCAATTGATAAAATGTCTTGCTTTAGATGTCACGAAAGGGGGCACGTTGCTTCTAGCTGTCCGCACAGGAAAGTAGACAATACACCTAAGACAGGGAAGCCAGAACAACTTAAGTCTTCTCCAAGTGTTGCAAGCACTAGTAGTTCTCAGAATACCGAGAAAACTGTGCAAGCTACACCAAAAACGGCTGTGAAACAAATACCGGTGTCAGGTCGACCAAACGAAGTGATTAGGACTAATTCACCAAATCGAGTCATTAATCAATCCAGGTCTGGACCGCAACAACAATATAGGAGTATTACACCTAGCAGAGCTTAAACTCCGGTTAGGTCACACACTCCTGTTAGACATCACACACCAGGTAGAGCTCAGGGATATAAGTCTGAAATGAATTATAATCGTAATTATTCAAGAGCTCCACAGCAAATGCCTACACAAAGGCAAAGAGTGAACTTAAATCACTCGGCACCACAACAAACTCCAGTTCAAAGACCCAAGTCACCTGAAAGGAGAGATGGGTATTTGAAAGAGTTCAAGTATGTGGACGAGAATGGTATTACCAAGTCAGTTATGGCTTGGGTTCCCCGTGATAACTAACCTATTTTCTTTCATGTGCAGGAGATAACGACAGGTCTAAACAACAAATGGTTCGTCGACAGTGGGTGCTCCAGGCACATGACAGGGGAAAGAAGTGTACTTACAGACTTCAAGGGAGGAAATCGGGGCTTTGTATCATTCGCGGGCAACAAGGGAGGAAATATCACTGGTACTGGAGTGGTCACTAATGGGACGATCAAATTGGATCAAGTTTATCACGTTGAAAAACTTGTCCATAATCTCATTAGTGTATCTCAAATCTGTGATAAAAAGAATTCAGTGTTGTCCACTGATACTGAGGCGTTGGTGCTAAAACCGGGGTTCAAAATACCTGAAGAGTGGATACTGATGAGGGCTCCAAGGAAGAATGACATGTACATGCTCGACATGAACAAGCCAGAATCTTCAATGGGTCCAATTTGTTTGCTATCTAAAGCTTCGGAGACTGAGTCGGTTTTATGGCATAGACGCATGGCACACTTGCGCCTAAGGAAAATGAACTACATTACGAAAAATGGATTGGTGCAAGGTGTTCCCATGAAGAGTTTTCAGTTCGAGGACAAGTGTCTGCCGTGCAAGAAAGGAAAACAACACAAGAAAGCACATAAGTCCAAGACTCAGAACTCAATCACTGCCACATTCGATTTGTTGCATATGGACCTCTTCGGACCAATCAACAAAAGGAGTATAGGTGGTACTTGGTACTGTTTAGTTATTACTGATGATTACTCACGTTTTTCTTGGGTTTTCTTTCTAGGTACAAAGGACGAGACGGCTTCCAAGCTCATCGGGTTCTTAGACCAAGTGGAGAATTCATATGGAACAAGTGCTATCAGAGCCAACGGGGTGTTCTTCGTGTTCTTCGTGTTCATAAAGATACATCCTAGGTTTCTTGACGCTTTTGGACGGTTAATCTCACGTATTTTAGAGTTTTTCGAGCGTATCAAATTGGATTCTGGGAAATACTTTGTTGTAGTTCACGTTTTTTATCAAAATCAATATTTTTACTTGTAAAAATATTGATTTAATCTGAAAAACTCGAGGTATTAGCCGTTTCTCGAATTTGCGGTGCTCGACTTTGGTAAGGAGAAATTAGGGTTTTGCTCATTTTTGAGTTTGACCAAAATACGCTCCTTTCGAGTTTCCTAAAAGTGGTTTCGATTTTGGCCATTTCGACTTTACTTTGGATTTCGACTTTGCACTAAAGTCGAATAGGGGACATTCGAGTTCGTTGGGACATTCGAATTTTTGGTGGGTTTCGAATTTAAGTAAACTTTCGAGTTTAGAGACCTTCGAATTTGTCATTAATTTCGACTTTAATTGGATTTAAGAACTTAACTTGAATTTAATCCCAAATAGGTTTAAATTTAATTAGATTCGAATTTACCAAAATTCGAAAGAATTAATTTAAATTAATTTCGAATTAAATTAATTAAGTTTAAATTCAATTATCTTTGAAACAATGACAAGTCTACAATGGTTTTTGGAGATGGATCACGAGGTCGGAAAAGCAAATACTCCGCCAAATTTGATGAAACTTGAAGAATTTCAGAGAATTTAAGCAAAAAGTCGATCGTACAACGCCGTGGTAGTCTCCGTGTTTCGTGTGAGTGATATATCCGTCAAGCCGCTAACGAGGATTCCGCACTCGTTGGTGTGTGTCGCGTCTAGATAGATCTGTAGTTGCAAGACCTTACAAAAGATAAGATCAAACATAAGTTCAAAGTTAAGTTCAAACATAAGTTCAAGAACAAGTTCAAACATAAGTTCAAGAATAAGTTCAAAGGCTAGGGTTTGAACTTAGTGGAGCTAAGTTCAAACATGTAGTGGACAAGTGCATGGGCTTGGGCCTAAACGAACTTGTCTGAGCTAAGTTCGAATTTAACCCCTATAATTAAGAGTTAATCAGTTAGAATTAGTGACTTTTGCAGAGATTATCGTTTAGAGCTCGTATAGTGCACGTACGAACTTGAGAGATTTCCGAGAGTCGTTTCGGAGAAATACACGTGTCGGGTCATTCTTCGTAACGTCTATCATTGTGTTCGTCTCTGGGTTTCCGTGTGTGTGATCAATCCGTTAAACCCCTAACAAGGATTACACACTCGTTGGAAGGTGTCGCGTCAAGATCAGATTCGTAGGTAGGTGACCTTACAAATAACTTCTCACTCTTCTTCTTACCCAATTTAAGGATTGAGCATCTAACTTTTGAGCATGACGTCTGTCTTTCTCCTGTTGCTTTATAGAAGAAGAAACATACGTTCTGGATAAATGACGTTCAACCTCCTTCATGACATTTGGAGTAGAAGATCTTGCGAATTGACTTGAAGGGTTCAACGGTTCTGAAACTAGTTCCAGTTTAGGAATGATAAGGACACGTGATGGAGCTGGAATTTCTTTTATAAAGACTAGATCATCGGAATGCTATTCTGCTTCAAGTTGAGAAGTGAACTCTTCTTGATAAACCCCTTCCTCCCCTAGAAACTGATACTCGAGTAAACTTTTGAACATCACCTCCTTTTCTTCGTGTTCCTCTTCATCCAATTCAAGAACAATGACTTTTATTGGTTCTATCATCCTCAAAGGGGTTGAGTTAAATTCTTTGAAAGAGTCTTCTTCAGCTCCCCCTACAACTTGCAACTCTTTAGGCAAGTGATTAGTGATAGACAATTGAAGTTCTGAATCTTCTTCTAAATAATCACCGAGCACGACTAAAGCATTTGAAGCTTCTTCTTGAACTACCCACTCACTTTTATCCTTTTTTGAAACCGGACATTCTGAAATTGAAGCTCCCCCTATATTCAACCCTACATAACCTGTCTCTGACGATCGTTGACGTTTCTCCCCCTCATGATCATCAGGATCATCATGCTTTCGTTTAATAGATGTAGCCTGAGACTGGCACGTTTGTTCAAGAGACTTAACCTTGGAGACAAGGTCTGTGACGATGGAAAGAAGTAGTCCAACATTGTCATTAATGGTGTTGACCTTGATCTCTAGGATTCTCATATTAGCTTTTGTCGCCAGTTCTTCAAGTATTATCCAAGATCTTTGACGAGCAGGAGCTGTAGGTGGTGCAGATGTCGAAGATTCCTCACCTTTACCATTGATGAATCTAAGGATAGCGGCATGATTTCTGTCGACCTTTTCAGAGAGAGCAGACTGGAACGCATCCATGTCTGCCCGAGTAAGGTAACCGGAGTCACGAAGATTCTACGTTGGCACAACAGATGGTGAGTCTGTGTGGCCTGTTTCAGCGGTTGGTGTGATGTTAGTTGCAACAGGACTTCCTTCCATCATTCTTGTGTCACCAGGTGTGACATCAGGTCCAGAAGTTCCGGCTTGGTCACAAAGACCAGCAGAGGGTGAGCGTGTATGTGTCCTATCAGGTTGGTTACTGTCTAGATGGATAGGCTCTAAAATTTGTGCATTAGAAAGAAGTGCGGTCAACTGGGGCTGATGTTGACCTGTTTCAATACCTCCCGCCTCCGAATGAGGTGGTGGTAGATTATTTCGGTTCTCCCCGTGAGCAAGTGAAACGGAAACCTGTTGAGAGGGTTCCGAGTGGTCATGTTGGGTTTGTGCAGGCAACGGTGGGCAGACGTCGGCTTTGTCGGCCCTCAAAGAAAGAGAGACGACATTTGTGGGGGATGCCCGGCTGTTTGTGGGGGATGGAACACCCTCATCTCCTACATATTCCTCCGAACCTCCAACTCCCTCAGATTGTTCCTCCCCTTGAGCTATTGGATCATTAGACAGTTTTGATCTGATTTCCCTTTCTCTGCTAGGATCATAAGACTCTACATTACTATCATCGCTAGACTCATCACTAATTTGTTCTCTCTCCCTATATCTCCCTCACTTCTTACACTCTCTCTAGAGTCAAATTCTGAGGAATCACTTTGGGTAGAGACATCCGGTGCAACGTGTCCCATTGGCGCATAAAATTTATTTCTATAAGCGATCACCACCTCCTTTGTAGCATCTGAATATCTAAGAAGTTCCATTGGAATGGGCATCTGTTCTACACTGGGATCACCTTCATGAGTTTTGAAGTGTCGAAGTTTGAAAATTTTGGAATTCTCTCGCAGATTTCACTTTGTTGAATTGAATGGTGTTTTTCCATGAAATGTCTAATCAAATTCTAGAGGAATCTCTGAAACGGAACATAGTTCCTGACATTTCGTATCCAGTTTTTGGCCTCCACAGCATCCTTTAATTTAAGCGAGACGAATTTGGCGTAGTCTAAATGCTTATCGAACGCACACGCGTGAAATGCACGAAGGACAGATGAGCTAGCCGAGTCTAGAGCAGTTTTCTTTCCCATCAGACACTTATTGATGATGTTGAACATGTCATACCAGTGTCCTTAAAGGCCTTTTGCTTGAAATAGATAAAGTTTGTCTAATGGTTTGTTGTAGCCGAGAGACTGAATGTGATGATGAAGCTCCTCTGATTCTACATCTTCATCCCAGTTCTGTTTGTCATGCCTTGAGTTTTTGGCTGGAAATTTCAGAACTGATCGAAATGTAGAAAGACTGAATCTAATAGATGTTATATCTATGACAGTGGTGAAGAAAACTTGATTTGCTTCGCTATGAAAAGCCAAATGGTGCCAGAATTGTTGTAGGTAAATGTGAGGTACAGAATAGGCTTCAGATAGAATAGGGTAGAGAGGGTGGCCTTTAAGGATTTCTGCCATAAGACTAGAAGGGGTTTTGAAGAAAGTTGGATCCCATTGCTAGTTGTTTTCTTCGAAAGGCAACCAGCGTGCAGAATGGAATATTTGATCTATGGGAGGGATGCGGATGTTTGGTTGAGCGTTTGATGGATTTTGATCGTTATTTGAAGGACTGGCCATTGAAACCTAAAAGATTATCCGAATGTGGGATACTGATCTATGAATGAAAGTGTAGATACTAAGTCATTAGATAAGGAACTGGATAGAATCAACGTGCTTTGTTTAGCATCGGGTATTCATATATTAATATGAGAGCACATTGACAAAAAAACATAAAAGTCAATCGTTAAGAGTCCAATGTCAAAGCAGATTGATTCACACAAGTTCATTAGCCAATGAGTAAGATCTACATGTACTTATAAATCAAGTCCTTCAAATTGAAATTAAGAACAAGATATATATCAATACATGCATAGTACTTTGAATCAACGAAACAAAATCCATCCTTAGAATCAAATACCACGAAAAAATAACTAAACTACAAGTACATAGTACACAAGCATGTCCGAGATTCAATGAGTACCTCACAAATAAAAATTTCACATGCAAACTTCAGATCACAGAAACCACAAATATATCACCAACTTCCTGGATTTTTTGTGTACAGAAACAGAAACAAAATTCACCTAATAAAAAACTTAAAAAAAATTAGCTCTCACATGTATGACATTCGAGATTTGTCACATAAAAAAACTATATTTTAGCACCATACATCTGAGATTTGAGATTTTAAACAGAGATAGAAACAACCGAGATATGAAATAAAAACTTAAAAAGACTTAACAAAAAACAAATTAAGAATCTAATCCTAACATACGAGATTTGAAAAAAAAAACTTAACAGGGTGCTTTAAACAGAAAAATAGAACATAACTGAGATCCCACTTAACCGAGATTGTACATAACCATAATCGAGATTGGAGCATAAACAACCGAGATTGCATAAAAAACTTAATCGAGATTATGTAACCGAGAAACACACAAAACCGAGATTGTAACACAAACATTCAAGACATAACCAAGATTTGTATATAACTGAGATTGTTAATCAAAACTTGAAATAACCGAGATTGTATACATACCCGAGTATCACACATAACCAAGATTGTAATATCCGAGAATCATGCTATTTCTTAGGGAAACTAAGCACCTTTCAAGTTCGAAATTCATGGATGCAATCAATCAGTCAACAAACAAGAAAAATCAAGAACAAGAGCGAGAGAGAGAGAGAGAGAGAGAGAGAGAGAGAGAGAGAGAGAGAGAGGAAGACGAAACAAACAAAACAAAAACAACAAAAAAGACTAGACTTACTTGATGTTTGATTTGAAAGTGATGATGTTGGAGGAGTTGGCCGAGAAAAAGAAATGAAGAAGAAGAAAAAAACGACGGCCCTCTTTCCTTTTTATATCTTAACCCTAACACAAATCCCCTTTTTTCTTGTTGATGTTGTTGTTTTTTTATTTAAATAACCGTTTATAAAAATTTAAACTAAACCAAAGAAAATGAAAAGGAAAAGAAATTAAGCTAAACTAAAAACTAAGTAATAAGTAAAACTTAAACGAAATGTAAAATAAGTTATCCTAATTAAATTTAAAACAAACAAAACAAATAACATCTTTTTGAGTTTTTAATATAAACTTAAACGAAACTAAATTAAACAAAAAATAAAAATCTTTTTGAGTTTTTTTTTTAAATTAAACTTAAAACGAAATACAACTTAAATTATCCTAATAAATCTAAACAAAATCTTTTTGAATTTTCTAATTTTGACTTAAACTTACAAGAACATTCTTATTGAATTTTCTTTTAATATTAAACGAAATAAAACTAAAGAAAGCAAACAAATAAAATCTTTTTGAGTGTTTTTTTTTAATTTAAACTTTAAAAAAAAATGTTTTTGAATGTTTTTTTTAATTTAAACTTAAAACAAAAAACAGACTAAGCAAACCAGAAATAAAATCATTTTTTGAGTTTTATAATTTTGAACTTAAACTTACTAAAAATTATTTTTGAATCTAAGGGGCTGTTTGTTTACTTTTATTATTAAGTTCTGTCTGTATCAAGTTGACTGTCCATGTAAAGTAATTATTGTTTGTTTTATAAGCTGAATAATCTGTCTGAATAAAATAAAATTACAAATTTACCATTTAGTTTAATAAGTTTTAATAAAGTATTAAAACAATAACATAAATTCATAATAAAATAATTCATATCTATATTTACACAACACAAAAAAAAAAAAAAAAAAAAAAAAAGATTCATCATCTAACTTTTACATTCTTATTACATAAAAAATGTGAAATACAAAAGGCCAAAAGATTTGATTCCCTCTCATATTAAAAAGAATAAAGCAGAGGGTATTTCTAGATAAAACAAGAAAGGAGAGGGTATTTGTGGAAGCTTTTAGACTGACCAGGGAAGACTACTATGTATGCGGCTTATTCATTTAAGTGACCGAGTGTTCACACTGAATGATTAAGTCTACATAACAAACACTAATATATGGGATGGTCTGACCGATTTGTTTCAATTAAGCTCCATAAGTTACAACAAACACCCCCTAAGACTCTCTTTCTTTTATTCTCCTCCTACAAGTGTGCACGTAGAGAAAACGTGAAGACTTGTAATATAACCCGAAAGTGCACCCCAAAACTTATCTGATGATGACCCTGAGAAACACAACACTCATTGATTTTATCAGAATCATTAATAATAAAAGATGTGTTGTAGATGCGACCCAGTTGAAGAATATTTTATAGTACACTCACACAGTTGATAATATTTGATGATATAGATCAAATAAGCTTCTTTCAAGCATATTTGAGGGATATCATCTAACTTTCAACTAGTGGTATCAAGATGCCTATCTGACTCACTAAAAACCGAAAACAAGGCTCATCTAAGGCTTTTGTGAACATGTCAGCAAGCTGAAATTCACTACCAACAAAATATAACTCAATTGTTCCGTGTTCTACATGATCTTTTATGAAATTTATCTGATATCAATGTGTTAGAACCTTGAGTGCTGAACTAGATTTCATGAGATTGCAATAGCAGCACGCAAATCACAGTAAATTGGGATATTTGAAAGCGAGTATCCATAGTCACGGAGTTGTGTTCTCATCCACAGAACCTGAGAGCAGCAGCTTGCAACTGCTACATACTCAGCTTCAGCCGTGGATGTGGAAACACAATTCTGTTTCTTGGATGACCAGCTCACTAACCTATCTCCCAAAAATTGTATGCCTTCAGATGTGTTTTTTCTGTCTATGCGGCAACCTGCAAAATCGGCATCTGAGAATGCAGTTAGATCAAAATCAGTACCCTTGGGGTACCATAGACCAAGTTCGAGCGTACCCTTTAAATATCAGGAAAAAAAATTTAACAGCGGACAACTGTGATTCTTTAGGGTTGGCCTGGAACCGAGCACAGAGACATGTTGAAAACACAATATCCGGTCTACTAGCCGTGAGATACATGAGAGAACCAATCATACCTCGATAAGTTGTGGCATCAACACTTTTACCCAAAGGATCAGTGTCAAGCTTACAGTTTGAAGCCATGGGAGTTGCAATCAAAGTGCAATGGTCTAACTTATACTTTTTGAGTAGCTCATAAGTATACTTAGAATGATTAACAAAAATCTCATCTGGAAGTTGTTTGACTTGTAATCCGAGGAAGAAGTTCATCTCCCCCATCGTACTCATCTCAAACTTCGACTTCATAAGGTTTGAGAAGTTCTCACAGA
Source organism: Centrapalus pauciflorus (assembly GCA_020465985.1). Classification (NCBI taxonomy): domain Eukaryota; kingdom Viridiplantae; phylum Streptophyta; class Magnoliopsida; order Asterales; family Asteraceae; genus Centrapalus; species Centrapalus pauciflorus. The sequence goes on from JAANYP010000115.1 coordinate 237,393, forward strand.
AATCAGGGTTAGTAGATCCGAAAATAATATCATCAACATATAATTGTACTAGCAACACATGAGGGCCTTCCCTTTTTGTAAACAAAGTTATGTATCCCACACCTTTTGAAAAACCAGATTGTAGTAAAAAGGTTGAAAGACTGTCATACCAGGCATGAGGAGCTTGTTATAAACCATATAAGGCTTTGTCTAACACATAAACATGGTCCGGTTTATGTACATCAACAAAGCCCGTAGGTTGTTCAACATAGACTTCCTCGTTTAGGTCTCCATTCAAGATGGTTGTTTGGACGTCCATCTTGTATACTTTTGAAATCTTTGTGAGCCGCAAACGCTAGGAACATTCTGATTGCTTCGATCCGAGCTACTGGAGCGAAGGTTTCATCATAATCAATGCCTTCTTGTTGACGATAACCCTTAGCAACTAGACGTTCCTTATCCCTTACTACAATTTCGTTGTCATCACGCTTGTTTTTGAATATCCACTTGGTGCCAATGATGGTACGATCAATCGGTTTGGGAACTAATCTCCACACTTTCAGTCGTTCAAACTGATTCAGCTCTTCTTGCATTGCTATAATCCAGTCAAGATCCTTTAAGGCATCATCTACTTTCGTTGGTTCCACCATGCTTAGAAATGAGGAAAACAAACATTCATTTGCTGAGGCGCTTCTTGTCTTAATACCAGTTGATGGGTCTCCGATGATCTGATCAGTTGGATGACTTCTTGTCCATTTGTTGGTATGCAGAAGTGGGGATCTAGAAGAAACTGTAGTGGTTAGATCAGGCAGAGATGCAGTTTGATGATCTATTGATTCTAGAGATGGAACCACTGTATCATCTATCTCAGATTCTGAAACTGTAGGAAGTTCAAAATATGATAAAGCTTCACCAGTTGAAGTCATATCCATTGGTGAGGCATTAGATGATGAGTTTATTTACAGAGTGGAGAAAACTGGAGTGATGGTGGTGGAATCTGTAGAATTATTATGAGTGGGTTAGATGGAGAAGCAGGGAAATAATCTTTGTACAGTATATCAAACAAAGACTGTAAATCCTCATAATTATGTTCTGTAGAATGCATTTCAGATCCTGAAGATGTAGCGTGCACAATCCTAGGTTCGGAGCTATCCACTTCGGGTGACAGCTCAGATGATTCATCGAGAGTGAAAATGACACTCTCATTGACCATTCTTGTGTGCGTGTTGTACGCTCTATAAGCCTTTGAATTCGCTGAATATTCAAAGAAAATTGCTTCATCTGCTTTTTCGTTGAACTTTCCCAGATTATTTCTATCGTTAAGCACATAACACCTGCAACCAAACACACGCAAATATTTGATGTAAGGTGTTTTCTTTAGAAATAATTTATATGGTGTTTTGTTAAAACGTTATGAATTATCAATCTGTTTTGAGTATAACATGCAGTTGAGACAGCTTCAGCCCAAAAGAACATCGGCAATTTGGAATAAGCAAGCATCGTACGAGCAGCCTCCACTAATGTTCGATTTCGCCTTTCGACAATGTCGTTTTATTGTGGAGTCCGGGTAGCGGAAAGTTGATGATGAATGCCCTTTGACTTGAGATAAGTGTCAATGACCGAGTTCTTGAATTCAATTCCATTATCTGTTTGGATTGACTGAATAGAGAGCTGTTGTTGGGTCTCAACACCTTTGAGAAAATCAATGATCTGACTTGGAGCCTCATCTATTAGAACTCTGAAAATTGACCCATGTATATATGGAGTAGTCATCAACTATGACCAGAATATGTTGTTTTCCGTTGATGCTTTGAGTACGCATGGATCCATACAAGTCCATATGCATGAGTTCAAGAATCCTTTTAGTGGATGGTTCAAGTTGTGGCTTGTGAGGTGACTTCTTCATCTTTCCTTTTTCACATAGACCACAGAGATGGTCTTCGTTGAATCAAAATTCGGACAATCCTTTTACCAAATGCTTAGACACTAACTTGTTGAGGTTGTCAAAATTCAGAGGCGACAATTGTCTGTGTCATAGCCACGATTCCTTCGATGATGCTTTTGAAAGAAGACAAACGGTGTCTTGAAGCTTGAGCTTGGAGACATCAATCGTGTATAGGTTTGAGTTGCGAGACCCCGACAGGATTTCTTTACCAGAGTCATCCCTCACACTGCATTTCTTGGCCTTGAATTTACCTCTAGACCCTTATCACAAAATTGGCCTATGCTAAAGAGATTATGACTTAATCCTTGAACATAGTCAACACTTCTAATGTTAAGGTTGTCTAGAACTAAATCCACATAGCCTAAGATTGCAAAAGTGGTAGTTATTCCCGAATCTAACGGAGCTGCAGCGTTGTTAGACAAAGTTAGATAGTAACTCCTTCTGACCAGTCATATGCCTAGAACAACCAGAGTCCATGTACCACATTGATTTGCCTTATAAAAAAATTCATGATGTGATAGACTAAGCATAAGAACCAAGAGTAGGAAAGATGAGACTAGACAGGAGAACATGGGTATCAAGTCGAATTGCTTGAAAGCCTATTTTGATACGATGACCAACTGTGTTCTAAATAATGTTATTCAGAAGACTTTGCTAAGTGAAAGGCGGGTCCTGAACTGAGTGAACAGAAGCCATACTACAAAAAACTACATCAACACAACTTTTGGCATCCATTTGAAAATGGGTACTTTCTTGTTAGTCACAACACCTTTTTGTACTACAGCTAATTGAGCTCTTTTAGGAATCTATTTTTCATACTGTGTTGATTGTAACATGGAACCTTTGGGAACCCACTTGAAAGTGATAACTGAAGGTTTTGAAGAAACATATGTCTTATTAACATGAGCAGTTGTCCGTTTATTATGTTTCTTGGGGTGATGTCTTTTACGTCTAGCAGGATAAGGCACAAAAACATTCATGTCAGGAATCGAATGACGAAATTTGGACGGACATAAACGAAATAAAGTACTAATTGAATATTGTAAAACATCAAAATCAGGTTTATCACCGTTTACATCATTCAAAATTTTGTCCTTCAAAACATTAGACTCAACAAAACTACGAATGCAAGTTTGTGGCACATTCTCCTTATTAACAAAAACTCTATTGCTAGACTCATACTTCTTCTTTAAAGACTCTTTTTCCCAACTTGAAATCGTGACCGTCTCTTTGCATCTAACAGAACAAAATGAGATGAGTTAGGGGTTTGAGAAGATTTTAAGCAAGGAGAAGTACCTGGGTGAGATTGTTTCTTAGAAGACTGACCATTCTTGGATGAAGAATGTGAAGTCTTCTTAGAAACAAGCCTTTTGAAGGATTTTGAAGTCTCACCTTTGAAAACAGTGACAGGAACTTCTACCTTTTCTTTTCCGTTAACAGACACATTTTTTTCACAAATACTTGATGCAGGGACATCATGATTAGAGTGTTGATTAACACATGTGAGGCCATGTTCTGAATCTCTAAGTCTTTGATGATAATTAGAAGTTTATCTCTTTCACTTTCAAAGAACTTAGAGTCAGTTTTAAAACTCTGTTCCCGTATTGAGAACAGTCGTCTTGCCTAATCAAATTGGTTTTCTTTTCTGAGAAAAATGACTCTTTCCTTTTCAAACATCTCTTTCACTTCCCTAAGTTCTATTTCGCTTCCCAAGTTTGTTTCTCTATCATCTCGACGACGCCTTGATCCACTATCATATTGTAGCTGATTATTCGTCTTTGTTTTGGTGAACTTAAGAAACCTATTAGACAGAAGAACCATTTGATCTTGAATGTCATCTAACTCAAAATCAGATGGATTAGCAAATTTATCTTTGAATAAGGATGATTCAGTTACTTTAGAGCACTTATCAGACAGTAATGAGGATCTGAGTTACTTATGGTTTTGTTGATAGTAAGAGCCTCAACTTGGTTGGACATTTGAAGATATGCATCAACATCTCCTCGATACTTCTTCAAATCTTTGAAAAGCACATGAATTGAAGTTTCCTTCAGAACTATGGATCTCTTCAGTGCTCGAGTGCTAGATTCCCACTCAGGTTTAAGAGAAGACATGAACTGAATGTTTATGTCATCCCTAGGTTTGGAAATATTAACTTATTCAGCTCATTCAACACAGCACAGAATCGGGTGTATGTTGCTTGAAGTGATTCACCATCTTTAGCTCTAAAGTTAGAGAAGTTTGACTTAGCTTCTTACACTTTACCCTGATCATCCAATTCAGCTCCAAGCATTTGGTTTTCAGTTCTTCCCAAAAGTCCTTTGCAGCTAAGTTATTGTCAATTCCCACAAGAATATCATCCGGAATAGCCTGATACAAACAATATTTTGATTTCAGATCTGCTATTTCCCGTTGTTTTTCAGCTTCAGATTCAGGTTCTCTGACAACACGTGATTCAAATATGGGAGGATCATTACCAGGTCTAGCATCCACATTTCTATAAAACACAGCTGGGCCTTCTTCGATGGACTTTAACATGAGTTATCCTAACTCTTGAATCCGAAGGAATTTCAGAAATCGTTTCTTCCATTACTCGTAAGCACCAGGATACAACACCAGAGGTCGTGCCTCAAAACCAAGAACAAGAGCTTCCCTTGACATATTGAGTGCAAATTAATTTGGATCTCTTAGGTTGGAAACTGATTTCATGGAAATAAATGATATACACTTGGTTAATAGGAACCTGGAGAAAGAGGATAAAAAATTTGAACCCTAGACTTAGTTTCGAAATAAAATAAAATGTATGTTAATATAAAAAAACAAAATTAAACAGTGTAGGAAGAAAATCCAAAATTTAACAAATATTAAAGAGAAGTTCCAAGATTGAATATGGACTTAGAATGAAAACAAATATGAGATTTAAGAGAAAACAAACTTTTGAGACTAAAAAATACTGTAGATCCAAGATTAAAAAATAGACTTCTGAGAGAAAAAAATATATCCGAGATTAACAAAATCAGAGAAAGATCCGAGATTAAGAGAATAAAAATAAAAACTGAGATTGAGAAAAAACTTTTGATATCCGAGATTAAGAGAATAAAAAATAAAAACTGAGATTGAAAAATTTAGATATCCGAGATTAAGAAAAAAAAATTAAATACAGAGAGTTGAAAAAAAATATGATATCTGAGATTAAGTGAGAAAAAATTAAAAAACTGAGATTTTGGAAAAAGAAAAAAAAAATTTGACATCTGAGATTTAGAAATAAAAAATAAAAAACTGAGAGTTGAAAAAAATATGATATCCGAGATTAAGTGAGGAAAAAAACTGAGATTTTGGGAAAAAAATAAATGTGATATCTGAGTTTAAGCAAAAAAGAAAGATCCGAGATTAAGAAAAACTTCTGAAAAATAATTTAAAATTACAATGAAAACATCAGATTTAACGAAAGAACATAAAATGAGTTCCAAAATTGTTATCTAATCGATCCAAAAAAAATAAGAACAGTGCAATAACATGAACAGTGTCTATTCTATGTATAAAAACTTAAAGTAACGAAAATAAAAATTGAAGAACAGTGCATAACTAGATAGCCGATTAATAATTAACACTTCTTTATCAGATGGATTAACATTAATTAAAAGAGATAAACAGAAACATTACCTTTCCATCGATTTGAACAATAAAAAATGAAGAACACGTTTCACCAAACATAGTTTAAATCCAACCTTTTGAGCTCTGATACCAATTGTAGCTTTACGATCCCAACGATGAATAGCACTCAATAACAATAATCACACGATAATAAGATTGTTAAACCAAATGATTATCAAATATATTGAAACTTATGAGAGAATGCAAAAGGCACACTCAATCTCACACACATACAATGAATAGTCTCTTGTAAAAACCCTTAAAGAGATTTAAATACTAAAGACAACTATGAGGTAATTAAATGAACCTCTTACATATTTGAAATAAAACGCAAGGACACAACATAAGATTCTAACTATAAAAAAAGTAACCCACCAACTTAATCACAATAAAAACAACTCTAACAAGGATTATTGTGTCGAGCAGTTTGAGCTTATGAATGAAACCATGAATGGTTTAGAGAATATGGTTGTCAATGCTCTTGGATCCCTATCATAGAGATTCTCTATTCTTGAACAGTCCTGCAAATCACAAGCTTCAGGCTCAAAACGCAAACATGACGACCATGACTCCGATGATGCTCCTCATGAGGGGGAGAAGAGGAGGAAGCTTGGTGATTTTGAGAAGCAAATGATTGTATATGAAGCTAAAAATTTAGAGACTGGAGGTTCTGAGGCAGGAGGAGCAAAAACAGACGATCCAACTGCTACCCAATGTGAAATGGAACTGATTCTTCATGAAGATGTTTCAAATCCATTGAGTATGCAGTCTGGTATCGATTACTTTGTTAAATATGGGGATTCAGATGAGGAATAGAATGTGTTAATGATAGAAGGAGTTGAAAAGGAAAGTAGTTTGCCTGAGACTCTATCGAAATCGTTTGAATTTTCCGATATGTCAATGACGGTTGAGAGATTGGTGGATGAAGAAGAGCTGGTTGAAGATATATAAAAAAATGAAGTGTTGGTCTCCAAACAGACTCAACGGTTGAAAATCCTATGGTTAAGGAATAAGATGACAATCTATCTCCTCTGTTTGGTTTCCAATATAATCCAGGGAAGAAGAAGCTCATGAAAACAGTGACTCAATTCGACATGGTCAATAAAAAGTTCATAACTGTCAAAGTAGAAGAAGATGAGTTAATTCCCAATTCAGTCCAAACTGTTCCTGATAATGTGCTGATGGATAAATTTTTTCATGACTTTGTTTTGGCTGAAGAATCCAAAAAACAACATGATCTTAGGATAGCCGTCCAAGATAAGTTTCGGAGAGAGATTGATGAAATGCTAAATCTAAAAAACCAAGAGGAGCTAAATAAAAAGTTGACTAAGGATCTTCGGCTTAATCTAAATGCTCAACAAAATGACGATTTTATCAAGAAGCGAAACTGCCTTCCTTTTTTGGAAGATATCTTAGAAAGGAAAATCTTTTGCAAGAAACAAGCTCCCCTCTCATTTTTGAAACTATTCCGAGTTATAGAGCCCAACATGCCCCCATCTAGTCAATTATGCCAGTTTTCTACGAAATCAAGGTGACAAGGTCAACCGATCAAGGATGTTAGAGTGTTCAAAGGATAGTAGAACTGAAGAAGATTGAAAAGGATAAATTTGTCAACATCTTCTATCCTACATTCACTGTGCTCCGTTCTGATAATAAAATCTACAAGTTTAGCGAGGCAGATTTCTTCTCAGTCTACATTGAAGACATTTAAGATTTGTTTGATGAAATATGTAGAAACAAAAGAGAAGAAAATTGTTGGTTCGCTCTCAAAGCAATCTTCCACTTCATGCACACTAAAATGGTGTTGATGTCCATTCAAGATTTGCAAATTGGAGGGGAAAGAGGAATGTGAAGAATAAATTTGACTGCGCCTGATCGATATCATAAGGACATTGAAAAGTTCAAAGAGTATCAAGTTGTGCTCAACGAGGATCCTTCTTTGATCTATAAGAACAAAGATGAAGTCAAGAAGGTCATGAGAATGTCAGAGCTCAATAAATTTTCAGATGGAACCCTCAAAATGGTAATGACGTCATTAAGAGGTGTTTTAGATGAAGATGCATTGAGGAGATCCAAAGGTCGCGGCATGCCACAGAAGGAGCGAACGATGATGGTTGACTTTGTTTCCGAAATTGATTTGCGATTGAGAAGTCGGGGTTGCATTCGAAGGTTTGAGAGAAAACTGGGCTATAGAGATTGATCTTGCTTTACCTTCATAAAAGGGGGAGATTGTTGGGTAGTTTATAATTTTGTTTATGAATGTAAAGTTGGGGGCTAGTTGTAATTTCCTTATTCTTTTAAATAGTATATAAAGAATATGTTTTCTTTATGAGGCGACTGTCAATCAATAGGGCATAGAATTTAGTGCAAAAAGTGAAAAGGGTTTGTCAGAGAATTAGAATTGCAGCCGTCATTTTTCATGAATATTCTTCCTGCTCAATATATTAAATAATTCGGTTATGTTTGATTGATTGTGTTCCTATTGTATTCTTCAATAATTCTATTAGATTTTTATATTATCAAAGTTTCTTTTATAAATTAGATATTCATTTTTATTATACCAAAAGAAATTTGCTTTCTAAATTTGAATCTGAAGTAAAGAAAACTATTTACAAATGGGTACCCAAACCCAAGTTGGAGTGGGTATCAAAACATGTGTATCGGTGGGTACCAAAGAGCACTAACTAGCCTGGATCCAAATCTGTTTGAATACCAAAGACATCTTAATTTTGCAACAAATGGTTTCTGTACACATCAGTACTGAACCCGGTCTTAACTCAGATGGTTTCTGTACACATCCGTGCAGAACCCGATCTTAACTAATGGTTTCTAGTTAATTCAGACTAGATTCCGATCTTCATTGATATGGCTTCTACTCACAACAGAGAAAACCCCATACTTTATTGGAAATGGTTTCAGATCACTTTAGAGTGGAACCTGTGTAAAGAACAAGATGGCTTTTACAACAAAGGCTTCTAATCACTTCAGATTAGACCCCGATCATGAAAGATGAACCTTTCTGAAATTTCTGCCCTGAATTCAACTTCGATGTTGTATAGACAAGAGGGAGTTTCATTTTTATATTTTTTTTGCTTTTGGTTTGTTTTTATACAAGTTAACTAACTTTGTGTGCTTATTTCCCGGGGGAGTTTCAGACGCACTCTGATGACGATATCTTCTCACAAAGTTGTGTTTAATTTTTTACTGAAATATTTTGTGCACACATAAATAGATTTTTGAGTTGAAAAGAACAAATGTTTTAAGGATGTTATTTCTGATTCTGTGAGCATATCATTGGGGTTAATTTTTCTAATCTCTTTGATTTTCATAATGTCATTGCTTCTGAGATTCTCTTCATTATTCTCCCATGCATTTTTAATTCTTCCAATTCACTCATACTGAATTCTCCCATATTCTCCCCTGACCTAATTCTTCCATGAAAATCTGATTCATTTCATATCTTATATCAGATTTTACATTTCTTTCTGATATCTCCCTACTCATCATTCCTCAAACTCATTCTGTAATTCATCTCCTATATCATTTGAGCTGAAACTAGTAATCAGAATTACCTCTTCTCTGGTTAAAACTGCGATATTCCATGAGGTGAAAAGCTGAGCAACATTGCTATATCTTTCATAAGATTCTGCTAACTCCAATAATGCGCCAAATTGTGTGATAGGCATCAGGGTCGGGCCTGAGGGTGTGCAGTAAGTGCGACCGCTCAAGGCCCTAAGTTTGATTGGGCCTCATCGGAAAATTGACCGGTGATCGGAAAAAATGGTGAAAAGCTAAAGTCTGCTTAAGTTTAATTAATGTGTCTCATGTCATTAACAAAAAAAATGTGAGTGTGAGGATGTATGATTAGTAGAAATAAGCATATAACAATGCCCTTTCAGATAAATATAGTTTTGAAATTAATTATTTTGTTCTCATATGAACATGTCTTAATATCATTGTTTTAAATGTTTTTTTATGTATATAGCAATTGCTAGACTACTAATAACTAATACTTTTTATATAAAATTAATAAATTTCACATTTTAAGAGCCTATTATGTAATTATCGTACAGGGCCACCAAAATTCACGGGACGCCCCCTAATAGGCATATTTATCGCTTCTATGGTCTAACCAGAACCGGAAGGCCTATCCAAGGAGCAAACCATCTGTGGTTTGTGTGATGAGGGTTCCTTAGGTCTATTAGTTGAGAAGTGTAAGTTATCACAAGATACTGACAGAGTCAAGCAGAGATAAAATGTAGACCTGGAAATATGGGATACGACACGACATACACGACACGTATACAACACAAAATTTTCGTGTACAGGTTTGGGTAATTCGTGTTTCGTGTCAAAACAGGTTGACCTATTTTTGAAATTCGTGTTTCGTGTCTTACACGTGTCAAACACAAATTTGCCTGTATAAACCTGTATAAGACACGTGTAAAATATGTGTGACACGGATGACACGTCTAAGACACGCTTGACACGTCTAAGACACGGAATTCAAATAAAATTAAGGTTTTTAAACATTTTTAATTTCATATTCAAAAATCAAAATACATTATACATCTAGGGTTTCACATATCTAAGAGACTAAACAGTAAACACCCCTCACAATCTTCTCTCCATCTACTTCTGCGGTTCTGCCTCCCTCTGTCCCTCACCTTCGGCGACCAACACACCGGCGGCGGCGACCACCACACCTAGCACCAGCGTCGGGCGGCGAGTCGGCGACCACCTCCCTCACGGAGACCTCCAGATCTGCGACTTCATTCTGCCCCCCTCTCCTGCAAATCTGCGACTTGCTTCGAATTCGACCACACCAGATCTGCAAGTCCCTCGTCCCTCACCGGCGGCACTCCCTCGTCCCCCGTTCTGCTTCTGCCTCCCTCTTCTCCTTCTGAACCGGCAGCACATCATCATAGATTCGGAGGATTTCATGGCTTCTATTTCTTTGGTACGAAAGTTAAACTCAGATCTTTATTCTTTATATAATTATTTGTGGTATTTACTATTTATGTGAAGTTTATGTGTTTATGTGTTTGATTAAACTAAACTTTACATTGAACATAGCTTATTTTTTGTGTCTGTTTCGATGTGGAGTTTACGACATAGTTGAAATTAGCTAAATTACAATGATTTGTTGTTCACCACCTACTGTAATAGAAAAAAAAGACATGATACAAACAGAACTAAACAAACAAAGAAATTCTAAAGTAGAAGAAAAAAACAAACAAACTCCATACGTTATTAAATGTTCTAAATTCATATCTTATTGAACCTATCTTATTTTTTATAAAGTTCTAAATTCATATTTAAGATTTATATGTGTTTAGATGGATGAGGTCATTAGTTCACCAATTGGAGGAGCCTAACAAACAACAGATGCGGAAGTGAATGATGAAGGTGGGGGAGTATCTAGCAAAAGAAAGCGACAGAAAAAACACACCTCACGAGTTTGGAATATATTCGAGGTACTACCCGACGTTACAACGGATGGTTCCAAGAATGTAAAATGAAAGTGGTGTGGGATATCAAGAAGTATTTCAGCAAAACCGGGACAGGTAACTTAAACCGCCATATATCTACTTGTGATAGGAGAGACACACGTGATTTAGGTCAAATGTTATTAGGGAAGGATAAAGATTCTTTGTTCTTGAAATCTACAAAACTTGATCCGGAAATATTTCGTGAAAAGTTGGTAGGAGCAATCATCATGCATAACTTACCTTTGTCATTTGTAGAGTACAGTGGTATTAAGGGTTTGTTTGAGTATATATGGCCTGATCTCATTTTGACATCAAGAAACACCTTGAGGTCCGGTATTTTAAAAATGCATAAAAAGTGAAAAAGCAAAGTTGAAATTGGTATTGAAGGAAGCACCGGGCCGAATTTGCTTAACTTTTGATTTGTGGACTTCAATTGTTGCTGATTGGATACATTAGCTTAATGACACATTTTGTTAATAAAAATTGGAATTTGCAGAAACGGTTGTTGAGTTTCTCTTTTATGCCACCACCCCACAACGGGGTTTCATTAAGTGAAAAAGTGCACACTTTGCTTGCGGATTGGGAAATAGATAATAAGTTGTTTTCCATAACATTAGACAATGCTTCCTCAAATGACACATTTGTTGATTTCTTGAAGTTGCAATTGAATGTTAGAAAAGAATTAGTCGATGATGGTCGTTTTTTTCATATAAGATGTTGTGCGCATATTGTGAATTTGATAGTTCAAGATGGTTTGAAGGAGATTGATGATTGTGTGAAAAAGGTCCGAGAAAGTGTAAAGTATGTGAAAGGATCTCAAATTCGTAAGCAAAAGTTTTGGAGTGTGTTAAGTTAGTTTGTTTAGATTCAAATATGCGTTTGAGACAAGATGTTCCCACTAGATGGAATTCCACATATCTCATGCTTCGATCTGCTTTATATTTTCGCATGGCATTTACCCATTTGGAAGTGAGTGATTCGAATTATAGAAGTTGTCCGACGAAAGAGGAGTGGGATAGGATTGAACTCCTTAGCCAATTTCTCAGTGGTTTCTATGATGTTACTTGTGTGTTTTCCGAGTCAAAATATCCTACTTCTAATTTGTATTTTCCTTCAATCTGTATGGTACGGTTGACCTTGGAAAAACATAGGAATAGAAATGATGAGAAACTTAAAAGAATGGCTACTTTGATGTTTGCAAAGTTTGAGAAATATTGGTCGGAGTTTAGCTTGATCTTGGCTATAGCGGTGATTTTTTATCCTCGTTACAAGTTACAAACGGTAGAATGGGGTTATGCTAAGATATATGGAGTTTCATCACTTCAGTTCAATGAAGTCAAAGATACCTTATCATCACTTTATGCTCTATATTGTGCCAATTCTGTGACGAGAAAAAATGTTGGTTCAAGGCCGAAGGAAGTGAACAAATATGGTGAAAGCTCAAGTGCAAGTGGAATGGTTAATAATATACATACAAATAAAGCTTGGGAGGTTATGTTACCAATTTATTTGTATTGTTGTTATAACATTATATATTAATTGTTTTGTTACTAATTTAAATTTATTTTTAATAGGAGTTTGAATCATTTGATCATGAGTATGGCGTTTCCACGAAAAAGACCGAGCTCGAGTTATATTTGAAGGAGGCAAGGATGCCAAGGTCAACCGAGATAGACATTTTCGATTATTAGAGGGGACATAAAATTCGCTATCCTAACCTTACAGCCTGGTCACGAGATATTTTGACTATTCCGGTTTCAACTGTAGCATCCGAGTCTGTTTTTAGTGTTGGAGGTATTAATTATATTTATTAAACTTGGCATCAATGATGTTTATTTAATACTTGCTATGTTTCTATGTTAATCTATGCTTTTGAAATCATTATAGGTAAGGTTCTTGATCAATATTGTAGCTCACTCAAACCCGACATTGCGGAGGCACTTATTTGTACGAAAGATTGGTTGTTTGGAGATACAAGTGATAGTTGCATTGATGAGTTGATAAATGAAGTTGTCGAGTTGGATATCAACAAAGAGGACTCTACTTTGGCTAAAACCTCGGCTCCGGTTACGACCCTTGATTAGTTTATAATACATTGGAAGTGTTGTTTGATACTTGGATTTATATGTTTCGGGATTTGGAATTATATATTTTGTGAGAACTTGGATTTATATGTTTTGGATGTTGGAAACTTGGAATCAGATCATGTTTTGGAAGATGAAATTTTGGATTTATAAGTTCATATTTTGGTTAAAAATTTGTGTCTAATTCGTTTACTGGTCGTGTATTCGTGTTTTCGTGTGAAACGGCTAAATTGTGTGTCGTGTCACAGGTAACACGAATTTTTTCGTGTCGTGTACAGGTTTCATAACCAGACACATTTTTTATTTCGTGTCGTGTACAGGTTTAGCAAATTCGTGTCGTGTAAAATTCGTGTCTGACCTGTGACACGACACGAATACACGAATTGTCAGGTCTCATAAAATGTAAATGAGAGGGGTATATTGACAGAAGATGGTGGTGCATCAGATCATGCTTTCACTATGAAGCTGACCGACTTATATTTCTGAAAAAGTGAGCCGGAGGGAGTTTAGTTGAAAAATGTTGAGAGCTGAGAGTTGAGAAAGGATTTGAAGAAAAGATAATCCTACCTACATTGTGTCTGCTGGGTAAACCACATAATCTATCAAGCCCTAGGCGACTTGATATTGAAAAAGACGTCATGGAACCAATGACGCATGCACTTAACCCCACCAACCACTCAGTTATCTCTCATTAGATGGATGTTTCAATAATCACGGATATATAGCACAGTTCTGTCGATATATCATTTAGATATTAATGATATTGAAACAAGGAAGACATTTGCTCCGGTTCCGACTTCATTTGTATGCACATTATGTCTAGAGCGGATTAAATACACTCTTTAGGACACATTGAGTCTAACAGTTTGTGTGACTATAAACTGCTAGTCCAAAGTGACTAAGCCTGAACAAATAAAAGTGATTCTTTCATGATAAAGGATTTCACGATGACTATTTGGAAATACTACCAGTGTTAACATCATGTCAGTGCTGAAAGTAAGTCACATAGATTATGTCTATTGTGCAAACATAAATCCTATGTGGACCTGGACTCAGTAATTTACAAATGGATCTGTTTCATTTTTCTCAAGTCAAGTTGAAAAACTTTGATTGTGTTGGTTTCTGTGAGGAGAGAGTATCCATTTGAGGGGGATTGATATATTTGTTCAGAATAGGGAGAGAGATCATTTATGTAAGAGAGGATATTGTTTTGAGTGGGAGAGTGAGAGAAACTTTGTAATATTTCTGAGTTGTAAATGTTGTTGTATTTATGCATGTATTCATCCCAAGAATTGTAATATCACTGCATCTGCATCTCTGAAAATTTTGCATGATGTTCATAATTCTTATGATCATCATGAGGGGGAGAAAAGTTAAACTTCAGAGACAACTGTTGAATAGTTTGAAGACAATTACAACAATCGTTGAAGATAACTGCAAAAGAGTTAAAAGCTGAAAGATGATATATTGATTTGATAAATGAAAGGTGAGAATAGTATTAAGTTCATTATTCAAGGGGGAGAGTTTGTACATAACATAATACAAGATCAGGGAAGAGTTATGAAGACCAGAGAGACACTGAAGAAGAGTTATTATTTGAAGACTCAGAGATTAGAGAAGAAGAGAAGAGAAAAGATTTGAAGATTTTCATTTTGTTTTATTCTTTTGTAAAGTCTTTGAAATGCACTTCAGATGTAAATTGTTTTTGATCTCTAAGGGGGAGATTGTTAGGTATAAACTATCGAGATGAAAATCAATATAATAACCGGCTTGAACTTTGAGACCCATTACCTGAACTCCGATATTATTTTCAGAATCGGCTTGAACTTTGAGACCTTTACTGAGTTTATTCAGTAATTCCCAAACCTCATCATCTTCTTTAGCTAAGATTGTGCCACCAGTAGCGGCGGTGATCATGTTCTGGCTTTCTTGACACACACCATCAAATAAAGTTTTGACAAGCATCCATTTTGGAACCTCATGGTGTGGACAAGCTCTTAGCAATTCGTTCATCCTATCAAATGCCTCGTAAAATTGTTCACCGGGTTTTTGTTTAAATCCGGTAATTTCCTTTCTTTTCTCGATGGTTTTACTAATGGGATAGTATTCGTTGAGAAATTCTCTCTTCATTTGATCCCATGTAGTAATGCTATTGGTCGGTAACGATACGAACCAATTTTTCGCTTTCTCTTTTAAAGAGAAAGGGAATAGTCAAAGTTGTAAACCGTCGGTGGTTATACCTCGAACGTGATTAGCTTTACAAATAGCCGTGAATTCAGTTAGATGTTCATATGGTTCCTCACTTGGCATCCCTCGGAAGATCGGAAGAATCTGAAATAATTGAGGACGAACTTCAGGTTCATTCTCGTTTTCAGGATAACGGATCGGAGACGGGTCGGGCACATCACCAGGGCAGTAATGTGACTCAACCGTTCATCTCGCTTGTTCACCCATCCTAGTGGTTATACGCTCAGGTTCTACTTGTTCACGATTTCGTGGCGAAATCGGAGGATCTTCTAAATTAGGAATTTCTAAAGTGGGAATTTCTTCCTCTTGTTCGTTTGAATTCTACGTGATTAATTCTTGTTGTTTTTGAATCCTGACAGTCTTTCGGTTAGATTTAGCTACTTTTACGATTTCGGGTTCGAATCGTAACGGCAATCATTTGGCCGATCGACTTGTGAGCATAAACTATTAAAAACTTTTAAATTAAATTACTTAATTAAACTAATTATATTTTTGGCGGTAAAGTAGAGAACTACAATTACCTTTTTGAATTTTTAATATTTTTTTGTGATTTTTAATAATAATTATAATTAAAGACTAAAATTAAATTAAACTAAAGTACTTAAAATTTAAAACTTAAAACTAAGGCCAAAAACTAACTCTTAGCCCTAGCTAACGAGACCACTCCCCGGCAACGACGCCAAAATCTGACGAGCCATCGTTGTGGCCCGTAGAAATAACCTTAAATCAAACCATTAGCTTAAAGAAGTAAGGGTCGAATTCTCAGGGAGCGTGTAGGTTTATTAGGGTTAATCAGCTAGTTTCTTTAGTTTATTGAAAGCGATAAATCGTGAATTGGATGATTTGTTTGGAATAATGATTACGACTAACTTATAACTAAAATAACCGCAAGCAACTAACGGATCGATTAACAAAGCAAATTGAAGATAACCGTTTCGGAATCACTACGACATAAGTTATTACCCACTTGAAATTTCATGCAACAATCAGATAGACATAATTAATTGTGTAGTTAAATTAATCATAGATATTTTAATCAATAAATCTCGGCATAGCGCATGCAACGTACATTACTTGTCTTAACCCCTAAACTAATGGACTCTGCACAAATAATAACATCACTATGAACTATCTTTCCTTTACCAATCAAAACATATAATCATAATAATAACTGAATGCTTATCATTTGCATTACACATAAAATATTCAAGCAACACAAAATATATCAAAACATAATTGAAATTCAAGAACGTAAAAACTTAGCCGTAGATCCTCCGCAAACGGCTATGGTGTTTAGCCGCTCATCGTGTGCTCTTCACCGGGAATGGTTGGAGACATCATCGTAGGCTTCGAACGGTCGCAAACCACCTTCTTTGTACTTGACTCGTGAATCCACTCCGGCAGGGCTTCGCCGCTTCTTTCAACACTTCGGTCCCTCCCAAAAATGATTGCAAACGACCTCTATTTATACAGGAGATCAAAATTAGGGTTTCTGGCTTAAAAACGCGTTTGCAGGTTTTTTACGCCGCAGGGGCGTAGCCCTGCGCCCCCCCTACGGCCGGGGTACGGCCGACCTGCGCTGGTACTGATCTTGAACTCGAAATTTTACTGTTTTGGGGCGTAGCCCAACTCCCCGACCTGCTCGTTTCGCGCTGAACTTTCTCGTGGTGCTTTGAAATGACTTTCGGACCCTGAAACACAAATATGATGTAAAAGTATGATAGTTACGAAGTATATGTGCATATATGAGCCTTTAAAACTACTGAAAACACGCAATAATAAAGTCTTATCAATATTATTATTCTTTAAGAATAGTATATGTATGATACTAGTCTATTTACTCATGTATTACATGAGTTGATTCACAAAATATTCTAGATTTATATTATAATTTTATAATAATAAATAGAGTAAATTACTGAAATGGTCCCTGTGGTTTGGTCGAAATTATGGATATGATCCCCGGTCTTTAAAAATTACATAAATGGTCCCTCAAAACACTATTTACTTGCAAAAATGGTCCCTCTTTCTCTTAACTTTTTTTAAATGACGGTTTTGCCCTTTTGTTAATAACAATTTGATCCCTCAACTATGAAATTTAAATTCAATTTTAGTCCTTTCCATAAATTTTTACTTTATGTTTAAATTTAAAAATGTTAATTTAAAAAACTAATTATTATTATTATTTTTTCTTAAAATATATTTGTTTTATTATTAGAGTTATTCTAAATTGAATATATAATTTATTTAATTTACGTCTTTAATATATTTCAGATTTATTTATTAAAACTTTATTGATCTTATTTTTGTTTGTAAAAATATTTGTACACTTTTGTATTTTATACATTTTCATATAAATATTTAATTATGTTAATATATTTTTGTTTAATTATATTTTTTATGAGAAAAGTGTAAACATTCAGACATTTTAAATTAATTATTTTGTTACGTATATTGGCACTCGTGCTATTGTTTTCTTCAAATTATTCTTGGATTTAATTCATTTTGATTTAAATATTTTTGTTATAATACATTTTAATTTACACTACTACTTTATTCATTTTATTTTGTTAGATTAATATGTTTCGATTTAATTACAAAGTATAAACCAAAATGCATCTATCAAAGTATACAATCCAGAACGTATATGTTTCGTTAAATCAAAACATATAAATGTTTATATTAAGTTTATATTTTTTACTTCAAAATTATAATTAATTTGAAATGTATTAATCTAACATCCCATTTTTGGGATAGGCACGTGGAATTACTTCATTGGATTAATTATGTAATTTGGGACCCGGGGATATAAACTTTGTATTTTGGGGTATCGGGATCGGATATTGGGTGTCGGACCGGGTTAAACCGAAAACGTATATATGTTTTGAGCTCCCTGCTTATTGCTTCATTATTTCATCTTCATCAATTAAGGGTTAAAGGTGTATGTGTGTGTATCTGTGAATTTCAGCAGCTACAAACAGGGATTGATGCTTTCATTCGTGATCCAAGACACCAATTTCTTCATCATCTTCTTAGTTGGACATTGAGTTAAATTCGAGACTAAATTCGTGAATTAATTGTTGTTGATCGTAAGTAATTGATTGAATTGAAATTATGTATGTTATGGGTTAAATTCGGAGTATTTGGGTTGAGTAAATCGAGTTGTTATCGAACTTTGAGATTAAAATCGGTTCTGTTAAGAAAACAGGTCGTGATCCCTTGATCGCGGGCCACAATGTTCTTGAGTCGATCGCAGGCAGTTCGAGTCCGAGCGCGGGTCGCGATGTGAGCGCGGCCGAGATTGGGTCATCGCGACCGCGACCGTGATGGGGTCAGTGCGGTCGCGATTGGGTGAGTGCGGCCGCGATGTGGAGGGGTTCCAGATTGGGTTTTTGGGGTTCTGAGGGTCGTGTGTTCGGGTCCTTGGGTCGCGTGAGTTCTTGGGAATTGTGTATAGAGTCGTTGGGTTGAGATTGTGATATTGAGTTATATGTTGTGATTTCATGGTTTCGGGTTGATAGGGTCGGGGAAGGGCAGGGAACCGAGACCGAATAGTATAAGCTAGCTGGGCAGGTGAGTTTGCATGTTTTTCTTGAGATACTTGTACGATTACTTATTTAAACTTGCATGATCTTTTATTGAGCTTTTCACGAGATTATTATGAGTTTTATTACGAGCTTTTTATTGAGACACTATCATCCATGTATTATTGGGCTATTGTGAACTTTGTTTTATAATATGAGATTTGAGACACTTGAGCTATTGAGATACTAAACCTTACGGCTGGGAAGGGGTTGGGTCGCTCCCGATTCCCTTTTGAGTCCTGACACTGCTTTATGCAGTCTAGGGATTTGGGTACGTGGATTCATCCACACGAGTTGAGTGCCTATTTGAGCTACTTTGTAGCATCTCATATTTCCGTTCAGTAGAGAACGATGAACGTTTTACTATCGAGTTTATTTATTTAATTGAGCTTTAAAATCGTACTCTAACACCTTGCATTCTCACCAGCTTTAGCTGACCTGTGTGTTGTTATGTGTGTCTCAGGTGACCGGAGCGCTAGTAGGCCTGCTGGACCAAAGTAGGGATTACTGTTGCTTATCTCATACTTGTGCTTATATACCTGAGTTGTGTGTGGGGCAACATGGACAGGGACAGGGACATTGTGTGCTATGTGTTATGTGTTATGTGCATTGTCAACCCTCGTGTGCTCACGGGCTTTATAGCTCATGTCTTCGAGTCTAACATGTTCAGGGAATCAGAAGGGGTCTTAGCAGCCGCCGAGGTAGAGCTGGAAGTCGAATCGGAGATTCGATATCTGTTTTGTGTAATGTATAATATTGTGTGGGACAGTTGTTTTGGGAATGTTGTATCAGCTGTGTATCTGATAGTCAGCGTTCTTGTGTTTAGTTTAAATTGGGATTGCGAATGTACTAAATTGTGCTTAACCTTGTGTATAAAGTTTTAAATTATATGTGTCTGCCTTATCCTATGACACATGTGTTATAGATTATTTGCTTATTGCCACTTATGATATCGGGTTGACGTGGCATTTCTAGGATCGGGAGGGGTGTTACAGCATGGTTTCAGAGCTTGTGGTTTGAAGCTTGAGTATCATTAGTGGATGCTTAAGTTAGACATTGTTCCGGTCCATGGGGGATCGTTTTGCGATTATAGTAGTGGATTAACCGACCTGGCTTAGTGTACAACGCTGGGTGATTTATCCTTTGTGCTTAATCATTTTGTTTGGTGCAGATCAGTATGGCAGATTAGGGAGAGGGATCAGGAGTGGGTAAGCCGCCCAGTGATGAGTATATTCGCAAATCAGAGCTACTAGAGGTCCTTAAAGAATTTTATAGACAGCAGAAAGAGCAAGAGTGCAAACAGGGTCAGGGTGTGGGGTCAGTTGTTCGGCATACTGAGACGGAGTCTGGGGGTGGTGCTTCTTCGTCTTCACAGCGGGGCGGGTCTTTCAAGGATTTCATGACAGGGGCCCCACCTCAGTTTCGGGGTGACAGTGAGCCGGGGGCGGCCATCGCATGGGAGCGTGAGATTGAGGCTGCCTTTCGGGTAGCCCATGTCGATCCAAGGGATATGGTTGGGTACGCGGCTTATCAGTTACGGGGAGGGGCTTCACAGTGGTGGAAATCGATCGAGTCTTCGATGACCCAGTCCGCCGCATACGCTATGATTTGGGAGTAGTTTCGGGCGGTTTTTGAGCTCCAGTATATTCCATGGGATGAGAGACAAGAGATGGAGCGCCGATTTCTCCATTTGCAACAGGACAGTATGACCGTCCAGCAGTATGTTGACCGTTTCAACGAGTATTCTCAGTTCGCGCCTCAGCATGTCGACACAGAGGTTCGTAAGGCTGATGCATTTATTCAGGGCCTTCGATCTGATATCTGTGAGTTTGTGGGGCTGCATGATACCCCCAAATTTGCTAGAGCTCTTGAGATGGCCCGCATGAGGGAGCGGGAAATTATAAAGCAGAGGGAGCAGCCCTCTTCTCAGAGACAGCGCACCGGGACATCTGAGCAGCCAGCGAGTGTATGGAGGTCCTCCGGGGATGCTCCTAGTGATCAACATCCGGACCAGTGGCAGTTCTCGGGGCAGGGTTCAGGGCAAGGGTCGAGACAGAGACGTGACAGAGGTAGGGGTCGAGACCGTAGATCGAGACGACAGGGCCAGAGTCAAGGATCTGGGGCTCAGAGCCAGAGCAGTGTGGGACAGGTGTCCCAAGCATCCGGTAGCAGGGTTGAGAGTTCATATGGGGATCGGGAGTGCCCGAAGTGTCATCGACGCCATTCTAGGCAGTGTTTGTCAGAGCAACCTCGTTGCTTCAGATGCGGCTAGCGGGGCCATGCCACGTCTGTGTGTACAGTTCCCGAGCCGCTGTGTTTTCGTTGTGGGAGGTCGGGACATCGTGTTAGGGACTGTCCGGAGCTGGGACCGGCAGTTCAGGGGGCTAGCTCGAGTGGAGTCAGGGCAGAGCCGTCGTCGTCCAGCCACCGTGATTCTGTTCTGAGGGGCCGAGGGTGAGTATTTCAGACGACAGCCGAGGAGGCACGGGATGCCACATATGTTGTTTCGGGTACGTACATTCTTAACGGACTTCGAGCTCGTGTATTGTTTGATTCCGGGGCCGATCACTCCTATATGTCTGTTGTCTTTTGTGCGTACTTTAGTGTGTCTCCTTCTCATTTGTCTGTTCCTTTAGTCGTCGAGAGAGTTGATGGGAGTTCTATGTTAGTGAGCCGGGTATATCGGGATTGTGTTTTAGAGATAGATTCCCATCGGTTTATGATCGATTTGCTGCCGATTGAGATCAGTAGCTTCGATATGATTGTAGGTATGGACTGGTTGACTGCCAGGCGGGCTGATATTCTATGTGCTAAGAAGATCATCTGTATACCCATTTCTGACAATGAGAGTGTTATCGTGTATGTGGAGCGTTGCAAGGGGGATATTGGGATGGTATCGATGGCCAGGGCTCAAAGGTATGTCGCTAAGGGATGCGAGACCTTCCTATCTTATGTAGTTGACGCGAGGAAGGTAAAGAAGACCTTAGAGGATATTCCGGTGATTCGTGAGTTCCCTGAGGTATTCCCAGAGGAGTTGCCTACGTTACCGCCAAATCGCCAAGTGGAGTTTCGTATAGATTTTGTTCCTGGGGCGGTGCCGATTGCGAAGACGCCTTATCGGCTGGCACCGACAGAGATGCGAGAGTTGATATCCCAATTGTAGGAGCTTTTAGATCATGGATTCATCCGTCCTAGTTCATCGCCGTGGGGGTGCGCCGGTGTTATTCGTGAAAAAGAAGGACAGAAGCATGCGGATGTGTATCGATTACAGGGAGTTGAACAAAGTGACCGTGAAGAATCGCTATCCGCTTCCACGTATCGATGATCTGTTTGATAAGCTCCAGGGATCGAGTTTCTTCTCCAAGATCGACTTGCGGTCTAGGTATCATCAGTTGAGAGTCAGGGATGAGGATGTGCCGAAGACAGCGTTCCGGAATCGTTATGGCCACTGAGAGTTCCTCGTCATGCCATTCGGTTTGATTAACGCACCCGCCGCTTTCATGGATTTGATGAACAGGGTGTGTAGAGCTATGTTGGATAGATTCGTGATAGTGTTCATCGATGACATCCTGATCTACTCGAGGAGCGCTGGGGACCACGAGCAGCACCTCCGAGAGGTTTCGACCGTGTTGCGCAAGGAGAAATTGTACGCGAAGCTGTCCAAATGTGAGTTTTGGCTACGTGAGGTACAGTTTTTGGGACATGTGGTTAGTGCCGAGGGTATAAAAGTGGATCCGGCCAGATTGAAGCAGTGATGAGTTGGGAGCCTCCAAAGTCAGTGCCCGAGATTCGCAGTTTTCTGGGTCTCGCCGGGTATTACGCTTTATCCAGGACTTTTCGAGGATTGCCTTGCCGTTGACGAGATTGACACGGCAGTCCGTTCCGTTCGAGTGGTCCGAGGAGCAGGAGCGTGAGTTCAGAGAGCCGAAGACCCGGTTGTGTCAGGCTCTAGTGTTGGCCTTGCAAGAGGGTACCGATGATTTTGTAGTATATTTGTGATGCTTCGGGGTCGGGTTTGGGCTGTGTTCTGATGCAGCGGGGGAAAGTGATCACGTATGCTTCACGTCAGCTGAAGACTTATGAGGAGAATCATACTTTGCACGATTTAGAGTTAGACGCCATTGTGTTCACGTTGAAGATTTGGTGCCATTATCTATATGGGTCTCGGTTTATTGTATACACCGACCATAAGAGCCTTCAGTATCTGTTCAGCCAGAAGGATCTGAATATGCGACAGCACCGTAGTCTTGAGTTGCTTAAGGACTACAACTGTGAGATTCAGTACCACCCGTGTCGGGCTAATATGGTAGCTGGCGTGCTGAGCCGTAGGGCATGCGGCCAGACTGTGATATCTAGGGCCTCGAGGCTTGAGATTACCTCGACATTGACGGACAGTCTGAGACTAGCCCAGCAGGAGGGCCTGCGGGGTGATAACGTGAAGCGGAAACGTCTTACTGGGCAGCTTGATTTTTGATCAGGGACAATCGTGGGTTATATCTGTTTCATGATAGGGTCTAGGTTCCGAGGGTTGGGAATCTACGGCAGTTGATTCTTGATGAATCGCACCGATCGAGGCTATCCGTGCATCCAGGGAGTACTAAGATGTACCGTGATCTCCGTGACTTCTACTGGTGGCCGGGAATGAAAAGGGACGTGGGCCGGTATGTTGAGCAATGTATGACCTGTCTGAGGGTCAAGGCCGAGCGTCAGAAGCCGCACGGTCATCTCCAGCCGTTAGAGATCCTCCAGTGGAAGTGGTACCACATTACGATGGATTTCATTGTGAGACTTCCACTCACGGTCCGCGGGAATGATATGATCTGGGTCATAGTGGACCGACTAGCGAAGAATGCGCAATTCTTAGCCGTCCGGGGCACTATCACCATGAATCAGTTGGCGAGACTGTACATCAACGAGGTGGTATCACGGCATGGGATTCCGATGTCGATTACTTCGGACAGGGATACGCGGTTTACGTCTCGATTCTGGCAGAGTTCCAGCAGGAATTGGGCACCAGGGTTCAGCTGAGCACAGCCTACAGACTGCAGACTGACGGGCAGACCGAGCGCACTAATCAGACCCTCGAGGATATGTTAGGAGCGTGTACTATCGACTTCAGTGGTAACTGGGACGTGCATTTGCCGTTGGTCGAATTCACGTATAATAATAGCTATCACGCCACAATCAAGATGGCTCCATTTGAGGCACTATATGGGCGCAAGTGCCTGACCCCAGTGTGTTGGGGCGAGGTCGGTGAGCGACCTATTAGCGGGCCGGAGCTGTTACAGGAGACTAGTGACAAGGTGGCCGTGATTCGGGAGCATATGAGGGTCGCCCAGAGTCGTCAGAAGAGCTATGCCGATCGCCGTCTAAAAGAGCTGGAATTCAGTGTTGGGGACCGAGTATTGCTTAAGGTGTCACCGTGGAAAGGGGTTGCCCAGTTCAGACATCGTGGGAAGCTGAGTCCGCGGTATATCGGGCCGTTCAAGATTGTTGACAGGGTCCGGGATCAGGCCTACCGACTGCGATTACCTTCAGAGTTAGCCGGTGTGCACGATACCTTTCACGTGAGTCATCTCCGGAAGTGTCTGGCAAAAGATGATCAGTACGTGCCCCTATCTGAGATTACAGTCGACGATCAGCTGCGGTATGTGGAGCAGCCCGAGGCCGTTACGGACAGAAAGATCAAGAAATTGAGAAATAAAGAGATTGCCTTGGTACTCGTTCAGTGGAGACACCATAAGGGTACCAACGCTACCTGGGAGCCCGAGTCAGAGATGCGATCGATATATCCTCACCTGTTTAGAGCTCGAGTTAGATTCCGGGATGGAAGCTCTTTAAGAGGGGAGGATTTGTAACATCCGTCTTTTAGACCTGGTACGTGGAATTATTATAGTGGATAAATAATTTATTAATATTGGGTTGGTCCAATTATATCCCGTTTCGTGGATTGATACGCGTCGGGATTGGGGCTTGCGTGTCGCCGGGTTATAATTTTAGCAGGTGAATTATATTTTTGGGATTGCGGGATTAAATGGGTTAAATGGGTATAAATATTGAAAATGTGATATCGGGTTCGGGTTAATGGGTTCGGGACCGGCCAAAATAGAGATAAACATATACGTGTCTTTCTCCTTCTTCCTTATCCATTTTGAGAAACCCCAAAAGTGTTGTGTGTGAGAATAGTGTGTGTGTGTGTGTTTGAGAGATTCTAGCAGCAAGGAACCCTTTGTGATCCAGATTAAATGCTGGAGCATGGATTAAATTCCATCATCTTCTTCATATTTGAGTTCTTCAACCTCAAGGTAAGGGTGCTTCCATTTAGTGGCTTGAATTTGGGTTAGTTGTTGTTATGGTTCCCAAGGTATAAGGGACTGTTGATTAGTGATTATGTATGTGTTTTGATGCTGGAATTCGAGTAAAAGGGGAGTTTGATACTCCTGGGCAGAGCTGAAATCGCATGTCAGGGTACAGGTTTTCGCCTCGTCGCGGCGCGACCTACAGAGGTTAGCGGCGCGACTGGGAGCCTGCGGGGGAAATCCGGTATGGGTCTCATGAAAGGGTTTTGGGTCGGAATTGTGTCGGGTTCCTTCGGGATTGCTCGGGCTGGGTTTGGGGTCTCGTTGGGGTTACTTTGAGTCGGGTTTTGGGTTGGGTTTCGGTTCCGTGGGATTGTCGGGTTTGAATTGAGTCGGGGTTATTGTGATATATGATATGTGCTAGTCGGATTTGTGATTGACCAATGGGGATCCGTGTGTTACAGGAACTAGCGGACAACGAGCCGGGTTTGATCATGGAGGTCAGAATTCAGGAACTCGGTCAGGTGAGTACTCGAGTTCTTTTCTAAACGCGCACCGTCTTTTGTGTTTATAGACGTGTAGCTATTATATATGTGTGTTGTATATGTGAGACAAGGACGTGAACCTCGGGTATATTTTATTCCTTATACGTGTTATGTATGAGATATGAGATCGATTCTGGGGTCCGTGATGAGTTCCATACGGACGGTGAGTCGCGAAAGGGATCGCGCGGGCTGACTGTCCCTAAAAGTCCTTGGGGCGTATATATACAGCAGGGCCTGTAGCCGGGTCGCTCCTGTGCTACAGGGTTATTGCTGCTCACTGCGGTGTGCAGTGTGTCGGCCGGGGAGGGGTCCACAAGGCTCGTGTACTCTGCAGATCTCATACTTGTGCTTATATACCTAAGTTGTGTGTGGGGCAACAGGGACAGGGACATTGTGTGCTATGTGTTATGTGCAGTGTCGACCCTCGTGTGCTCACGGGCTTTATAGCTCATGTCTTCGAGTCTTACATGTTCAGGGAATGAGAAGGGGTCTCAGCAGCCGCCGAGGTAGAGCTGGGAGTCGACTCGGAGATTCGATATCTGTTTTGTGTAATGTATAATATTGTGTGGGACAGTTGTTTTGGGAATGTTGTATCAGCTGTGTATCTCATAGTCAGCGTTGTGTTTAGTTTAAATTGGGATTGCGAATGTACTAAATTGTGCTTAACCTTGTGTATAAAGTTTTAGATTATATGTGATCTGTCTTATCCTATGACACGTGTGTTATAGATTATATGCTTATTGTCACTTATGATATCGGGTTGACGTGACATTTCTGGGATCGGGAGGGGTGTTACAAATATATAAAAGAAACGTAAATTAAATAAATTAAATATTATAATAGGAATAATTTTTAATAAATAAAAAAATCAATATATTAATAATAATAATAAAAAATTTAAAGAAAAAGTGAAATTTTGTAAAAGGGACTAAAATTGAAAATACATTACATTGTTGAGGGACTAAATTGTTATTAAGAAAAGGGAAAAACCGTTATTTAAAAAAGTTAAGAGAAAGAGAGACCTTTTTTGCAAGTAAATAGTGTTTTGAGGAACCATTTATGTAATTTTTAAAAACCAGGGATCGTATCCGTAATTTCGACCAAACCATAGGGATTATTTTTGTAATTTACTATAATAAATAAGACCAGTTTATTTATTTTATTTGCTGTATTTTAGTCATAATTGTTGATACACCCTGTGTGACGATAGCAGTCTAAGTGATCCAACATTGTGGTATTAACAAGTGTTTGATATATATGTTTGATAATTATTATTGATTGTATGTTTGAACTTAATGTAACGTATTACAAGAAGTTCAAACATAAAGATCAAAGATAAAATCAAACATAAGTTTCAAATACAGGTTTAATATGTGAAAGTCGAATTTAGGTTAAATTCGAATTCACAAGTTAATCAGATTCGAATCTATAGCAGATTCGAATGTGTTCCAGTAGGCAGATTCGAGAGTGTCAGTGGGGACAAACTCGAATGGGCCTTGGGCCTGATTCGAGTTTGGCCCATGGCAGACTCGAATTAGCCTCTATAATTAGGGATAGACTCGAATAATTATTGGACTTTTTGCAGAATTCGAGAGTGATTAAGCAAAAGGCGATTTCGAGTTTATCATCGGTCTTAGTGTTGTTTCGGAGAGAATCAATTCGTAGGTGCGTCCGTCGTAGTTCGTACAGCTTATTGATAGTCTCTGTGTTCCGAGTGAGAGTTGTTACCGTCAACCCGTTAACGAGGATTCCGCACTCGTTGACGGTCTCGCGTCTAGATAGATCCGTGTTGTGTAGACCTTACAAGTGGTATCAGAGCCTACGGGGTGTTCTTGGTGTTCTTTGTGTTCATCTAGATACATCCTAGGTTTCTTGACGCTTTTGGACGGTTATACTCTCAAGTTCGTGTTTTTTCGTGTTTTTCAAGCTTAGTAAATTGTCATCCGGGAAATACTTCGTGTTTTTCACGTTTTTGATCGAAATCAATATTTTTTGTTGTAAAAATATTGATTTAATCTGCAAAACGTTAAGAAATCGAAGTATTAGCCGTTTTTCGAGTTTGCGGCACTCGAATCTGTTAGGAGTAATTAGGGTTTTACTTAGTCTCGAGTCTAACCAAAATCCGCTCCTTTCGAGTTTGATAAAGAGTGTTTCGAGTTTACTTCGAGTTTGTGCTAAAGTCGATTAGGAGTCTCGAGTTTGCTGTGATTCGAGTTTGCTTCGAGTTTGGACTATAGTCGAACAGGGTGCTTCGAATCTGCTGATTATTCGAGTTTGTCTTGACCTTCGAGTTTGGAGACTTTCGAATCTGTCATCAATTTCCAATTTAATTGAATTACAAAACTTAATTGAATATATTCCCAAATAAATTTAAATTTAATTATATTCGAATCTATCTAAAGTCGAGAGAATTAACTTAAATTAGTTTCGAATTAAATTTATTAAGTTCAATTCAATTACTTTTGAAACGATGTCAAATCTTCAAAAGTTTCTAGAAATGGATCATGAGGTCAGGAAGGCTAATACTCCGCCTAAGCTGATGAAACTTGAAGACTACTATTGGTGGAAAGATCGGTTTGCCGATTTTGTGCGTTTCAACGACATGCGAATGTGGGTATGTATTGACGAAGGATACATTCCACCTATTTCAGAAGTTGAAGGCCGTCAAAGAGTCTTATCATATCAGATGATGAAGGAGGATGATAAGAAACTATATGAAGCCGAGAACAGAGCTTTCTCGATTATTCGAATGGCTTTGCCTCAGGATATACTACACACGTTCCGCACTCAAAAGACATCTAAGGAACTTTGGGAGTCGCTGGAAAAGAGGTGTGAGGGTAATCCGAGGGTTCGAAGGAAGCGCATGGAGTTGTTGAAACAACAGTTTGCTATGTTCAAGGCTTTGAAGGATGAACAGCTGGACGACACCATCACCCGCTTTTATCATCTGTTGACAGAGCTTGAAAGTCACGGCATTGAGTATAATGACACAGAATAGAACAATAAGCTTCTTGATGCCTTACCAGCCAAATGGGCGATGTATGTGGCTATGATTAAGCTTAATGAAGACAAGTATTATACACAATCATTGGAGGATATAGTGGGAACGTTGCGGGCTTATCATTTCGAGCTACTGAAGGCTGAAACGGATTATGAACAAGTCCAAAATCCAGCCATGTATTTTGGAAAATCAACAAAACCTTCTGCGGCAGCTGATCTGAAGACTGCTACAGCGTTTTTCACCGGAGAAACGTCGTCACCAGCAGAGACTGATGACACAGTGAATAGAGCGTTCTTAGGGTTGGGAAGATCGGAAGAACAGCAACCTCAAGCAACACAGGCATCAACATCTCAGGGCTACTCTAAGATTCCCTTGAGCGCTAAATCGGCCGAAGAACATTTGAAATTGCTTGCGTCATTTGTGGCCGCGTACGGGAACTGCGTTCAAAGGAAAATAAACGATCCTGCTCTCTGGGATGAAGACTATGATCAGGTAGACCCTGACGATCTTGAGGAAATGGATCTCAAATGGCAACTGGCCATGGTAACCCAACGAGTTAAAAGATTCATCAAACGGACTGGGAGGAATCTGACTATGAATAATAAGGGGATTGGCTTTGATAAGTCCAAAGTCAAATGCTACAATTGTCAAGGTCTGGGACACTTCGCCAGAGAATGTCAGAGACCGAAGGTAGATACTTACCAAGGGCAGAATCAGCATCATGGACAGTTTCAGAATCAGTCTCAACAGAGATACCTTCCGAGTTCATCTTCCGGTCAAGCCAATCTAGCTGGTCTATTATCATACGTCACATCAGACAGACAGCTGGATGGTACCTACGACTGGAGTTCACATCCGGAATCTAATGCTAGAGCCTTCATGGATAAAGTCACTGAGAATGGATGTGAAGGGGAAGAGCAGAACACAAGGGACAGCAGTCCAATGTGGGTGGAGAAGACGAATGATCAGACGCTTCTGGAGTTTGCCGCTCAAATGGCCAACGTGGAATCCGATCACACAAAGGTTAGTCTCAATTACTCTCTTTTCCATGAATTATATATGTTATGTGTTACTTCTAACGATAGGTTGAATCTAGTCTTAGAATCACATAAAAACATAACTGCTCAAAATGAGTCTTTAAAATCTGATAACGCTAGCCTGAATGACATTAAGCAAGATCTTAAGGACAAGCTTAAAGTTGATGCACAAGATGTCATAGTTATAAAAGACAAGCTGAGTGAGCAGTGCGTTAGATTAGAACTGATGTATGAGCATGTAAAGGCTTTGACCAAAGATCTTAAGACCAAAGAAGTAGAGCTAGCTGAAACTAAGGTGAAGGTAGCCGAGGCCAATAGTAAGCTAGAAAAGTTTAGGAATTCAAGTCTGAACCTAGGGAAAGTTTTAGATGCTCAACGCCAATCTAAAAAGCCTGTAGGTCTAGGATTTCATGAGATTCCTCCACCTTTTAATGCAAACTACGTGCCTCAACCTTTGGAGAAAACTGAGAACTCAGTAGACTTAGAGGATATACCTGCACCTATATCTGAGCCTGTAAAAGAAAATACACCTAAGGTGACTGATACAACCGTCAAGGTTAAGAAAGTCAAATTTGTGTCTTCCTCCAGTGAAACACCTGCAGGAAAACATAAAATTGATTTTAATGATCAGGACGATGAACCAGTCGCAATAAATGTTCAAAAAGACCAGGACACAAGTGAGACACCTAAGACTAAGGGCACACACAAGAATTCCATTGACAAGATGTCCTGCTTTAGATGTCATGAAAAAGGGCATGTTGCTTCTAACTGTCCGCTTAGGAAAACTGAAGTTACACCTAAGACAGGGAAGCCAACACCAGTTAAGCCCTCAACAAGTGTGGCAAGCACTAGTAGTTCTCAGAGTACCGAGAAAACTGTGCAGGCTACACCAAAACAAGTTGTGAAACAAATACCGGGAAAGGTTGGACCAAAAGAAGTGGTTAGGACTAATTCACCGAATCGAGTCGTAAATCAATCTAGGTCTGGACCTCAACAACAATATAGGAGCACAACACCTAGCAGAGCATACACTCCAGTTAGGTCACACACTCCTATTAGACATCACACACCGGTTAGAGCTCAGGGATCTCAATCTGAAATGCAATATAATAGGAATTATTCAAGAGCTCCACAACAAATGCCTACTCAAAGGCAGAGAGTGAATTTACATCACTCGGCACCACAACAAACTCCTGTTCAACAACCCAAGTCACCTGAAAGGCGAGATGGGTATTTGAAAGAGTTTAAGTATGTGGACAAGAATGGTATAACCAAGTCAGTTATGGCTTGGGTTCCCCGTGATAACTAACCTATTTTCTTTCATGTGCAGGAGATCACCACAGGTCCAAACAACAAATGGTTCGTCGACAGTGGATGCTCCAGGCACATGACAGGGGAAAGAAGTCTCCTTACAGACTTCAAGGGTGGGAATCGGGGATTTGTATCATTCGCGGGAAACAAGGGAGGAAACATCATGGGTACTGGAGTGGTCACTAATGGGACGATCAAGTTGGATCAAGTTTATCACGTTGATAAACTGGTTCACAATCTCATTAGTGTATCTCAAATCTGTGACAAGAAGAATTCGGTGCTGTTCACAGACACTGAAGCGTTAGTGCTAAAACCCGGGTTCAAGATTCATGAAGAATGGATATTGATGCGGGCACCAAGGAAGAATGACTTGTACATGCTCGATATGAACAAGTCGGAAACTTCGATGGGTCCGATCTGCTTACTGTCAAAAGCTTCGGAGACTGAATCAGTGTTGTGGCACAGACGCATGGCACATTTGCACCTAAGAAAAATGAACTATATAACGAAAAATGGATTGGTGCAAGGTGTGCCTATGAAGAGTTTTCAGTTCGAGGACAAGTGTCTACCATGCAAGAAGGGCAAATAACATAAGAAGGCACACAAGTCCAAGACTCAGAACTCCATAACCTCTACATTTGATTTGTTGCATATGGATCTCTTCGGACCAATCAACAAAAGGAGTATAGGAGGTAGCTGGTATTGTTTGGTTATCACTGACGATTACTCACGATTTTCTTGGGTTTTCTTTCTAGGTACAAAGGACGAGACGGCTTCCAAGCTCGTCGGGTTCTTAGACCAAGTGGAGAATTCCTATGGAACACGGGTTAAAAGGCTTCGTAGTGATAATGGAACTGAGTTCAAAAACACTGTAATTGGTGTATATTGCCTCTCAAAGGGCATAGTGCATCAATTTAGTGCACCATATGAGCCTTATCAAAATGGGGTGGCCGAACGTAAAAACAGGACACTGATTGAGGCAGCTAGGACTATGCTTTCGGATTCAAAGCTTCCTACCATGTTTTGGGGGGAGGCAGTGAATACCGCATGTCATATTTTAAACCGTGTCCTAACTGTCAAATCTTTGAACAAAACCTGTTATGAAATTTTGAATAAACGGCCACCTAATTTAACTGGCTTCGAACCGTTTGGGGTACCATGTACTTTACTGCGAACAAAACATCAACCTAAGTTTGGAGAAAAGGCTGACGAAGGATACTTCCTAGGTTATGTGTCGAACTCACCAAACAAACAGGTTTTTAACAAAACGAATGGTACAGTAGAAATTGTGTATAACATTGAAGTCACAAGTTATACACATGAACCCCAAACAGGTCCGGAATGGATATTTGACTATGATAAATTGTTTGAGTCATTTAACATTCCTTTGGATGAAAATGCAGGTACAATCGAAAAGGACATGGCGACGTTGCATCTGAATGATGAAGGTCATACCTTTCCGAGGACTACATTTCAATCCACATCCGAGCCTACTTCGACTGAAGATGTATCTCCAGAAGTCGTTGATCCAGAAGCACCTTCAACTGAGAATCAGACTCAGGAAACAAATTCCAATTCTGAGGAAAATGTCCACGAGGAGGAAAATGTGGAATCTGAGGATGTTCCCCCATTAGGTGAAATAGGATCTAACTTAGAAGATAATCTGAGAGTTGACGAGATAGAGACCTCTAGGATCAACAAGAACCATCCTATAGAAAGCATCATAGGAAATCCTAACGAGGGTGTGAGGACTAGGAGTAGTTTAAATAACAACACTGTGTTGTTGTCGATGATAAACGACTCCGAGGCATATCATACCTCTCTTTATTCTTGTTTCATCTCGCAAGTAGAGCCTAAAAATGTGCAAATGGCACTAAAGGATAACTCCTGGGTTGAAGCGATGCAGGAAGAACTCTCTCAGTTTAGGAAACTAGAAGTGTAGGAGTTAGTTCCATTACCTCGAGGGGAAATTGCCATAGGAACCAAATGGGTTTTTAAGTGCAAAAGAGACGATCGGGGTATAGTCACTCGCAACAAGGCTAGGATAGTTGTAAAGGGTTTCAACCAAGAGGAGGGAATCGGTTACAATGAAGTGTTTGCGCCAGTAGCAAGGCTGGAAGCCATTAGGTTGTTTCTGGCTTTTGCTTCCTTCAAGGGCTTTAAGGTATATCAACTAGATGTTAAGAGTGCTTTCCTCTATGGGAAAGTGAAGGAGCTGGTGTATGTAGAACAACCGCCCGGATTTACAGATCCAAAATATTCAGATAGAGTATATCGTTTAGATAAGGCTCTATATGGATTGCATCAAGCACCAAGGGCGTGGTACGAGACTCTATCCAACCATTTATTAGAAAACAGGTTTGATAGGGGTAGGATAGATAGTACGCTGTTCGTTAAGAGAAAGGGAGAACACTTCATCTTGGTACAAGTGTACGTCGATGATATCATTTTTGGATCATCAGACGAACAAATGTGCAAAGATTTCGAGAAGGTGATGAAGTCGAAATTCGAGATGAGTGCAATGGGAGAGTTAATTTTCTTTTTGGGGTTACAAGTTGACCAGAAGAAGGAAGGTATGTTTATCCATCAGACGAAGTATGTCTATGACATATTGGAACGCTTCGGGATGGACGGGACGAAACTGACTGCCCATTTCAGCACACCGATTCAAGTGAATCACAATCTCGGACCGGGTATTGAAAGTGATACTGATGTGGATCCGACGTTATATCGGGCCATGATTGGATCACTTATGTATTTAACTGCTTCAAGACCTGACATCATGTTTGCTGTGTGTGTTTGTGCTAGGTTTCAAGCTAATCCGAAGGAGATGCACATGAAAGCTGTGAAGCGGATTCTACGATACCTCAAGTCGAAACCGAAGCTGGGACTTTGGTATCACGCGAAGGGAGATCTAGAGTTGGAGGCGTTCACGGATTCTGACTACGGAGGATGCAGCTTGACGCGCAAATCAACAACTGGAGGTTGTCAATTCCTAGGAGGGAGACTGGTATCCTGGCAATGCAAGAAACAGACGTCGGTAGCCGTGTCAACGTGCGAGGCCGAGTATGTTGCTGCTGGTAGTTGCTGCTCACAGTTCTGTGGATACAACAACAATTGCGGGATTACGGTTTGGCTTACACTCAAACTCCTATTAGGATAGATAACCAATCTACAATCGCTATCACAAATAATCCAGTTAAACATAGT
Organism: Centrapalus pauciflorus; assembly: GCA_020465985.1. Lineage (NCBI taxonomy): Eukaryota > Viridiplantae > Streptophyta > Magnoliopsida > Asterales > Asteraceae > Centrapalus > Centrapalus pauciflorus. The sequence goes on from JAANYP010000115.1 coordinate 271,781, forward strand.
AAAACAAAGCACATAGACATAAGGCATCATTTTATTCGTGATTGTGCTGAAAAGAACTTAATCAAATTGGTAAAAGTGGCAACGGACGATAATAATGCTGATTTATTTACCAAAGCCTTTGATAAGTCACAGTTTGAATATTTAATTCAACTAAATGGAATGCGCAACCCAGAGTAATTTGACCTTAGTAGAAGTTTATTTCCTTTTATAGCTGTAGTATTTCTTTCTTTTTATAGTAAGTCTGCTAAATTAGGATAGTTTCTATTTTTTAGTTAGTTAGTAGGTTATCTTATTTTATTGTTATTTCTTATGAAAAACAAAAGAAAAAAGAGAGAAAACCATAAAAATTCAAAAAAAAAAAGAAGAGAATATCAGAAAAAGAGTTAAGTCTTAGATGCATAGGTTCAAAATGACGAAAATTAGCACAGTCGTTACAAACTCTAAGTGTTTAGGCTTTCACACATAATGCAACTAAAATTCTAAGTGTTATACTATATTTTAGTTTGATGTGTTGGTAGGCATAATACAAATAGGGAGTCCCAAGGCTAATAAAATATTCAAGAAAAAGTCAAACGTGTCCCTAACTCAGATGTATGACCAATCGGTCTTAATTTTTATGTACAAGACATACAAACTTTGAGTCTAAATGAGGTATGCAAACTTTCTGGGGATGTATAGCAACATCAAATACATCTTAAAATGGAAAGAATAGAAAAATCATACAAAACTGAGAGTCAAAAACATGTAACTCTGTTGTACGTAAGTATAGACCTGTTGCCTCTGTTTTGATTCGGGTTAGCAAGATAAGTCGCTTTGTTGTACGTCGGTACAGACCTGTCACCGCTGTCTTGCTAGCTTTAAAAATAAACCTTAAGTCAAACTAAGACACTTTGTTGTATGAAAATACAGACCTGTGTCTGATGTTTGTCTTTTAAAGAAAGTTTGCAAATACCAACAAGTTAGATTCATTGTCTGCATGCCTTAATCATAAAAGTATGTCTATGTCTGAGTCACGTAAGATAATTTCATGATAAATAAAAATGCCAAGGGATATTCCGAAATGTAGCATGTTTAAAGGGGTAAATACCAACAATCGGCTAAATGGGTATTGCACGACAAACAATCAAAGGAATCAAAAATTCCTAAGTGTGAATGTTTAAGTACTGAAAGTGAGTATCTGACACCGCTATCTGATTGAACCTTTCTTTGACTATACTCGTCAAAAATATTTTGTTAAGTGTTTAGCATAGGTTATAAATTTTAATAAGTGAAGTTTAACTCTAAGTTAAATTTTTTGTTCAAAATTTTAAATTACTTTTACTTATATTTATTTTATTTTATATTTATTTTTTATTTTTTATTTTTTATTTTACTTAGGAAAAAGGTCAAAAACTTACTGAGGGTGCATTCATAGTTGAATAAAATAAACATTGCGTGAAAATCTAGTGCTTAGGGTAAAAGATTTGACATAGTTTATTGTGTTACACAATAAGATTGAAAGAGTTGAAAAGGTTGAATTTATTTTCGAAAATTTTAAAATTTCAGTGGTAATTCGAGTTTAGGTTAAACTCGAATTTGGATGATCTCGAATCTGTCAGTAGATTCGAAAGGGGCAATAGACTCGAAGGTAGGTGATATAAATAGGTTAACAGTAATGGCCATTAAGTCATCTGTTTTCGAATCTATACTCTCGAGTCTATCTCTGGCGATTTCGAATCTATTGTCCTCGAGTTTGCCGATTTCACAAAATCAACTATTTGTCGAGTTTCTTACGTGTGGCTTCGATTCTACTCATAGATCTAGGTATAAAAAACTGGTTTGTACAAGATTTAAGTAGTCTTATACACCATTTAAGCCAAAATCACCGAATTTTGATGGTTTATTGGTAGAAAACTTGTTTTTCAAAATTACAAAGTTTGGACCGGTAAAGAGTCAAATTAAATGCAAAAATCTTTGATTAGAACCTAGTAGGGCTAATGAATGTGATTTTCTGAGTCCAAAATGGTTAAAATCATGGATTTTGGTGATGATGTGGGCCGACGATTTCGAATCTGTTCATGACCAGTCTCGAGTTTGTCAGTAAACTCGAGAAGGTCATTACATTCGAATGTGTCATCAAACTCGAAAAAGTGTTACTTCGAATCTGTTTGTTCGAATTTGTCATTTTATTTGAATTATTCAATTTAAATTTAATTAAACTTGTAGAAATTCATATGTGTTGGATTTTGTCCTTAAACAAGTTCAAAATAAAACAAATTTGAATTTAAACAAGTTTATTCATTTTTAATAATTCTAATATTTTATCTATTGTGCAGACATGGCAGATAGAGTGTTTGTGCCTAAGAATAATATGGTCATTCCCCCTGACCATCATATCCCTGAAGCGCAGGGCTTCCGACAGATGATGGATTTCCTAGTGGAGTCTAGGATTTCGTTCGCATTATCCCATAACATCCAAATCGTTATTCCCTATGTGCGGCAGTTTTATGAACATTTGCAAGTTGATTGTACCGTCACCCCAACAGTTCTAAGGACAAGGATAGCAGGACAGCCGTTGGTATTTTCTGCTGATATGCTACGTCAAGTTCTGCAGCTGGGAACTCAGGAGGAAGAGTCTGGGCCTATAGATTTTCCTTTAAGTATTAGGCAGGCTGCCTTTGTGAGGATGGGTTATAGCTTGGATGTTACTAAGGCATCCTATATGAAGAGTGGACTCATAGGGCAATGGAGATTTCTGGCGCACGTGTTCATGGTATGTTTTACGGCCAAGAAAGCGGGTTTTGATTATATTGTATCGAAGATCCAATCAGGGATTATCGCATTGGTTTATAATCGGCGTTTCAGTTTTTCAGAAATGTTTTTCTCAGAGTTTGTTCATCAAATCACTGCTCCGGAATGCGAAAGATTGTTACTTTACCCCCGCTTCGTGATGATGCTCATCAGGCACTTCTTGCCGAGTTTGCCACAGCTAAATGAGATTCAAAGTGTAGCGTTTATCGACAAAAGGATTTTTGCTGATTGCTCTGCTCATAGAGGAAGGTTAGCAGTTCCGGTAGAGCGACCTTTGTTTGGAGCTGTAATAGACAGGAACTTTGTAGCACTCGATGATGCCAATTGGGCAGGTGAGGTGGAAGTTCAGCATAGACAGCCACAACAACAACAACGACAACAACCGCGCCCTCAGCAACAGAGGAGATGCCAAAGATCTTCTGCGAGTCAAACTCAGGTAAGTAGGCCTTCAACTAGTCAACCTCAAGAGGCACAAGAGGCAGGGCCTTCAAGTGCACAACCCGAATCTGATCAGATAGCACAAACATTGGAGGAAATCTGGGCTTCTGGGCCTCATGCTAATGAAGAGATAACTGCTGAGCTTGTTGATCAATTGCTAGAGCCTCCGGAAGGAGAAGATGATGTTCTTAGGGAAGTGGATGAATATCAACCTGAGCAGACAGGTAATGAAATGTCATCTTCAGCTACTGAATCTGAAGATATGGAAGAGCTAGAGGTTGAAGTTCCAGAGTCTGTCACTGCAGAACCATCTGTCCAGATAGGAACCTATGGATCGAGGTTAGTGGTGAATGAAGAAGCTTCACGGCGACGAGCATCACGAGAGTCTGATGACTCTGATTTCGAGGAAGAAGAAGTTGCTCCATTATTGACAAGGCAAAGGGCTAAACGTCATCGTTTTATGCAGGGAGCTACCTCAGCTTCAGCTGCACAGCCTGAAATATCTCAACCTCCGCCTACTCAATCTACCATTCCACCATCACCATCACCTGTTGAACCGTACATCCTATCACCCATCATTCCGACCCCAATACAATCCATTCCATCCACCTCATCCACCTACGCAGAAAATCAAAGGTTTTTGGAACTAAAAGATAGAGTTGACTTCCAGCAGATTCAAATCTTCGGCCTGACAACGACTCTCGGTGAAGTACAAAAGCATAATGCAAATCTAGATATCGAGAATGCCGAGCTGAGGAAGACTGTTGATAAGGTTCAGGAAGATAACTTAGAGCTCAAAACCTTTGTAGCTGATCAAGCGGCCGAAATAAGATTGATGCGCTCCCTGCTTGAGCAATTAATGAAAAATATAAAGGCTCAGGGGGAGACAAGCTGCCGTGATCATGTGGAGCTGCCCAGGGATGATGATGATAATAATGAAGATGACAATGGCAATGATCCCAGCACGCAAAGACAGAATGATCCAGTAGATTTTTCTGCTGCTCAGGATGCTGAGACTCAGGGGGAGCCGAGTCAATCGGGAGCTGTAGAAGGAGAGGCCAGTTCATCAAAGGTCACAAAGTCAGAAATACACGAAATGATCGAAGCCTTAATGGATCTCGACGATGACCCTATGGACCTTGGCTTTGATTTTGAGGATGATATGGAGGAATTAGAAGAAGGAGAATTTGTACCCGAAGATATAACAGATTGGAAATCTGATGATGAAGTTTGTGCTGATGAGGATGATGAAGCAAATGAGATCATCGTTCAGCAAAACCCAATCACAGATACTTATGTGATAGACGGAAATAATGTGATTAACGTAGAAGTAGTCAATGCTGCTTTAAATGTTGATTCATCAAGGGAAGAGCCTGCCAGAGAGCTTACCAATGAAGAGAAAAGAAAACTATGGTTCAGGGCAGAGCAAAAGGAGTTAGAGTTGAAGAAGAAGATGTGTGTGCCTGGTACTGGAGAGCTATCCGGAAGTATATTGAGCTGGTTCTTTGATCGGGAATTGCAGCTATTCATTATCAAAAGAAAAGATGGTCTCCAGTACCTCAGAAAAACTCTGAAAGTGTTCAACTCCTTGCCGAAGATTGAGATAAAGGCGTTAGCTTGGAAAGAGCTAATCAATATCGGCAACGACCCTTACGCTGAAATAATTGCCAAGATCATAAGAAAAGAAGGAAGGTCGAGGAAGTTCGAACGTCTCTGTAGGTCCCGAAAGGTTCCCAAAGTATATAGTTATAAGCTGTAGAGGGGGGGTGAATACAGCACTTTAAAAACTACACTCTCTTTTTCTCAATGTTTGTATGTATTATCAACAATTGTTAATTACAAACAAGCTTGAATGCGGAATGGTTCAAGCTGAGATGACAGAATACAACAGTATGTTTTACTAGTCTAAGACAGACTCAAACTAGATTACAATGAACACACTCACTAAGATGCACTCACTGTGTTTTACAAGACTCAAGGAACAGCTTAGGTAAATCAGCTTAGACACACAGATGCTGGTTTACAGAAGACTTGCATGCATGAAAATCACACTTGCACGTTCACTCTTGGTTTAAGCACTTAGCTTTCTTCAATTTCTTTCTGACCTTGGAAGCTTCCTTTTATACTCACTTAGAGGATCTAAGAGAAACATCTTCATTGGACGGAATGAAAAAGGAGAAGTCTTGTTTGAAAAGACAATATAACTTTTCTGCACTTTTCTGAAAAGCAGACGTGCAGAACTTTTGTCTTTTTACTTTGTCTACTGTTGCATTGCCTTTAACTAATTTAGGAATGTCAACTTTGCGTCTTTCTTCCTTGTAAAGGCCTATTTTGATATAAGAAAAAGGTCTGTCACCCTTTTTCAAATATCCGTTTGTCTTCATGTAACAGAACAGCTTGGGCAGGCTGAGCGGTTCTGCTTTCCACTTTGTCTTCAACTGTGTAAACTGATCTGGTAGTTAAAAACAATACATGATGACTTGGAAACAAATTCCATAAAGTGTTTAGCCTGTTCACAAAGAACAGGTTCTGTTCACAAAGAACAGAACACTTTAAAAATGCCCAAGCTGCTCAACAGTGTAGAGCAGCGTAGACAGTTTCTGTCCAGCCTGATCAGCAGACTGAGCAGCTTGGACAAACTGTCTTGGTTGCAACACATGCAACATATAGAACAGCTTTAGACTGATATTGCAAATCATTTTCAGGTTTCAATAAGGCATATAACAGGCCTTAAATTCAACCTTCAAATGTATCAACAGGTTTGATTATAAAATCTCCCCCTCAGATATAGAACAGGTTTGACTGAGGCCTTTTTGTGCCTAACAATCTCCCCCTATTTGCAATAACCAGTCCAAGCTGGTCTTGTCAAAAATCACTATATATTTTTACAGTACATTTGCTGAAATAAAATTACAACATTACAGTAAAGTAAAAGATCAGTTTATATATACACTGATTCTTGACTATAATAGAACAACATATGTTCTTACAAAAGTACAACTAATGTGCTAATGTATTTTACAACTAATGTAAAAGCAGAAATTACAACTTATGTAATAATGTACAACTAATGCACAGAATGTACAACTAATGTACAAAATGTTTGGACTGTTTGAGATGGGAGCAGATAATGGCAAGCCTGTCCAACTGATGGACAGCTTCCATTCTTCACCTACCCAGATGGCAGGTGGACTTCATTCGACAGGAGGTGGTATCCCTTCTTTGAATCTTTTTACAAGTTCTTCCCTTGTTTCTTCGTGTTCTTCAATTTCAGCTGTAAGAAACATAAAGTTAGCACTTTGAAGTTCACCTCTGTCATAAAAACCTTTCAGCTCTTCCCAGATAGCTGCTCTCCATAGGCTGGACTGATTGAAGGAGGTGGCAATTCTGAAGGCTGCAAGCTGCTTAAGACCAACTTTGTGTAGGTCTGAAGCTCTTTGAAAACATTTCTTCTGAGATAGGGGATCTACAAAAAATGCCCCTAACTCAGGCTCTTCAATTACTTTGCCATCTTCAAATTCAACTCCTTCAGGCAGGCTGTGGTCAACTCCTTTAATTTCCACAGCATAATCTCCTTGTTCAATCATCATAAGGAGTTCTTCCAGCTCTGTATCCCTCTTTGTTCTCCTGGCCTTTATCTTTGGATGTGTCACAGAGACACCTTCACTTATTTCTTTTGGAATCAGGCCCAGCTCCTTTACTCTTTCCATCAGCTTCTTGATGTATGCCCTGATAGTCTTAGCCGTTTCTGACTTAGACTGGCTCAGGGCAACTGCCAGTTCCACCCATTCCCTGTAACCCATTTGAGCAACATCAGTGTGATCATATGATTCCATTTCAGGGCCTGTTGCACCCATCCTGGTGATCTGAAGTTTCCACTGTGTGCCTTTCCTTGAAATGGGAACAGCTTTGACAATCGCCTCCTTGGCCAGCCTTCTAGTAGCAACATCATGAAATTTCTTTCTGGCCAAGTTGTCAAAGTGGAATTTGGCTCTGGCAGAAGGTACTGTTGATTTGGTCACAGAGACCTGAGTACCCTTTTCTCCTTCCTTCTCTTTTTCTTCTGCTGATTTCCTGGCAGCTTCCATTATTTTCTTTTGCACCTCCAAGGTAGACATTTTTATTTTCTTTGCTTCTTGGAGGGCAAGAGACTTAGCAGCTTTGGCAGATTCCTCTTCTTTTCTTATCTCTTCCAGAGCCTTAAGCTGTTCTTCCCTAAACTCAAAGTACTTGTGCATAGGGAGGCCCATCTCTTTGGCTCTGGCTTTGTGAAACTGTGTTTCTGCCTGTTTCTGCTCAATAGGATCCTCAGCTGCCTTTTCTTTGCCTTTAGCTGCTGCTTTAGTGACAGCAGCTTCAGAAGTTTCTTCTTCTTCTTCTTCTAGGATAAGGTGCCTCCTTTTGCTGCTAGGCCTGTCCTCAGGAATGACTTCCTCCCCCTTAGACTGAGCAGGGTTTGGAGAGCCAGCCTGAGTAGGTATAGCAGCTTGAGAGACACCTTCAGCTGCACCTGTTTCTGCTGGTTGATCAGTTTGGGTTGCAGACACTGGTATCTCCTTAGGAGAAGGAATCTTCTCCCCCTTAGACTTAGTCTTCGAGGCAGATGATTTCTCCCCCTTTGAAGGAGATGAGGCAGCGACTTCAACCCCTGGTCTGCTTGAAGACACAAAGTCAGCAGGCTTGCCAGCAGGTTTGGAAGGTTTAGGACCAACAAGGCTGTTCACTAAGTAAGCCAAGTTATCCTTCACCTCACCAAGTTGGGAAAGACAGTTTTGAAGAGAAGAAGCTTGGGAATCAGCAAAAGTGGTCAGCTTAACAATGTTGTCTCTATCAGAAGCTGTGAACAACAAACTTTGGAGCTGTGCAAGATGAAGTTCAAGAGAATCTTGCACATCAGCAAGGTTTGATGACACAGAATTTGATAGAGAACCCATAAGAGTGTTCAGGCTGGCCAATGTTGAAGGAAGGGTAGTATTGCAAGAAGTGAGAAGAGAGGACAGCTGTTGAGAAATGGCTGTCATAGAGGACACGGAGTCCTGCTGTAAGGAGAGGATAGAGGAGAGAGAGTTGGATACATTTTGCAGCTGTGCAGTGAGTGCAAGCAGCTGTGGAGAGTGGTCAGTTTGGGGAGTGACTGGGAAGGATTCTTTGAACATATCAAAGAAGCCTTTGAGCTGCTCAGACACAGAGTCTGAGATGATGGATGGTAGGGAGTGCATGGTATTTTCCAAAGAACCAACTTTGTTGGTCAGCAATGAAAGCTGATCCTTCAAAGGCAGGTCTTTGGGAGATGGAGGTGTATGGGTAGACTGTTTGGAGTGAGTGGATGGAGAAGATGATGATGAGGCTGGTGTTTGAGGATGAGATGGAGAAGGGAGAGAAACTTTGGACAGTAGTTCCATAGCCTGGGCAAAAGTAAGATGGCCCAGGTTAGAGGGATCAAGGGGTCCTTCAGCAGCGGCTGTAGCTGCATCATTAGGAGAAGGGGATGATGTTTGGGGCCTCTCAGATGCTGCTTGTGTTGCAGCACCCTCATGAAGACCAGTGGTGGTTCCCTCTGCAGTGCCTTGGTCTAAAGGCACCTCATCATGGGGAGATGGGATATGCATTTCAACATCAGCAGTGGTGAAACCTGCTGATGGAATTTGCATTGAGGGAGCAGCCTCACCAGAGGGATGGTATGATCCCTGAGGCTCATCAGCTTGGGATATTGGTCCCTCAGCAGCTGTTTGGTGTTGAACAGCTGAATCATGGGGAACAGAAGTGTGAGGCTGAGCTGCTGATTGGTCTATATCAGCAGCGTTGGCACCTCGTGCAGACTCAGGGTGTAAGGAGACATGAGTGGGGGACAGTTTGGACTCAGTGTGGAGTGGAGAGGGCTCCTGTCTTTCAATATCCTCAGCCTGTTGGGAGGCTGGGATAGTGGATGTGGGTATCTCCATTTGTACAACTGGTTCCTGTTGGGAGGAACCAGAGGGTCTAGGCTGACTCAAAGGTGACTCAGGCTGGAGTGAAGCAGGCTCCAAATGAGCTGAACCTTCTCCCAAAATAGGAGAGGCAGCTGGGGTTGCTTCTCTTACAACTGAACCCTGTTGAGAGGGAACAGAGGACGTGGTTTTCTGGGCTGTTTTCTTTTTGGCTATTGATTTTCTTTGATGGTGGATGGATGATGTGGGTGATTGTGGAGAGGAGAGAGGATCTGTTTGGACTGGATGTGAGACTGGGTCAGGAACAGTGGGGCTGGACTGTTCCATAGTCTCTTGTGCCACAGAGGCACCAGCCACAAAGGCTTCAGGCTCAACAGATGAGCCAGGGTGAGGAATCTGCTCTTCCTCAGCCACAGAGGCTAAGGGAGCAGACTCAGCCTGAGCTGTTTTGGCCTTCTTTTTAGCAGGCCCAGCTTCAGCTGCCATGGTCCTTTTCACAAGCTTGGACCTGGCTTTGGATTTTCCAGTAGGAGCAGCAGTGACCGGATCCACCCTCACAGCAGAGGGTCCTTCCACTAAACCCAACAGCCTCCTCATAGGTGTTGATAGAGGAGGCTCATTTGCCAGTACAGGAGTATGAAAAACTCTATTCCCTATGACAGGGAAGGCAGCAGTTTTAAGTAGAGGTTGAGTATGATATAGATGCTCACCACAGACATGGCAGAAGATGAGACTCAGGAACCTGGGATATCGGACAGCAGCTGGTCTTGGCTCTTGCTGCACCAGGTTTTTCATGTTCAAGAAGATCCATTTGGCCATGTCAAGTGTAGTCCCATCCACTAGCTGAAGGACTACAGGCACTTCATCTCTACTTAGTTGGTCAAAGGAACCAACCTTGCTGCTGAATGACATTACCACAGAGGCAAATAAGAAGCTGTAAGTGGGTGACAGCTCCTTCCTGTACAGAGTAGCTCCAACCTTGGGTTCTGCCACACCACAGAAGCGTAGCAGATTGCCCATTTGCTCATTTTCAGGGTGAGGGAGATCATAGTTCTCAGCAACTGGAAGATGAAGAACCTCCCTCAGAAGATCGACTGTAATCTCAATGGTTTGAGTCCCATTGAGAATAGTACCCTTGATAACCTGAGTGTTTGGATTGTAGGAGCAGGTATACCAGAACTCGTATACCATCTCCTGGTACAGGACACCAGGAGATGCAGTCAGAGCATAGTTCAACGGATGAACTTGCAGAAATTCCACCATTCGGTCGTAACCCTTCCCCACATAGTTTTTGGGGATAGTGAGGTTTGCAATGTAGTTGGTGGGCTTGAGGGTCAGCATCGTGGTGACAGATGGATGTTTAACAACATCCTCACCAACGAAGACTGGTAGAAAGGGATTAGGTCTGTGAGCCATTTGGGAATTTTGAAGGTTTGGGGAAGCAAAAGACACTTAGTCGATTTTAGGGTTCTTGAGGATTTCTGGAAATGATGAGGAAGACGAAGATGAAACAGTATGTTGGTATTTATAGGATTTGAATGTTCGTGTGTATGAGAGAGAAAAAGGTTTTGGGCGGTTTGATTTGAAATGTTTGTTAACGGAAAACGGAACGGTTGTCCATGTCAGAAACATTTGTCAGACCACTTGACCTTTTTGATCACTAACACACGTAACACACATTATCCGCAGTAATTAAGTTAAATAAAACATGAATTAAATAACTTAATTATGAAGAAAGGTAATTAAACTGCTGGTCTACGCTGATGGTCAAACCTGTGATGATCAGGGTCAACAAGGTTCTCAGTCTTCAAGCTGTTCTTCCTTCAAACTGTTCCTTCAGCCTGCTCTCCTTTGTGAGAACAGGTTGTGTTCAATAGATGAACAGGTTACAGTATGAAGAAGTGAACAGGTTGAAGACTGAACCATCAGAGCAGGCTGGACGAATAAACAGGTTAAACTGTTTTTGTTCAGCCTGTTGTATGCTCAAGCTGTTCAAGTTTTTCAGACAAATAACTAAGTACAGAACATGTATAACCTGTTCTGTCTAAGCTGTTTAGAGAAACGTGAGCAGTGTGAAACATACAAATTATTAGACCTTTGAGAGACACTTAGTCACTCTTGTTTAACATGCCCAGCTTGCTGACAAGGTAATTAAACCTTGTTTCATCCAGAGGTTTGGTGAAAATGTCTGCAAGCTGTTCATTTGTGGAAATAAAACTTACCTCCACATTACCTTTTTGAATGTGATCCCTGATGAAGTGATGTCTGACTTCAATATGCTTTGTTCTTGAGTGAAATACTGGATTGTTGGAGATGGCTATGGCACTTGTGTTATCACACAGAATAGGAGTTTTCCTATACACAAGCCCATAGTCTTCAAGCTGATGCTGCATCCACAGAATCTGCCCACAGTAGCTTCCAGCAGCAATGTATTCAGCTTCAGCAGTAGAAGTGGACACTGAGTTCTGCTTCTTGCTACTCCAACTGATCAACTTTCCACCAAGGAGTTGACATCCACCTTTTGTGCTTTTCCTATCTAACCTGCAGCCTGCAAAATCAGAATCTGAATAACCTGTTAGTTCAAGGCTTGAGTCTTTGGGGTACCAAAGACCCAAACCTGGTGTACCCTTCAGGTATCTGAAGATTCTTTTAACAGCAGCTAGATGTGATTCCTTTGGATCAGCTTGGAAACTAGCACATAAACAGGTGGCAAACATAATATCAGGTCTACTAGCAGTCAAGTATAGCAAGCTCCCAATCATGCCTCTGTAAGCTGTTACTGAAACAGCTTTGCCACTGGCATCAGCATCCAATTTTACATTGGTTGCCATTGGGGTTTTAATAGGAGAACTTTGATCAAATTTGAACTTTTTCAAAAGATCTAAAGTGTACTTTCTTTGATTTATAAAAATTCCAGTTGAGGTTTGTTTAACCTGTAATCCTAAAAAGAAAGTTAGTTCTCCCATCATACTCATTTCATACTTAGATTTCATGAGTAATGAAAAATTCTTGCATATCTGCTCATTAGTAGAACCAAATATTATGTCATCCACATAGATTTGAACAAGCATAATATCAGACTTCACCTTCTTTATGAATAGTGTGGTATCCACTTTACCTCTGGAGTACCCATTGCTCATAAGGAATTCAGTAAGAGTGTCATACCAGGCTCTAGGGGCTTGTTTGAGACCATAGAGAGCTTTGTCCAACTTATAGACAAAACCTGGGTGTTGTTCATTTTCAAAACCTGGAGGCTGCTTGACATATACTTCTTCTTGCAGCTTCCCATTCAAAAATGCACTCTTCACATCCATTTGAAATACCTTTATGCTCTTATGAGCAGCGTAGGCTAGATACAAACAAATTGCTTCTAGCCTGGCCACAGGAGCAAATGTTTCATCATAGTCAATGCCTTCCTCCTGTCTGTAGCCCTGAGCAACCAGTCTTGCCTTATTTCTAATGACATGACCTTGCTCGTCCATCTTGTTCCTGAAAACCCATTTTGTGCCAATTATAGTTTTTCCTTTAGGAGCAGGGACCACCTTCCATACTTTGTTTCTTTCAAACTGATTGAGTTCTTCTTGCATGGCAGTGATCCAATTGGCATCTTTTAGTGCTTCATCCACCTTCTTTGGCTCCATCAGTGAAACAAAGCTAGAGAACATACAAAAGTTCCCTAAGCTGTCCCACCGAGTTTGTATCCCTTTATTGATGTCACCAATTATTTGATCATTGGGGTGACACCTGATCCACTTAGGATCATTTTTCAATGATGATTTACCTGAGTTGTTAGCATCTTCAGCAGGTCCTGTTGAACAGCTCTCAAGATTTTCAGACACACTGTTGTCTTGAGCCTGTTCACTTGTTGAACATGTTTGACCACTGTTGAACATATCAGCAGAGGAACTGGGAAAATCAGCATTGATAGGTTCTGGACATGCAGTTGTAATTAAGTCAGTACATTTATTCACACAGGGTGTATTGACATAATCATCATCATGTCCATTATGATTAGCAGGTTCCACACTGGGTGTAGTGGAAGCTTTTGAGTCCTTTTCATTGATTGAATGCATCAGATCATCAAAGTTGAGGTCTCCTGAAACTGATTCAGGAACAGCTTTGGTGGAGGCATTCTTGGACTCTTCAAAGGTGACATTGATAGATTCATCTATCACCTTTCTTTTGTTGTTGTATACTCTGTAGGCTTTGGAGATAGAAGAGTAACCAACAAACACTCCTTCATCAGCTTTAGGTTCAAATTTTGACAGCTGGTCCCTTTGATTCAGAATGAAACAGGGACATCCAAACACATGGAAATAACTGACATTTGGCTTTCTCCCTTTGAGCAGCTCATAGGGAGTTTTGTTGAACCTTTTCACCACTAAGGATCTGTTTTGAGTGAAGCAGGCAGTGTTAACAGCTTCAGCCCAAAATGATGAAGGCAAACCTGATGCACACAGCATGGTTCTGGCAGCTTCAATGAGAGTTCGGTTTCTCCTTTCAGCAACTCCATTTTGTTGAGGAGTTCTTACTGCTGAAAAGTTTTGACTGATACCTTTCTCTTCACAGAAGTCTTCAAGAGTACTGTTTCTGAATTCAGTACCATGATCACTTCTAAGCTGCTTTACTTGGGCAGAGTTCAGCATTTCCATCTTTTTAACAAATCCAATAATTTCTCTCGCAGCCTCTCCTTTGTTCTTCAGAAAGATCACCCATGTGTACCTGGAGAACTCATCAACCATTACAAGAGTGTATCTTCTTCCTCCTAGACTTGGGACATTAACAGGTCCAAACAAGTCCATATGGATTAAAAAGAGTGGAGTATCAATAGAGAAATTGTGTTTGGATTTAAAAGATGTTTTTCTCTGCTTGCCTTTCTCACAAGCTGTGCATAATCTATCTTTGGCAAAAGTCATAGAAGGCAAACCTGTCACCAACTCTTTCTTACAGAGTTTGTTGATGTTCTTGAAGTTCAGATGTGACAGTCTTCTATGCCATAACCAGTTTAGATCAGCGTTGGTTCTTGTGAGAAAACAGGTTTCAGTTGTGGGATCAGTAGAATGCATATCCACAACATATACACCTTTCTTTCGTTGAGCACACAGCACAACTTTGCCTTGGGAATCCAATATGTAACCCAGGTGCTCATCAAAGTTAACCTTGTAGCCAGCATCACACAGTTGGCTTATGCTAACAAGGTTATGTTTTAGCCCAACCACATAGGCTACCCTTTTGAACACTGCAGCACCAGCTTTAAGAGTTCCATATCCCTCAGTGGATCCCTGCACATTGTCACCAAAGGTGACTTTTGGCCCTTTTTCAGGCCTGAGATCACTCAGCAATTCTTTACAACTTGTCATGTGCCCTGAGCAGCCACTGTCCAAGTACCAAACCTGGGAAGGTTGTTTTTCCTGCAGAGTGAAAAGAGAATTATTAGTTATTTTTAGGGGAACTCATCACACAGATGAGTTCTCCTACTTCATCAACATTTGTTGATGGATTTGGAATGTCCACACTAATATTCCCTATTTGAATGGTATCAGCTTGAATACCATCCTCAGTGACTATGCCATTTCCACCACTGCTTGTAACAGCTGTGAGGAAAACAGCAGAGTCAACAGGCCTCATGTCCTCAGGTTCAGGACAGTCCTTGGCCAGATGTGTCTTCTTCCCACACTTGTAACATTTTCTCTTTTTAGTACTTTTGGAAGAAGGTCCTTCAGAAACACATTCTGATCTGTTTTTGTTGATTCTTTCAGCAGGTTTAGCATTCTTTGTAGAATCAACAGCTTGTGTGGTAAGTTCAATGGCCACAGCTTTGACTGTCTCTTCTTTCCTCTTTTTGGGAGGACAGATGTCAAAGACAGGAAGCTTGATTGGCCTTTGAGCTTCCACAGGTTTGGGAAACTTATTCCCAGTTGTCTCAGTTTGAGCAATGGCTTTGCCTTTGCCGCTACTGAGTTGTGATTTATGCTGCCTATCAGCATACTCACTGTGTTTGGTTTTGAAAAACTTATTTTCATTTAAAACCAACTTACCACCATGATTTGAAAACTTATTTGAAATCACAGCAGTTTTGTTTTCAACCTGAGCCTTACCCTTGTTGAAAACAGGCTGCTTACTTTTTGAAAACTTATTCTCAAAATGTTTAGCATCAAAAGGATTAACATGCTTTTTACCAACAGCTTTGGACTCAGAACCTGTTTTGTCAACAGGTTTAGCATCCACAGCTTCAGTTTGAACATGTTTTCCTTTCTTTTGCTTGTGTGAGCTAGCAGAGAACTTAGCAGGCTGTTTTGGAGAACAAACTCCAACATCAGCTTTTGAGTTGAGTTCACACAAGCTGTCAGTATTTTGAGGCCTGACAAACCTGTTTGTTGAGATTAGTTTACCATTCACATTTTGAATGAATGTATTTGGAAGTTCACCAAGAGTGGACAAATCTTCTTTCAAATTACTTATCTCAACAATGGAAGCTGCTGTGTCAAGATCCCCTCCAAGATAGGCTTGGATTTGAGCAAGAATCTGTTGACTTATACAATGGCTGACTTTTTGTGCAGATTGGCACCAAGAGTCAACTATCTTTTGAAGCTTGGCATGCTTTATATCTGTTTCTCTCTTTTCTTCCAGTAAAATAGAGTTGATGTGTTTTAATTCATCAAGCTCAGTTTCCAACTTATGGAAACCGTCCAGTTTACTGGATTTAGTTTTAAGATCAGCTTTAAGCTTAGAGATTTCAGATAGTAAAGCATCATGCTTCTCAACAGCAGCTTTGAGATCAACAAGCATATATTCAAACATTTTAACTTTTTCTTCAGAACTGTAAGCCATAAATTTTTGTACCTTACACATCATTGTAGGATTCCAGTTCTCCAAGCTGCTGAAGGCTTCAGCTTCAGCCATGTCCTGTTTGAAACTGCTTGTTGATGGGACATCAGAGTTGGCCATCAGACACTGATTATCTTCTTCATCAGATGATGAATCAGATTCCTCCCAGTCACATGTCTCTGCCATGAGTCCCTTTTGGCGATTGGAAGACACAGAGTTTTCCAATTTCCTCAGCTTAGCCATGGCCATAAGGTACTTAACCCTATAGCCATCATCCTTGTTAGTCTTGTTAGGTTTGGATGACTGACCAACAGCTTTTGACACACAGTCAGCAGCTATATGGCCAGTTTTGCCACACTTGAAGCACTCAGCTTTGGATTTGTCAAATGCCTTCTTTTTGCGAGCACTTGAACCTCCTTGCAGCATGTTTCTTCCAAACCTTTTCTTGTTGAACCTTTTGACAAGCATGGCTATCATTTGCTCATCATCTTGTTCAGCAAGATCTGCAACATCTTCTTCGTCTGACACCTCCTCCTTTTCATCATCCTGTTGATCAGGTTGAATGAACACATCACTCACCTGATTAACAGACTGTCTCACATTGGCCACAAAGGCTGTACCTCTTCTGGACATTTCCAAGGCATTCTTCTTTTGTTGCCTTGATTGTTCATCATTCAGTAAGGATCCATACAGATTGACCAGATCCATACTTCTGATAGTACCTGAGTTCCTTAGGATGGTTGAGAAATAGTTCCACTCTTCAGGTAAAATGTCCAGAAACTTGTTCACCAAAGTAAGACTGTCCTTGGTGATCCCAACAGCTTTGAGATCATTCACCAGAGCAGTGAACCTGGTGTAGGTTTCAGTGAGAGACTCCTTTGGTTTGGCAAAGAAAAGTTCATACTGTCTAACAAGATTGTTAATCCGGTTGTCCAGTGTGATTGTGGGTCCATCATAGACGGTACACAGAGTATCCCACATCTCCTTTGCAGTCTTCATTTTCTCAACCTGCTTGAACACATCATCAGGGAGAGAAATGACCAGGTTGTTTCTGGCCTTTGCATCCAGAGCCACCAGTCTCTTGTCTTCATCAGACCATTGAGCTTTGGCTTTCTCAAAGGTCCTGATTTCAGTAGCAGCTCCTTCAACCGCTGGAGTTATAGTGGTGACAGAGGTTGGCACATAGGGACCCTCCATCACTATCTCTGGCAGTTGTACATCCAGATTCTCTAAGTAGAGCATCATTCTGCACTTCCAACCAGAGAAGTTTTGATGATTAAATTTGGGAGGTTTGCCCATAGAGCCATTGTCATAGTAAGAAGAATTTGCAGCACTGTTGTCCATGGAAACTTGGGAGAATGAGAGATCTAGAATGACACACACTCTAAACTGCTCTGATACCAGTTGTAGGTCCCGAAAGGTTCCCAAAGTATGTAGTTATAAGCTGTAGAGGGGGGGTGAATACAGCACTTTAAAAACTACACTCTCTTTTTCTCAATGTTTGTATGTATTATCAACAATTGTTAATTACAAACAAGCTTGAATGCCGAATAGTTCAAGCTGAGATGACAGAATACAACAGTATGCTTACTAGTCTAAGACAGACTCAAACTAGATTACAATGAACACACTCACTAAGATGCACTCACTGTGTTTTACAAGACTCAAGGAACAGCTTAGGTAAATCAGCTTAGACACACAGATGCTGGTTTACAGAAGACTTGCATGCATGAAAATCACACTTGCACGTTCACTCTTGGTTTAAGCACTTAGCTATCTTCACACTTCTTTCTGACCTTGGAAGCTTCCTTTTATACTCACTTAGAGGATCTAAGAGAAACATCTTCATTGGATGGAATGAAAAAGGAGAAGTCTTGTTTGAAAAGACAATATAACTTTTCTGCACTTTTCTGAAAAGCAGACGTGCAGAACTTTTGTCTTTTTACTTTGTCTACTGTTGCATTGCCTTTAACTAATTTAGGAATGTCAACTTTGCGTCTTTCTTCCTTGTAAAGGCCTATTTTGATATAAGAAAAAGGTCTGTCACCCTTTTTCAAATAACCTTTTGTTTTCATGTGACAGAACAGCTTGGGCAGGCTGAGCGGTTCTGCTTTCCACTTTGTCTTCGACTTGTAAACTGATCTTGTAGTCAAAAACAATACATGATGACTTGGAAACAAATTCCATAAAGTGTTTAGCCTGTTCACTAAGAACAGGTTCTGTTCACAAAGAACAGAACACTTTAAAAATGCCCAAGCTGCTCAACAGTGTAGAACAGCGTAGACAGTTTATGTCCAGCCTGATCAGCAGACTGAGCAGCTTGGACAAACTGTCTTGGTTGCAACACATGCAACATATAGAACAGCTTTAGACTGATATTGCAAATCATTTTCAGGTTTCAATAAGGCATATAACAAGCCTTAAATTCAACCTTCAAATGTATCAACAGGTTTGATTATAAAATCTCCCCCTCAGATATAGAACAGGTTTGACTGAGGCCTTTTTGTGCCTAACACATATCAATTCAAATAAATAAATCTTTTATTTAATATCTAATAATAAATAAAAGACTAGATAATTATTTAATTATCATCCAATAACAATTAAATCAATACAATATCTAATATTGCATTTTTAATCCCCGTACTGTGAGATCTAATTAATCATCCATTAATTTAATCTCAACGATCATTTCGTGTCATAAACAATATCCAATATTATTTATTCAATAGTTTAATTACATCTACTCAATTGTGATCATCGGTGTGACCCTCAAGTGTTTTATGAAATCAGCTATGATGCAGTAGTAATGTCATCTTTAGACACAATATACTAACATACTCCCACTTGTGTGAGACGGCATACTGTCCTGCAACATGTGCCTAAGTTCAGGATCTTGAAGATACACTTTGTAAGACAAAACCAGCTGATCAGAATTGTATTTTAAACAAAAATGAAGAAATTTTTGCTCTTCAACAAGAGTTGTCTTTAACTAAAGATTTGATTGAGAAGGAAAGACA
>JAANYP010000115.1:292096-460035 GCA_020465985.1 Centrapalus pauciflorus
AGAACACTTTAAAATGCACAAGCTGCTCATCAGTGTGGAGCAGCGTAGGACAGTTTATGTCCAGCCTGTTCAGCAGAACAGAGCAGCTTGGACAAACTGTCTTAGTTGCAACACATGCAACATATAGAACAGCTTTAGACTGATATTGCAAATCATTTTCAGGTTTCAATAAGGCATATAACAGGCCTTAAATTCAACCTTCAAATGCATCAACAGGTTTGATTATAAAATCTCCCCCTCAGATGTAGAACAGGTTTGACTGAGGCCTTTTTGTGCCTAACAGCAGACTTTCTTGTAAATCAGATATTTTGTGATTCAGATTAAGTATATTGCTTTGAAGTTCTTTTTCCTTATCTTGTAAGTCTGAGACAGCTCGTAAAGCTAAGGCTTTATCTTTGGAAAAATCTAGAACTAAAATGTGTTCATTTCGAAGTTTGTTTTCCAAAGAATGAACCTTTTTCTTTTCTGCCTTTAAGGATTTTTCAAACTTTTAAAGCATAAAGGTCATATTAGTTAGTTTTTCTTCTAAGATGCATGAGTCATCAATATCAGAGTCTGAATTAGAATTTACCTCCAGTCCTTCTGAATGATCTGAGTTTTCAGACTCTGAATCTTCCTCATTTTCAGCTTCATTTTGGCCAGATGCCATTAATGCAACTTCTTCTGTTGCTTCTTCTTCATCAGACTCAGATTCTCTCCTCTCTGCGTCCTCTTCATCAGTCAATCCAACCCACACCTCATCTTCAGCTATCATAGCTGATTCACTCAGTTCAGATTCATTGAAAATTTCTGACTTTAGACAAATATGGGCATCTTCATCCAAGATATCATCGTCTTCTGATAACTGTAACCAATGATCGTCCTCCGCCATAAGAGCTTTGTCTGACTCTTTCTCTTTGGCTAAGAGTGCCTTTCTTGTATAGTAGTCTGAATTTTTGACTACAGGAGATCTGCATTCCCGGGCATAGTGACCTGGTTTTCCACAGTTATAGCATTTCTGCTCCGACTCCTTCTTGGCTGATTTATCTGACTTCTCATATATGTCAGACTTTCGTGTACTACTTTCTCCAGCTTTCTCATATTTATCCTTTTTCTCAACTTTCCTTGAACCTGTTTTGTAGCGCATTTTGTTGTTGGTTGGCTTCCTGTAAAATTTCTTCTGAAATGCCTTCGTAAGCAGTGCCATCTGCTTTTTCATCTCTTCTATCTCTGGATCTGCAGATGAATCTGATGATTCTGATTCAGAAGATGTGCTACTGATTACTGCTCTTTTTTCCTTTTTCAGCTTGTATTTATACTTTTTCTCCGCCAGTAGAGCTAGTGGATCAGCAGTTTCTTTTTCCGCTTTCTTCTTTCCAGATATTTTCCTCAATACAACTTCTTGGTAGTTGTTGAGGTTTTCAAATAGCATATGAAAATCCATCTCCTCAATATCTTTCGTTTGTTGGATGATCATAGCATATTTTTCCCATTCTGGATTTAGCACATTTAAAAATTTGACATTGATGTCCAAGTTGGACTTTGTCACTCCGTTTCTTTTTACTTCACTTACCAGATTCACAAATCTGAGGTAAGTGTTTTCCAAAAGCTCACCTTCACGAGCTCTGAAGTTCTCAAACGTCATTAGGCTATTCCTAGCCCTATTAGTAGCAGCTCTGTCTGATCCCCTCATGATTTTGCATACTTCTTCCCAGATGGACTTAGCAGTCTTTGTATTTGTCAGACAAGTGTATATATCATTGGGGATTGAAATCAACAATAGTTTTCTGGCAGTCTTGTCCCCTAACTTTCTCTTTTTCTGGGCCTCTGTTAGGTTTGAGACCTCAACAGTCCTCGGTGGTATTGGGGGATTGCCAGTTGGTACTCCTGGGATCGTTTCCATAAAAATTGTTGGTCCTTCATTTAATGATTTCAGCATTTCTTCAGACAAATCATGGAAACTGATAAATTCAAGAAACCGCTCCCGCCATTGGACATATTCTCCCCTGTATAAGATTGGGGGTTTGGTTTCTGATCCCATAGCAAGTGCATCTTTAGACATGTTGATTGATCTTTGGGAAACTTGACCAAGATCTGATGAACTCCGAATGAGATTGAAAAGTTTGATCACACCTTGAAACACAGATTAGTACTGAAATCTACAACACAATGACTTGTTAGTAGCAATAAGCAGCTTAACTCAGACAGTGAATTGTGTTTGGATTAATGTGTGTGTCAAACTTGAATGATTCTTGTGTTATGAGTGAAACTTGAATGAATGTAGTGTAAAACTCGATTGAGTTTATGGTAAAACTCGATTGTGTCTTTTACCAAACTTGATTGATTCTTTCAGTGAAACTCGATTGGGTCTTTAATCAAACTCGAATGAGTTTTTGATCAAACTCGAATGAAGTATATTACAAACTCGAATGAGTATGTGACAAAACTCGAATGAGTATGTGACAAAACTCGAATGATGTTCTGAAATTCGAGTTTGTTAACAAACTGTTGTCAACTCGAATATCACAATTTGTCAACTCGAGTATTAGTAATGCACAACTCGAATACCTAAGGTAACCAATTCGATTAACTAAGGTACCCAACTCGATTAACTAAGATACTCAACTCGATTAACCAAGATACTCAACTCGATTAACCAAGATACTCAACTCGAATTAACTAAGATACTCAACTCGAATTACACACAGGATGTGTATATTTCGAGATTCTTAGTATTTTCAGCTTTTTCAAGTCTGAAATTCAGATTAAATCCAAATTTTACCCAATTTCACTCAAATTGTAATCGAAGGTAAGGTTTTTGAATACAAACACTTTGTATAAAGCACTTTTATGCAAAAATGGATCTAAGTCTGACTTTTTCAATGAAACAGTAACCGTTTTTGAACTTTTCAAAATTTCAGAAAATTGCTTAGATCTATTTCTGTGTTTTGAAAATCAAATCAAGTTTATATTCAATTGATTCGTCTTTGAATCCTTAACCTTCGATCCAATTATCACTGACAATGATCAACAGAATCAAAACCCCTAGTGATTTTAGGGTTTTTCCGAAAAAAAATACTCAAGAACACGTAAAAAATTTCAATCTCAATCAGAATTATTCATCCCTAAGTCTCTGATACCAATTGTGAATTATAGTTTCTACCAATTCAATCAACAATATGCAAATAATATGAACAATGAAATTAATCAACACTAACCAAAATATTCGATTGATGATATGTTGATTACACACTGATTGTCAGAATCTTCATATACAGTCTGCTTGAATACGTACAAAAAGAAATCTCTGACCGATCTCTCTATTTTGGAAAGTCAAAAAGGTTATTTATACTTATTTACAAACTATTAAGAAAATACATAAACAGTCCCTAGACTTTGATTTTCATCAATTAAAACATATTCTAACATAATCAACCAAGAAATTAAATCCACATAATATTTCTCAAAGACGGGGTGTTACAATTTTTAACAACACCAAAAATTATGAATAATTGTGGTTTGTAGTTTTTCTGTTTGAAAAATTTTGCAACCAATTTTTTTTTTTAGTTTTTTATATAAAAAATTACAACTCATTTAGATCGAAAAAACTAAAAAAACCAAAATAGTTCATATTATTTTGTTTGGAAAAACTGAAAATAGAATGTTTCGTAGTTTTTTCATTTGGAAAAAGTGAAATTGATATGATTAGTAGTATTTTTTCGTTCATATTATATATAATTGTGAATAAATAATCAAATATAATCTTATCGTAAATAAATATTTAGAATATATATTAAAAATTGATAAGGTTATAAAAATATAAAAATTGTAAATAACTAAATTTAATGAAATTAAAAAATTAGTCACTAAAGATAGTAGTATTGTAATTAAATAAATTAAAACATAATTGAGTGTATTTTGGTGTTTATGAAATCTTTATAAAAACTTAAAAAGTAAAAAGAGTTTGGTTGAATTTGATATGTTACTGTTTTTGATAAAAATATGAAAAGTTATTGCTATTTTTGATAACTGAAAAGTTGTTGGTGACCTGCTCAGGTCACCAATTACTATTATTGATAAAAAAAATAAAAAGTTGTTACTATAAATGATAAAAAATAAATAATGTTACTATTAATGATAAAAACATCAAAACTTGTTACTATTTTTTGTCATTTATCCTAAAAAATAAATAAGAACTCACGAATTGTGAGCCATGGTTATTAATATTATGTAAACCTTTTTCTATATAATAAAGGAAGACACTTACTAACACATATCACATCCTCATGATATCATGTCATTGACAAGGTGGAATTGGGTTAATCGGATAGGTAGGAGTCAATAAGGAAAAGATGTCATAGCAATGAATGTTCATTCTGTGACTATTCCCTTTTGAAAGAAAACATTCATTAAAAGGATGAAATGCTTCTTTTTCTTTTTTTTTTATTTGAAAAAGAGAATTGACATTGAAATTTAACAATCGAACATGCTAAGAAAATAATCGAGTTAAAATCAAATATCTATGATAGAATATCTCACTTTCTTCATTTTCTTGTAGTGCAAACTCTTAACACTCTCTGTGTTCTGGTCATTCAAAGATTAATTATACAAGTACAAAGATGATATTTATATAACAAATGAAATCGACAGTGAAATCCTTGCGCACTTATGCTACAACATACGACAATTCTAAGACTTACGATCACTATTGTAATAAAAAAGATTACATAAACTAATGTCTATCGATCGTAAAATGAATCTGACAAGTTTGTTTCTGAAGACTTGACATCATGCTCAAACGGGGCGAGGCAAGCTGGTAGTATTTCTTCATCATATCATCTCTGCAGCTTTCCAATAGAATGCAAATAGATGGAAACTGAAACAACACTGTCAAAAATGCATGACCCAATTAGCCTCAGTGAAGCAACAACACTCGTTTCATACCCTCATTGATCAGACGTTACTTACGTGGATCCAAGGAAGAACGCAAGGGATAGACGGAAATTGAACAGAAACACAGAAACGACTGCTGTTAGGATCATTGCTACTGAAGTTGAGTAAACCTGCAACAGGTTAGTCGGCGTAATAAGCACTGCATACTACTATAAATAAGCATATTAAAGATCTATCCCCAAAAATATCATCTTTAAGCTAGTGGTGTTCAATGTCAAATGAACGGACACCATAAACCTTCGCTGTTGCATGAAAGCAAACAAGTTCTGGGCTTACTCAAACGATTTATCATCTAACAAATTCAATTCCGATTTCACTACTTAGTTTTTGACTTTTTGCAGGGTTGTTGGTGTCAAATCTTGAATTAGATTTGGTTTATGTCAAGGACGAGCTAGAGAGTATGGGTCAAGCCAATTTCAGGATCCCCTTCAAAGAAGTTATCAAATTTGTCATCAGGTCCCTTGACCGGTCAACAAGTACCACAATCATAGTAGACTAAAGATTCATTTATGTATTAAACTTCAAGATATATTCCGAAGTAACCAATTTTATATATAGAATAGTTTGGTATAATTGCAATTCAACCATTGTAGTCAAGAGATTTCTTGTGAAGTTATAGACTTATAGGTTGCACCCACATCAATTTTTCTTAGGAATGCCAGCACTCATCATGAACTACCAACCATAAACATATATAAAAATATAATTGCATGTTGGCATAGAGTATATATGGATTATAACAACACCTTTGGCCCGCCCTGGACTTTGTATGCATGTGGTGTAAATCTTCTATTTCACTTAACTAGAAGATTGGTTGACGGTGATAAAATCAATCTCTGATATTGATATGAGTAGGCTACTCAATCAATAGAATACAACAGGATAACAGAGTTAACAAGTGTTGGGGGTTTCCTCCATCTAACTAGTAACTACACGATGGTCTATCCAGAATCTGGAAGAGAAAATGAGCACAAAAGTGAGAAATAGAATGCTAGGTGCCTAAACCACAAAATGATCACAGGTGCACACGGCACACCATCTCATTTAAGATGCATGATGTTAATTAGCAGGCTTGAGCTTGATGCCTATAAGGCTATAATACGTTTCCAATTTTTTTTTCCCTTAAGGAAATCATAGACGAAAATTTCAAGCCATGGAGATGGAATCATTTCTTCAATAACAAATAACAAAATCATGGTTAACATTGAGATTACAAACAAATAGCAAGTGGGCCTTACCTTCACAATATTGTCAGCATACTTCATGACCATAGATACAGCAATCCCACTGCACATCCAGAACGTCAATATTTATTCAGAGATAAAGCTGATCCAGAACTTTCCGGCATGTTCAGAAGAAGTAAGATGTGATGCTATGACTGAAATGACCACATAACAACCAGCAAGTAAAAGAAGTAGGGGAGAACTGTTGGTCTTTGTTGTTTAGACAGGAATGAATGAATGAACTGCTAATGACAGAGTTGTAGTTGAAAAAAGAACCATGAACAAGGTAACATCAAGTTTCTCCGTCTAGTCACATACTCACATGGATGTTGGCATGAGTGTGCTGTGTGCATGCTTTCAGTATGTTTCTAGAAGAATCATATGTCCCCTTTAAAGGAAATAGTTTTAATAATATTTTTTAAATAATGATTTTGGTTGGAAAAACCAGCTTCTAATAAATAAATCCCTCTTTATATGATCTTGCATATTATATGGCGTGTGTATTCTATAGTATTCGGACTTGCTGTCCAAGATCCTTCTCTTCTACAATCATAATGTTTGTTATGATATATGCCAATTGCCAAGTAAACTTGTACACCAAAGCTTTGGTAGCCTTATGCACTAAGATTGCCTCTTAGGATGTCATTAGCTCCTATCCCAATGCCAGAGTTGTAGTTGAAAAAAGAACCATGAACAAGGTAACATCAAGTTTCTTGGACTTGCTGTCCAAGATCCTAATGTTTGTTATGATATATGCCAATAGCCAAGTCAACTCGCACACCAAAGCTTCGGTTGCCTTATGCACTAAGATTGCCTCTTAGGATGTCATTAGCTCCTATCCCAATGCCACATAACTCCTGTGTCTAAATACATTCGCTCTATAATACATAACATGGAAGGAGGACGGGTGGCAGTGTGCTTCTGATTTCACGAGAATGATCATGAATGATGGAGACAGTTGGACACCAGTTTCTAGACGCAGATGATGCAGGATTTGTCAATTTGTTGGTCTGGACATCATACACAAACTTGCAACATGCAATAGATAATATATATATATATATATATATATATATATATATATATATATATATATATATATATATATATACACACACACACACACACACATATATACATATATATGTGTGTGTGTGTGATATATATATATAGGGTCAGGTTCTATGGGGCACCTGTATGCATTGTGTACTTTGGGAACCTGTATGCACCGTTAGATCTTAAATTTTAATGGTTCAGATTGCAGTGGCAAAAGGGTAATTAACTTGAAAATAGGTGCACGGGTGCATAAATTCTCGCGCACGGAAGGGCAAAATCGAAAAATGCTTGAATTCAGAAAATATTCTATCCGAATCTAAACAAACATGATGCATCTTCATCCAATTCAATTTCAAACATGATGCATTTCGACCATATTCATCATCGTCTTTCTTCCATCATTATGCATCACCAAAATTGTGATGCATTTCGGCCATATTCATCCTTGTCTTTGTTCCATCAATATGCATCACCAAAATCGTGATGCATTTCAACATTTAAACGTGTTAATTTCGTGATGCATCTCTGAAATTTAAACGTGTTCATCAACGTCTTCAATGTGTTCATCATTATCGTGATGCATTGCTGTTGTGCATCATGTTTGAAACAGCCAATATTTTATTTAGTTTCCTAAATAAATGATAAATATTAAATTAAATCTTATAATTTAACAATATATTATTAAACATTCCCAAAATGCCCTTAATGCACCCTTTGTAAACAAGCAATGCATTTATGGTTCCCTTTGAATCCCGATGCATATGGTGCCCCATAGAACCTCAATCTATATATATATATATATATATATATATATATATATATATATATATATATATATATATATGAACTATGAAGATATATACCTTAGGGCATGGTTGATGATCATGAGAACGGTAACTAGTGAATATCCATGAAAAAATCCCCTGCACAAAAGAGTTTAGCCTCTTCACAAATGGACTAGGTGCAAACACTATAGCTACAAAAATTCCCATCATATAAAGAACTTTTTAAAACTCATCTAACAAAATTCATAAATTCAGACTTCCACACTAGTAACTGGAACAATAATATAAAGAAAATGGCTTGCACATGCATACGTGAAACCAACCAAGCAACCTCTAGGTGATGATACTTATTTCAGACTTCAGCTCCTACGGTACTTGCCACATGTTCCAAAATGTGATCTAGTGACATGCATTTGGTCTCTGTATTTTATTTTTAAGAAAATCAGAGATAGAAAAGTTGAGGAATTTCTCACCAACTAAACAAATCCATATATAAATAACTAATCAAACTTGGGTGTGTTTAGTTGACGAGAAATTCCACAACTTTTCTATCTCAGATTTTCGTGTAAATGAAAAGCCATTTTACATCTTCAGCAAACTACTTTTAATATTGGAAACATGCTCAAAGCATCAAATACCATCATTTTATAAAACTAGAAAACCATCCTCCATTCATATTCAGAATCGTCATTGTTCTTCATCACCAGACACCATCAAATTTAAGGAGCAGTAGCAGATGGAAAGTTATAAGTTTTTTAAAATTACTTTGGAAAAATCACGATTTGAACGCGTTTCCAGAAACTGTATTTCAGAGAAAACTGAGGGTGTTTTCCTATAACTAAACAGTAAACAGCCTCTATGGTTATCATTTCATCAAAGATAATGGTTTACTTGAGTTTGAAAGAAAATGTTTACACACAGACAGAACTTTCTAAACTTTAAAGTGTGTAATACTTTCCTTGGGATAAACCTTTCAGAGGGCAAAGGAAAAGCCTCCTACACGTGTTTTATGTAAAATGAAGCACATAAAGTCTGAGAAAATATTACATACCAGAAATTAATAGAACTTTGATACATAATGTGTAGGACTTTGACCTCTGAGATCAAGGATGTTAACACAAAATACCCCAACTATTCTCATATAGACTTCGTATTTGATCTATGTGCTGCCTTCCACTGTTCCTGGTTAATATTTTTCTTTTTTAAGGAATGTTAAAGCTAAATCTGACTTGACAAGGCTTTAAGTAACATATCAATTAACCCTCTATTATCAAGGCAAAAGAGACAACATGGATATTGTTGTAGATAATCATCAAATGAAGAAAAAAGCAGGCAACAGTATGTATTTTGTACACATCAAAGAGAAAAAAGTAACATACTTGTTCACAACAGCATCAAAATCTTGGATCAGTATTGCAACAACATTGAAGGCCATCCCAAAGACATATAACCAAAAGTTCTGCACATTAATGTTCCTGGAAGGCCTTTTTTTTATAATAGCCTGTGAGGTTAATAGGATGAGCATATCAGATAATGTTACCACCAAGCTATTCATTTGATTTGACAAACCATATTATGCATTATGTCATTTATGCGAAGAGCCTTTGAAGGGATTTATTGGTAAATGACTTTCAAGCAACAATATTGGAGACAAACTCATGAAGTAGCTTAAAAATCTATTTGACTACCCACCAAAAAGAGCAATATTTAGATTACAGAAAAGCAAAGCACATCCTTACCTCTGTGTACACTCCTGCAAAACCACTTAAAAGTGCCATGATCTGCAAAGAAATAAAAGGTACATGTTAAATTCTCCATAGTTAAACAATTCAATTTGTTTGGTAGTACAAAGAAATAAGCTGAAAAGGCCAAGTACTCACAATGGCCATCATCCAGCCTAGGAAAGGAGTCTGAAGAACATGATCAGAACTGTTAACAAAGTGAAACACAGTGTAAAAGAAGAGCCAATAACCAAAATATGATTAAAAGAGGATGTAAGAAATTCATGGACAGCCCAGTTTCCCCATTACTGCACATACTGTACACCAAAGAATAGCATAGTTTTAACTTGGATAAGAAGTACTAGCCCACGTATGTGTGTGTGTTGAGATGAAAGGGAATCAGATAACCACAGATTGAATAGGATTTACATGTAGGTTTGAGCAACAGAAAGCTATTCCATATTCAATCAAGCCAGTTACCATTAACAATTAAACATAACAAATGCACACTCTCAGATGTGTTTTTCTTTCACTAGAGAAAAAAAGTTGTATTCAGCGGCGTTCATGTGATCTATTTTCTTTTCTGTTTGTTTTCTTGGTGGATGGGTGGGTGTTGGTGGTATGTATGTTGAATTGTGGAGAATGTAACAGAAAATGATTGTTTGGTCATTACCATGACCTCACAACTTTCAGGAGAACTTTTAGGAGTCGGATAAATATATCTAATAACCACTGATACTCAAAGATGACGAAACTATAACTTTTTTTAAACTATATTGAATAAATAATAATTGTAAAATGATGTGTGCTTAAGAAGTACTGCAAAATGCGCATCTATAAAGCAATTAATTTCAGCAACACCACAAGCATGGAACTCGTCAATACAGAGAATCAAACTTACGAAGGATTAAGTTGTGCTGTTGTGCATCCCGCACAAAGTAAAATGAAAGCAGCCCATTGGATCTCGCTTAACCTGCACAAAGTTATTGTCATGCACCAATATCATCAAATAACCAGCTGATAGGAAACAAATTGTAACATGGTAGCAAAAGCACTAGCCACTAGGTTCATCTTTTAGCTAACGGCATAACAAAGTCGAGCCATTAAGGCATTAACTGTTTATTCAATCCACATATATCTTATCAGCAATGGGGAGAAAGCAATTGCTAATTCAGATAAAAAAGTGATATGTAGAATAATCATCAGGAGGATCAACATAATAGGTAGGATCACGTACTTCTTCTTAAGTATTAGGCGGTACAACACACCAGTGCTGATAATATTCAGGTTTTTCAGTATCTGATACCCTGGAGCATCCACATATGCAAAGATATAGTACTGCCAAATACAGGCATGCTCAGAAAGAATTAAAGTAAAAAAACAATTTATAATGTCAGATAAAACGAGGACAAAAACCCAACCTGGAGCAAATTCTTGACAAGGTAAAGTGCTGCAGGAATTGGGTAAACACTGACTTCATCCACCGTCGTACTCAACCTGATACAAGAAGACAGAGAACGTTACACGGGTAGTGGATGGGTGCTTCTTTTTCTGGTTTATAGATGCATTATTGAGGAACTCCTATAATGTATGTGAAGTACCATGTAGTTATACATGTCAAGTTGAACTTGATCTTATTTTCGCTCTGCTTTATATATAACTTACATGATGGATGAAGTGAAGAAGTAACCCTAAAATTGGCAGTAATACAGCTTTAAGTCCAAATAGTAATTTAGAATAGCTGATACGTAAATATTTAGGGTACCCAATGGCTTCCATTAAAATTCGAGAATTTGGACAAATTGAACCAAAGGGAGATTTTAAAAGGATAACAGTTCAAATGTTGTCAAATTGTGGGTGACCAATGGACCTGTATTTTTGTAATCTTACAGGTCATATGATACAGACGATCTTGCACTTGTGACGTGTCCAATACCAACTAGTCACTAATGTTATTTCAATTTTCTGAGGCAAGACAGAAATGGTAATGCTCTTTTATTCTAATGAAGATGTTTAATTTCTCCAAGCAGCAGTAAGGAGTGTCTGACCTAACAAGTGTAAGGAAGTTGACGCACAAAGAACTCAACAAACTCATTTAAGCCAACAAACAGTAGGACTCTGCACCATATGTCCCTGCCCTCCACATGCCATTAAAATTGTGTTACATCATTTGACACTTTTCCTCAACAGGTTGTATATGTAAATGACTTTAGATGTATGTAGACATGTTTGCAGATATTCTGCAACATCTTGTCTATTCCGATCCTATAACTTTACGGGTGCATCATGTGCTTCGTTCATTTGCCACAGCAAGTACTCATCCGTTAATTGATAATTTTTAAAGATAAACTAGGAGCATGTGATGACTGGATGATCCGAATGTAATGCAAAGATGAAATAAGGCATACGAAGTAACAATAACAAGACATTGTTGAAATATATTTAGTCACAGAATTATTTTTATAATGCAAGAGTATTGAATTTATAAAGAGAGTGAGTTTCATATTACAATCAAAATATGGGACAAATTTAATTGTAAGGAGAGAATATTCAAGAAACCTGTTATCTTCTGTCACACCTTCGGTTCTCCATATTCTAGCCAAGGCCACAAGCGATAGTGCACATTTCAAAGCCTCAACCTGATTCCAAAGCAAGGAAAATGGAAGTCTAGCATAAGACAATTCAAGAAAGAATCTTCAATCAGAGTATGGAACAATAAGTAGAGATTCAAGATTGAAGCATGCATTAAATTTTTTCTCTGAAACTGTCCATTTCGCTCAACACAAGTTCCTCACCAAAAAATTGGCTGTTGTGACACTGTACTCATATCTTCCAGCTCTTTTGGACCAGACAATAAGGATGGCTTGAGAGCTTGTAAGAAAAGTCAATGCTAGTGTAACAATAGTCCTATTGCAGTGAAGAGAAAGAACTATAAGATTTCATAATTCGTAGCACAAGATGAAATGGGCAATGACATGATAGCCACTACTTACTTCCTCTTCCACTTTGTTTTATCATAAGGCGCAGCAACTGCAAATATTAATAAAAAATCGCAAACTTTAAGAACAAAAAGAACACAAAAAACCCTCCAAATTTACATTGCACAAACACCTACTATCTAAAAGAGCTTTGCCACGTAAGCTCTCAAGATCTTCGAGAGCAGGATCCCCCCCATCCTTATCCTGCAAGACATTTACATTGAATATAGTTATATAGTGGAATTCAGTAATGCTACAAGGAAGAGAGATCGAGGTTGAATCCAACATGAGCATTCCATCGTTTTATTGAAATTATCCCACAAAATCTCCCCAAAAGAGAAAGTAAAGTGATCTAGGGTACATGTTACGAAGAAGAAGAAGAAGAAGAAGAGTGTTGGAACCTGATCTTTGATTCTTCTGTACTCCATTAGAACGTTTTAATTACCAATTTGTAGTAGAACTTGGAATAACAAATTGAGATCAGACCGATGGCGGAAAAGGGATAGGTGATCTGTGTACCGATACTAGCGTACTGCAAGTCTGCAACTGATGTAAAGTCCTGAAAAAGGCTAACCGCATAAAATAGCAATCAACTAGACACAAATGTTTTATTATAGCATTGTACTCGATTTTTTTTCTAAAATAGCAATCCATAACAAAAACTTTTCTTAATAAGACATCCAACTCAAATTAATAGATCAATTATAGCATTTTGTGATGACTAGGCACTGACTAGATGTCCATGTAGGTCGACATGTCAGCATCAAATGCATACTGGATCTTCATAAAATAGCAATGTATGTTGTACATATCATTTTCTTAATCTGGAATTTTTATTATTATTATTATTAAAACAAAATTCAAACTTTCATGATTCTATGATGATG
Source organism: Centrapalus pauciflorus (assembly GCA_020465985.1). Taxonomy (NCBI): domain Eukaryota; kingdom Viridiplantae; phylum Streptophyta; class Magnoliopsida; order Asterales; family Asteraceae; genus Centrapalus; species Centrapalus pauciflorus. Next base: position 305,679 of record JAANYP010000115.1, read on the forward strand.
ATCTAAGCACATGAACCCTAAATTCAAGAACAAGTGATCAACAGATTTATAATCAACAAATCTGCTTTAAAATTATAATCAACAGATCTGATGATATAATACAAGAACATGAACCCTAAATTCAAAATTATAATCAACATTCCTCAAATTTATAATTAACATATCTGCTTTTAAATTATAATCAACAGATCTGATAATCCAATACAAGAAGAACAAATGAAAATGTAGATCTAAAAATCCAGATTTGAAGATCTGAAAAACAAATGAAAATCCAGATCTAAAAATCTAGCATTAACCTGGATCAAATAAAGAACAAACCTAAAAACCTTGAAATGAATAAACCATTGTACCATGAAATCCAAAAGAACTGATAAAAAATGGAGAGCAACATTGACATGGAGAGCAATGATAAAAAATCAAAAATCGAACAGACCTGAAGTATACACACGAAACCAGAAGTATACACACCAGGTTTGAACACGAAACCAGATCCACTTGTACTCGATTTCCCCTTCTGCTAACAATCACCAGTTCACCACCACCAATTGGAAGTAGCAGACTGAAATCAGAGTTGGCTTTGACCCTTACAGAGACCAAATGGATTTCCTTAGCGTTCAACAAAGATGGAGGATTGGAAGATGAGATCATCGAACAAGAGGCGTTGATTCAAGACGGAACCCTACCTGAAAACCCTCTTGGTTTCTCACTGCTTCGAGGCCAGACGAAACCCCTCCTGAGCTATCGTGGTTATGCGGTGGTGCTTCGGTCGATGGTGCAATGGCAGTCTGATGATGCGATGTGCGATGGTTGTGAAAGAGTACAACGAGGCAGTGGTGGTGGTGGTGGTTGTGGGCGGAGATGGTGGAAGTGGCCGGAGAAGGAGACGGTGGTGTGGTGGTGCAGTTGTGTTTGAGTGGTGGGAGAGGAAGGATTAGAGGGCTGATGAAGGTAAGGCCACAGGGAATGGATGCCACGGATGCCACCCAAGTTTGCCGCCACGTCAGCGCCACGTCAGTTTTGCCATTCTTTGCCATTTTGATGCCATTCCGAGGGTGTGGATGTCATTCGTTTGTTAATTTTTTTTTGCATTTAAAACTTATAAACAATTATTGAAATAAAAAATAACATTTAATTAATAATATTAAAATTAAACATAACATAAAACATTTCATTAATAATATTAAAATTAAACATAATTAAGACATTAAAACTAAAAAAAAAAACATACTTAAAAATACTTTAAAAAAAACATTAAAATACTTAAACTACATTAACCATTTTTTTTCTTATCTCTTCCTTTTGTTTCATCACGAAAACGGGTTGCGGAACTCCCGCAAAGTTCATAAAACCCGTGGGAGAAAATATTGGTTGATCCATTTGAATCGGGATCGGACGATAACCTTGATTTGTCGACGTTGGTGTGTTCGGATTGTTCGTCGAACCGGAACCGGATGTCATTTGAATATTTGAGAGAGATGAGAATGGAGGTTGAGAGTTGTGAGAATTTTTTTTTTAAATTTTGAATGAGTTGAATATGGGTGTATTTTAAAAAATTATGTGTGTGTGTGTGTGTGTGTGTGTGTGTGTGTGTGTGTATATATATATATATATATATATATATATATATATATATATATAACGGTCGGATAATGGAGGAAATCGCTCGGCATTTCAATGTCGTTGCCGAGCCCGTTGATGCCGTTGCCGAGGCGACGGCGCGGTGTTCCCAAAATGCTGAGCTCGGTACCGAGCGGTGCCGAGCCCCACTCCCTGTGGCCTAAGAGCTCTGGTGGTGTTACTGAGATACGTTTGAGTTTTTTAATAATAATAATAATAATAATAATATTAAGTGATAATTACAAAAATAGCCACATCTCACATCTTTATTCACTTTTTAGTCATTTTATGTACATTTTACCAAAATAGCCACACTTTACGTTATCGCATTTACGTGATAGCCACAATTTACGTGATTTGTACTTTTTTTTTATTTTTTAATGCATTACGTTACGAAAGGTGTTTGATCACGTAAATTGTTGTACTTTACGTGACCACTTTTAAAAATTTGCTCCTTCCCCATAAAATGTTAATGATTGCTTAAAAAAAATATTTTAAAGTGTGACAAGACATCCCACCAAACATTCATGGGGATCGAGCAAAAATGGTCACGTAAAGTACAACAATTTACGTGACCAAACACCTTTTGTAACGTAATGCATTAAAAAATGTAAAAAAAATACAAATCAGTGGTCACGTAAAGTACAACAATTTACGTGACCAAACACCTTTTGTAACGTAATGCATTAAAAAATGAAAAAAGTACATATCAGTGGTCACGTAAAGTACAACAATTTACGTGACCAAACACCTCTTGTAACGTAATGCATTAAAAAAATGAAAAAAGTACAAATCACGTAAATTGTGGCTATCACGTAAATGTGGTAACGTAAAGTGTGGCTATTTTGGTAAAATGTATATAAAGTGACTAAAAAGTGAATAAACATGTGAAAAATGGCTATTTTTGTAATTATCCCTAATAATAATGTATTAAATTTAGAGTTAATTGCATAGATGGTCCTTTAACTATCTCCAAATTGCAGTTATCGCCCTTTTTTTCAAAAACGTTGCAAATTGGATAGTTTATGTACCGAAAAGTTGCAATTATGGTCCTTCCTAACAGAATCTGTTAAGTGTGTCTGTTAAGTCAATGGCATTTTAGTCTGTTTAAGGTAAAGGACCTTTTTTGCAATTTTTATTATTACTTTCATTATTATTATTATTATTATTATTATTATTATTATTATTATTATTATTATTATTATTATTATTATTATTATTATTATTATTATTAACTCTTTAAAATCGGTAACTTAACACCTTCTCCGGTAACCTCTCACCGGTCACCATGTCCGGCAACCCATTTCACCTTCTCCGGTCAAAACGCAAACCTCCAGCCACCCCATTTTCCAGTCTTCGGCACCAGCCATATTCCATAAACCATTATTGATGTTTCCATTCAAACTCAAAATCCAAAACCACTAATAAATCAAAGGGATAATTGCGCAAAAAACCTCCAAGTTGTTAGTTTTTTGTGATTAAAACCCCAAACCATTTTTCGTTGCATAAAAAACCCTGAACTAACTAAAAATCAGTAAATCAAGGTTTAACCAGTTATTAATCCTACGGGGACCGGTAAATAACCTACGTGGAATAAGTTTTAATTGTTAAAACCGTTTGCTAAGTATTACACATCATTTAAACCCCATTAATAAATTTTAATTCTAATTTTTAAACAGAATTACATCATCAACGGAGGTTTAAATGATGTGTAATACTTGACAACTGGTCTCAACAATTAAACTTTATTTCACGTAGGTTATTTACCGGTCCACGTAGGATTAATAATTGATTTCAACCAGTTACCCATTGATAAAACCTTAATTTACTGATTTTTCGTTAGTTCGGGGTTTTCTATGCAACGAAAAATGGTTTGGGGTTTTAATCACAAAAAGCCGACAACTTGGAGGTTTTTTGCGCAGTTATCCCTAAATCAAAATCCAGATTCAACTACAATATTAACAGATAGGGTTGTGTCTATTTAAGATGGATCAATGAATAACAATTGAACAAAAAAAATATCTGATTGATATAAGATTGAAGGTGCTTGGGAGTTACAAATCTGCAAGAATATCTTATTGATACCGATTTTAAATCTGATTTATACTAAGCCATGGGAGCCATATCTGGGTTTAGAGATCTACCGTTGACTCTACAATGCTCGTCCTCCGTCTACTCCGCCTTCCATCACCGATTTTGCCCTTAACAACACCATCGTGACTAACAACAAATGGAAGATCTCGGTTTTGAGATCTTGATTTGGGGTTTTATGCATGAAGCTTCGTATCGATCTTGATCTCTCCACCCTTTCCCTTTCCTCAACGATCTCCACCGGCTACCGGCCACCTCCCTTCTCCTTCTCTCTGCCGGTCGAAGTAAAGGAAATGGAGTCTCCAAGATCTGGAGTTGCTGCAATTGCAAGAATATTGAAGAACAACAACATCACGAGACTGCAAAATTAACGCCTAATAAACCCATCCCAACTCATCGATTCTTCCTCTGAAATTAATGCCTAACTCATCGATTCTTCCTCTAAAATTAATGCCTGATAAACCCCTCGATCGCCTGAAAAACCATGTCCACGGCGGCGGCGATGTCGGCCTTGGGCGACTGGTGGTGGATGAATTCATTGCTGGACGTATAAACGATGAGAGGTGGCTGGATGAGGCGACTGGTGGTGGCTAAAGGTGGAGTCAGCTGTGGTGGCCGGAGGTGGAGCATTTCCCCCCAAACACTTATTTTTCCAGTCACCACCACGTCTCCTTCTTCTCCGGCCATATCCACCATCGCCCATCGCATCATCACACCACCATCGACTGAAAGACCAGCGCACCACCACGGTAGCTCACCCCTCCGTCGCGAAGCACCAAAAAACTGAAACAATCTGAAGCTTAGGGTTTAGGGTCCCAGATGGGGGGGAGCTACAGGCTTGTGATTTAGGTTTCATATGGGGAGATGAAAGAAGACAAGTGATAATAATAATAATAATAATAATAATAATAATGATAATAATAATAATAATAATAATAATAATAATAATAATATTGAAAGTAATAATAAAAATTGCAAAAAAAGGTCATTTACCTTAAAAAGACTAAAATGCCCTTGACTTAACAGACACACTTAACGGATTCTGTTAGAAAGGACCAAAATTGACACTTTTCGGTACATAAACTACCCAATTTGCAACGTTTTTGAAAAAAGGACGATAACTGCAATTTGGGGATAGTTAAAGGACCATCTATGCAATTAACTCTTAAATTTATAACTAAAATAAAAAATTTAAAATATGATTAAGTACATTGCTATTATAAGTATGTTGTTACTTTATAAATATTTAGTCATCGGTTAGCGCTGACGTGGCTGTTGACGTGGACGCAGAGTCATCATCCAGTCACCAAGTAATGTTATTTTGGATCAATTATTTTGAGTTTGATGCTTATTTAAGAAAAGTTTCGGTAGTGTGATGTTATTTTAGAAAAAAAATTCAGTTGATTGCTTTAATAAAACATTTATGACTTGTTGGTTGCTATTTTAAGCAGTTTGCCCTCCTGAAAAATTATCAATGTGTTAAGTAATAAGTTATAATAGGGTGTTTGGATTTCGCCTAATAAACATGTAACAGCTGCGACAAAAAGTGCTGGTTTAGGTTCTGTTGTTTGCTATTATATAATCAGTTTTTAAGGTGATGGGAGTGGATATCATTCCCACTTCCCAAAACGGTGTGATAATGTCGTTACGGCTTCATTTTATGCGGGGCCGAGAGTCGGGAATAGTGTTCCCGCCGATATAATCTTATGTGGGGCCTCCACCCTGTTGGGCGAAGGAGCTCTCCGCCTTCTCTTAAAGTGTTCGGATTTGCGTTTTAACTTGTAAAATGACCAAATAATAACTTATTAAGCAAATAAGCTACATTTTTTAACTTATGAAAAAATGTGGTATGATTAACTCTAAAGCAAATAATAACTTATTACCATATGAAATTCAAACACTATAAACCAAATAATTACGTTATTGTAACGTAATAATCTAATAATCCCGACCATAACGCAAAACCAAACACCCTCTAAGTATCCAGATCTAAAGATGATTCGTTTCGGTTTTTGGTTGAAACCGAAATTAAATAAAAATTTTTGGTTTTTAGAACGAAGAAACTATTTGCTTTTTGATCTTTTCTGGTTACAATCTTCCAAATTTTTTTCGGTTTTTAATCTTTTTGGATGCGGTTTAATTTTTAGGTTTAGACCCGGAAAATCTTGAACTTTTTTTCACTAAAATTAGGTTTTTTTAAATTAAATTTATGATTTTATTTATTAAAGTTAAATATTACTTGATACTTTATTTAGGCTTCTAATTAGCATTTTACAAAGTCTATCACGTACAAATATAATAATAATCTATATCAATTAATTAGCATTTGTACGTCTATCACGATATCACGAAAATTTATAGTAAGCATAATTATGTCAATTAATTAACATTTTAATATCAGAAATATCGATCACGTATATGAAGTTAAAAAATGATTGCATATGAATATAAGGAAAACCAAAGAGATCTCAGATCCAGTAAATCCTTTGTTTTCAAACAAGAATTCAAATATCAGATTTCACTACCAAGTGTTTCATTGGAGACGAATAGTTATGTACCTCAATCCATTGGAGGTTTCGAGATCTAGGTTTAATCACACAAATATTTATCGGTTTATGTTTGAAACTTGTTCATCGATTTCTTTAGGTTTCTTTGGTTGATTTCTTCGATTTATATTTAAATTTGTAAATCTATTTCTTTGAGTGTCATCATGAAGTTGTTCATGAGGATATACGTATCGATTTCAAGATTTGGGTTTTATCATGGAAGTGTTCATTGATTATTTGATAGGATATGGGTTTATATGCATCAGTTAGGGTTCTAAGTTTGTTGTTGAGGATAAAGCTTCAATAAGACCTAGGTTTTGATGGTAATATTCATTGTTGGTGATGATAGTAACTTTATTTGTTAGTTTTGATTTTAACTTTGTTTGATGGCATTGTTATTAAATTTGTTTATCGGTGGTTATTGATTTTGGGGGAAGCTAGGATATTCATTTGCCACTTGTTGAGTTTGCTTACAATAACAGCTATCATGCCTCTCTCTATACCCAGCTAACTCTACTCAAGGCGAAGAGAATTTGACACTTGTTGAGTTTGCTTACTCCACAGAGAGAGAGAGAGAGAGAGAGAGAGAGAGAGAGAGAGAGATTGTATGAGGAGCAGAGTCAACATATTAGCTTTGTGTCATAGATAAAAAACCCGGTTCTAACCGGTCCGATACTGAAAATACTAGTACTGATACAGAGATCGATCATGTACCGAACTCGGTGCTAATTTTATGCCACAAAAATATTCCGTACCACCCGGTTCGATATCAGTACAGGACCTATCCCACCACTATATATGTTCTTCTAATTTCATTTCGTGATTTTATTTGATGCATTCATTGACGGGTTAGTCTGATTGTTTTCATTGAGATTTTAATTGGTTCATTTAATTGTGTTCATTGAGTTCTTCTTGGATTTATGATTGTTTGATTGTTCATCGGGTTAAGGACGTTAGTTTATGGGTGTGTTTGATTCAATAAAATATAATTGTCTTATATCTTATTACAGCTTCTTATCAATAAGAGATGTCTCGATAGTTGATAAGAGGTTCAATAAGATTGTTTGATTTCTAAATTTAGAAATGTCTAATCATAAATGTTTTCTTGATTTTATTTATAAAACTAATAAAAATCTTATGATCAATATATATATCTGACTTTTCTATTTCATTAACCAAAATTTCAACTAGTTGGAAGAAAACAAATAACTCCATAACAATCAATTAACAATTATAACTTTTGAATATGCAGTAATTCTTCAAACAAATGAAAACCAACACAATGTATACATATCAAGAAGTTCATGCTTCAATAACAAAAGCATCCAATATAATATCTGATAATTCATCGTTATAGTACGAAAACTAGAAATATATATTTTATTGATTTAGGAGGAAGCCAAACCAAGAAGGTAAACTTTTGGTCCTTAATTACATCTATAAATTTGATCTATGAACCAAGATTTATATAACTCAAGTGATAAATTGACATTTAACCAAATTTTATATATAATAGTTGCGACATGTTTAGCAAGTTTTAACGTATTTCACATCCTAAAGTGGAAAGAAACAGATACTAGAATAGTCATCAAAGAAAGGTTAACATACTATTAAGTCAAAGGCAAAGCGAGTGAAAGGATAAACAGCCAAGCATTAAATAATCTTTGAATTCTCCTGCACATATTTTCAACCACATTGTTATTAGCTAATAAAGCAATATATTATGTTTCTAGCTATAAGTATGAGTTGAAACTTGAATTAAACTTTTGTTGAAGGCCTATATTGAGGATCTAAAAACCCTTTAACTAAATTTCCAGATTTCTAGTACACGACTAAGGCGTAGCTTTTTCTGGATTGGAAATCGAAGCAAAAGTCACAACAACCTATCATGAGTATGTGTGTGCAGAGTTAAACAGGAAATGGATGGAGCACAACAAAGAATTGCAAATGAACGCTAAAAACGGGCTTATATCTCTGTTGCATTCCTGCTACTCTTGGAGCATCACTCTACTCTATATGTAATGAATGCTAAAAACAAACGTACAGGCTAAATGCAGGTTCTGGTTGTGGACAACGGTGATGGTAGAGTTCTTTATATATGTATATATAAAGTATAACAATCACTAACTCACTCACTAACCCATCCATTACTTTTCTTAAAATGGCATGCCAATCAACAACAATGCCCTTCATTCATATCATTACGTAAAATGATATTAGTAAAATGAATCCAATGTAAAATCATAAGCTAATCATCAATGTAAAAAGAAGATAAAAGCTTTATGTTATTAGGAGGAGCAACCAATCTGGACATTTGGTATTTAATGATTTCATTGTGACTTAATTGCAGGGAAGCTTAAAACCCCACAAACAAGATCAAAGGCAGTAGAATTTTTTGTTAGAAACTGTAACACAAGAAGCTTCAAAAACTACAGAATTGGGTACTCGTTTCTTAGGATACCAGGTGTAGTAATGGCTAAGAAGAAAAGATAAGAAAAACCCAAATAGCATGAACAAAGCCAATCCGTTTTTATAATCAGAAAAGCACCAAACCGTATGTATAAACAACAATGCCTGCCAGGACCATCTATACAAAGAGCCGAGATGAATGAACAACAACAAAGTAGACAACAACACAATTGCATCTTCAAGACTAGTTTACATAGGATCTATGGAGATGGCCATAATAAATACAGGTAAAAATGGGATTCGAGATATTAACCTTTAATTATGGTTTGCAACTCGATTTGCTTCACATGTTCAATTTTCATTGTTACATCATATATGCTATTTGCTGTTAAAATCAAGAATAATCGAGATACAACCATAAAGAATCAAGTTCAGCAACTAATTATCAAACCAAAATCAAAATTAGGGACCAAAATCAAGCTTCAAAACCCACAAACAATCAACACCCAATTCAGAACTTAATAATACAATGGACTCAATTTAACATATTAATCTCTAATCTACGCATTATCAAATCATTTAAGTCCTTTGGGGTTTTAAGTTACCTCTCAAATTGCCAATGGATCTCAAACACAGACCCGAACGTTGGTCCCTTGATTTGAGTAGAGGAGCATCGATTTGCCTTGATTTCTGAGGAGGAGCGTCAATTTGTAGATGCTGAAAGATAATAAACCCAGCAGAGGAGAAATAGCAGTGGTCGAAATGGTCTCAGGTGGCGGCGGCGTTAGAGAGAGAGAGCAGTGGAAATCATTCGACTGATCAGACAGCGGTAATAGTTTTAATTCATACGCTCTAACAAAACCTCCCATTCGGTCAGAGTTTTGGGTTGAATGAGAGGGGTCTATCAAACAGGCCCTGTGTGTTTTAGAGGCGAGGAAAAATAAAATCGAAAAATGAAAAAACTTAAAAACTTGAGAAACCAAACCGAAAAAGATCGGGAACTAAAGGTGTTGTGCTTTTACGTAAGTGATAAGTAGCTGAAAGTTAAGTGATAATAAGTTTGTTCTTTTGTATGTTGAATATGTATAAATCTAACTACCTACTTTGCATATACATCTATACTTTTCAATATAAATCCAACAATAACAATCAAGTATACGAAAGTACACTTACTAACATCAAATGACCCTCAAATCAGAGTGAGAATCCATGACTTTGAGATGCAAACCAGCAAAATAAAATGCTCAACTTGAGATGCAAATCAGAGTGAGAATCCATGACTCAAGTGAACATTTTGAGGAAAACTAATAAACACATTGCAACAAATCAGTATGTACTTCTCTCAAATTGAGATGCAAACCAGCAAAATAAAAAGACGTGTTATTGCTTGAAAGGAAACATGAAAACTCTCAAATTGAGATGCAAACCAGCAAAATGCAGAGGTGCTTGATGCAATTTCTTGAAAGGAAACATGAAAACTCTCACACCTAATCTGGGCGACCGACGCAAGGGGGAGAAGGAGAGGGGCAGCGGCGACGGGCTGGGAGAAAGGAGAGATTAGCGGCGGCAGGGTGGGGAGAAGGAGAGGACGGCAGTGTCGTTAAGTTGGGGAGATGGAGAGGGCGCCGGTGCCGGCAAGGTGGGGAGAAGGAGAGGATGGCGGTTGGGTGGGGAGAAGAGAGGGTGTTTAGGAGGAAGAGGGAGAGAATGATAAGTTGAGGTATAATCAACAAAATCCCAACAAAGAAATGCGAATGAATGCTAAAAACGGGCTTATATCTCTGTTGCATTTCTGCTACTCTTGGAGCATCTCTCTACTCTATATGTAATGAATGCTAAAAACAAACATACAGGATAAATGCAGGTTCTAGTTGTGGGCAACGGTGATGGTAGAGTTCTTTATATATGTATATATATATATATATATATATATATATATATATATATATATATATATATATATATATATATATATATATATATATATATATATAGTATAACAATCACTAACTCACTCACTCACCCATCCATTACTTTTCTTAAAATGGCTTGCCAATCAACAACAATGACCTTCATTCATATCATTACGTAAAATGATATTAGTAAAATGAATCCAATGTAAAATCATAAGTTAATCATCAATGTAAAAAAAAAAAGATAAAATCTTTTTGTTATTAGGAGGAGCAACCAATCTGCACATTTGGTATTTAATGATTTCATTGTGACTTAATTGCAGGGAAGCTTAAAACCCCACAAACTAGATCAAAGGCAGTAGAATTTTTTGTTCGAAACTGTAACACAAGAAGCTTCAAAAGCTACAGAATTGGGTACTCATTTCTTAGGATACCAGGTGTAGTAATGGCTAAGAAGAGAAGATAAGAAAAACCCAAATAACATGAAAAAAGACAATCCGTTTTTATAACCAGAGCAAGCACCAAACCGTATGTATAAACAACAATGCCTACCAGGACCATTTATACTAAGAGTCGAGATGAATGAACAGCAGCAAAGTAGACAACAACACAATTGCATCTTCAAGACTAGTTTACATAGGATCTATGGAGGTGGCCACAATAAATAAAGGTAAAAATGGGATTCGAGATATTAACCTTTAATTATGGTTTGCAACTCGATTTGCTTCACTTGTTCAAGTTCCATTGTTACATCATATATGCTATTAGCTGTTAAAATCAATAAGAATCGAGATACAACCATAAGGAATCAAGTTAAGCAACTAATTATCTAACCAAAATCAAAATTAGGGACCAAAATCAAGCTTAAAAACCCACAAGCAATCAACACCCAATTCAGAACTTAATAATACAATGGACTCAATTTAACATATTAATTTGTAATCAACGCATTATCAAATCATCTGATTCCTTTGGGGTTTTGAGTTACCTCTCAAATTGCCAATGTATCTCAAACGCAGACCCGAACTTTGGTCCCTTGATTTGAGTAGAGGAGCATCGATTTGCCTTGATTTCTGAGGAGGAGCATCAATTTGTCGATGCTGAAAGATAATAAACCCAGCAGAGGAGAAGGAACAGTGGTCGAAATGGTCCCAGGCGGCGGCGGCGTTAGACAGAGAGAGAGGAGTGGAAATCATTCGACTGATCAAACAGCGGTAATAGTTACTGGGTTATTTTCTCTTTTTTAATTCATACGCTCTAACAAAACCTCCCATTCGGAGAGAGTTTTGGGTTGAATGAGAGGGGTTTGTCAAACAGACCCTATGTATCTTAGAGGTGAGGAAAAATCAAATCGAAAAATGAAAAAACTTAAAAACTTGAAAAACCAAACCGGAAAAGATCGGGAACTAAAGGTGTTGTGCTTTTACGTAAGTGATAAGTAGTTGAAAGTTAAGTGATTGGCGTTGATTATTGATTACTGAATTAATAAATCTGTTCTTTTGTATTCTGAATATGTATAAATCTAACTACCTACTTTGCATATACATCTATACTTTTCAATATAAATCCAACTATAACAATCAAGTATACTACAGTACCCTTACTAACATGACCCCTCAAATCAGAGTGAGAATCCATGACTTTGAGATGCAAACCAACAAAATAAAATGCTCAACTTGAGGTGCAAATCAAAGTGAGAATGCATGACTCAAGTGAACATTTTGAGGAAAACTAATAAACACATTGCAACAAATCAGTATGTATTTCTCTCAAATTGAGATGCAAACCAGCAAAATACAAAGACCTGTTATTGCTTGAAAGGAAACATGAAAACTCTCAAATTGAGATGCAAACCAGCAAAATGCAGAGGTGCTTGATTCAATTGCTTGAAAGGAAACATGAAAACTTTCATACCTAATCTGGGCGGCCGACGGCAGGGGGAGAAGGAGAGGGGTTGCGGCGACTGGCTGGGAGAAAGGAGAGATCAGCGGCGGCAGGGTGGGGAGAAGGAGAGGACGGCGGCGCCGTCAAGGTGGGGAGAAGGAGAGGGCGCCGACGCCGGAAGGGTGAGGAGAAGGAGAGGACGGAGGTTGGGTGGGGAGAAGAGAAGGTGTTTGGGAGGAAGAGGGAGCGAATGATAAGTTGAGGTATAATCAACAAAATCCCAACAAAGAATTGCAAATGAACGCTAAAAACGGGTTTATATCTCTGTTGCATTTCTGCTACTCTTGGAGCATCTCTCTACTCTATATGTAATGAATGCTAAAAAAAAAAGCAAACGTACAGGATAAATGCAGGTTCTGGTTGTGGGCAGCGGTGATGGTAGAGTTCGTTATATATGTATATATAAAGTATAACAATCACTAACTCACTCACCCATCCATTACTTTTCTTAAAATGGCTTGCCAATCAACAACAATAGCCTTCATTCATATCTTTACGTAAAATGATATTAGTAAATTGAATCCAATGTAAAATCATAAGTTAATCATCAATGTAAAAAAAAAAGATAAAAGCTTTGTGTTATTAGGAAGAGCAACCAATATGCACATTTGGTATTTAATGATTTCATTGTGACTTAATTGCAGGGAAGCTTAAAACTCCACAAACGAGATCAAAGACAGAAGAATTTTTTGTTCGAAACCGTAACACAAGAAGCTTCAAAAGCTACAGAATTGGGTACTCATTTCTTAGGATACCAGGTGTAGTAATGGCTAAGAAGAAAAGATAAGAAAAACCCAAATAGCATGAACAAAGCCAATCCGTTTTTATAACCAGAGCAAGCACCAAACCGTATGTATAATCAACAATGCCTGCCATGACCATCTATTCTAAGAGCCGAGATGAATGAACACCAGCAAAGTAGACAACAACACAATTGCATCTTCAAGACTAGTTTACATAGGATCTATGGAGGTGGCCATAATAAATACAGGTAAAAATGGGATTGGAGATATTAACCTTTAATTATGGTTTGCAACTCGATTCGCTTCACATGTTCAAGTTTCATTGTTACATCATATATGCTATTTGCTGTTAAAATCAAGAAGAATCGAGATACAACCATAAGGAATCAAGTTCAGCAACTAATTATATAACCAAAATCAAACTTAGGGACCTAAATCAAGCTTAAAAACCCACAAACAATCAACACCCAATTCAGAACTTAATAATACAATGGACTCAATTTAACATATTAATCTGTAATCTACGCATTATCAAATCATTTGATTCCTTTGGGGTTTTGAGTTACCTCTCAAATTGCCAATGGATCTCAAACGTAGACCCGAACTTTTGTCCCCTGATTTCAGTAGAGGAGCATCGATTTTCCTTGATTTCTGAGGAGGAGAGTCAAATTGTCGATGCTGAAAGATAATAAACCCAGCAGAGGAGAAGGAGCAGTGGTCGAAATGGTCTCAGGCGGAGGCGACGTTAGAGAGAGAGAGCGGAGTGGAAACCATTCGACTGATCAGACATTACTGGGTTATTTTCTCCTTTTTAATTCATATGCTCCAACAGAACCTCCCATTCGGTGAGAGTTTTGGGTTGAATGAGAGGGGTTTATCAAATAGGCCCTGTGTGTTTTAGAGGTAAGGAAAAATCATATCGAAAAATGAAAAAACTTAAAAACTTGAAAAACCAAACAAGAAAAGATCGGGAACTAAAGGTGTTGTCTTTTACGTAAGTGATAAGTAGCTGAAAGTTAAGTGATTGTCGTTGATTACTGATTACTGAATTAATAAGTCTTTTCTTTTGTATGCTGAATATGTATAAATCTAACTACCAACTTTGGATATACATCTATAGTTTTCAATATAAATCCAACTATAACAATCAAGTATACTACAGTACCCTTACTAACATCAAATGACCCTCAAATCAGAGTGAGAATCCATGACTTTGATATGCAAACCAGCAAAATAAAATGCTCAACTTGAGATGCAAATCAGAGTGAGTATCCATTACTCAAGTGAACATTTTGAGGAAAACTAATAAACACATTGCAACAAATAAGTATGTACTTCTCTCAAATTGAGATGCAAACCAGCAAAATACAAAGACGTGTTATTTCTTGAAAGGAAACATGAATACGCTCAAATTGAGATGCAAACCAGAAAGTGCAGAGGTGCTTGATGCAATTGCTTGAAAGGAAACATGAAAACTCTCACACCTAATCTGGGCTGCCGATGGCATGGGGAGAAGGAAAGGGGCTGCGGCGACAGCCTGGGAGAAAGGAGAGATCCGCGGTGGCAGGGTGGGGAGAAGGAGAGGGCAGCGGTGGCAGGGTGAGGAGAAGGAGAGGACGACGGCGCCGTCAAGGTGGGGTGAAGGAGAGGGCGCTGGCGCCGGCAGGGTGGAGAGAAGGAGAGGGCGGCGGTTGGGTGGGGAGAAGGGAGGGTATTTGGGTTGAAGAGGGAGAGAATGAAAATTTGAGGTATAATCTGCAAAATCCCAACAAAGAAATGAAAATGAATGCTAAAAACGGGCTTATATATTTGTTGCATTTATGCTACTCTTGGAGCATCTCTCTACTCTATATGTAATGAATGCTAAAAAACAAACGTACAGGCTAAATGTAGGTTCTGGTTGTGGGCAGCGGTGATGGTAGAGTTCTTTATATATGTATATATAAAGTATAACAATCACTAACTCACTCACCCGTCCATTAATTTTCTTAAAATGGCTTGCCAATCAACAACAATGCCCTTCATTCATATCAATACGTAAAATGATATTAGTAAAATGAATCCAATGTAAAATCATAAGCTAGTCATCAATGTAAAAAGAAGATAAAAGCTTTGTGTTATTAGGAGGAGCAACCAATCTGCACATTTGGTATTTAATGATTTCATTGTGACTTAATTGCAGGGAAGCTTAAAACCCCACAAACAAGATCAAAGGCAGTAGAATATTTTGTTTGAAACTGTAACACAAGAAGCTTAAAAAACTACAGAATTCGGTACTCATTTCTTAGGATACCAGGTGTAGTAATGGCTAAGAAGAAAGGATAAGAAAAACCCAAATAGCATGAACAAAGCCAATCCGTTTTTATAACCAGAGCATGCACCAAACCGTATGTATAAACAACAATGCCTGCCAGGACCATCTATTCTAAGAGCCGAGATGAATGAACACCAGCAAAGTAGACAACAACACAATTGCATCTTCAAGACTAGTTTACATAGGATCTATGGAGGTGGCCATAATAAATACAGGTAAAAATGGAATTCGAGATGTTAACCTTTAATTATGGTTTGCAACTCGATTTGCTTCACATGTTCAAGTTTCATTGTTACATCATATATGCTATTTGCTGTTAAAATAAAAAAGAATCGAGATACAACCATAAGGAATCAAGTTCAGCAACTAATTATCAAACCAAAATCAAAATTAGGGACCAAAATCAAGCTTAAAAACCCATAAACAATCAACACTCAATTCAGAACTTAATAATACAATGGACTCAATTTAACTTATTAATCTGTAATCAACGCATTATCAAATCATTTGACTCCTTTGGGGTTTTGAGTTACCTCTCAAATTGCCAATGGATCTCAAACACATACCCGAAGTTTGGTCCCTTGATTTCAGTACAGGAGCATCGATTTTACTTGATTTCTGAGGAGGAGCGTCAATTTGTCGATGCTGAAAGATAATAAACCAAGCAGAGGAGAAGGAGCAGTGGTCAAAATGGTCTCATGCGGCGGCGTCGTTAGAGAGAGAGAGGAGTGGAAATCATTCGACTGATCAGACAGCGGTAATAGTTACTGGGTTATTTTCTCCTTTTTAATTTATACGCTCTAACAAAACCTCCAATACGGTGAGAGTTTTGGGTTGAATGAGAGGGGTTTATCAAACAGGCCCTGTGTGTTTTAGAGGTGAGGAAAAATCAAATCGAAAAATGAAAAAACTTAAAAAACTTGAAAAACCAAACCAGAAAAGATCGGGAACTAAAGGTGTTGTTCTTTTACATAAGTGATAAGTAGCTGAAAGTTAAGTGATTGGCGTTGATTACTGATTACTGAATTAATAAGTCTGTTCTTTTGTATGCTGAATATGTATGAATCTAACTACCAACTTTGCGTATACATCTATAGTTTTCAATATAAATCCAACTATAACAATCAAGTATACTAAAGTACCCTTACTAACATCAAATGACCCTCAAATCAGAGTGAGAATCCATGACTTTGAGATGCAAACCAGCAAAATTAAATGCTCAACTTGAGATGCAAATCAGAGTGAGAATCCATGACTCAAGTGAACATTTTGAGGAGAACATTTTGAGATGCAAACCAGCAAAATACAAAGACGTGTTATTGCTTGAAAGGAAACATGAAAACTCTCAAGTTGAGATGCAAACCAGCAAAATGCAGAGGTGCTTGATGCAATTGCTTGAAAGGAAACATGAAAACTCTCATACCTAATCTGGGCGGCCGACGGCAGGGGGATAAGGAGAGGGGATGCGGCGACGGGCTGGGAGAAAGGAGAGATCAGCGGCGACAGGGTGGGGAGAAGGAGAGGGCAGCGGCGACAGGGTGGGGAGAAGGAGAGGACGGTGACACCGTCAAGGTGGGGAGAAGGAGAGGGCGCCGACGCCGACAGGGTGGGGAGGAGGAGAGGGCGGCGGTTGGGTGGGGAGAAGAGAGGGTGTTTGGGAGGAAGAGGTATAGAATGACTAAGGGGATGTTTGATAACAACTTATTGGGCTTATTGAGCAAAAATCGGCCAACCATTAAAAATTAAGTAATTTTTGATAAATACTTATCCCTGGTGAGCCTTCACATTTTCTAAAACTATTCCTTTTTTCTTTCCAATGACAAAGCATCCATATTTGTCCAAGATTCAACCTTGGAGTTTGTAAAATGGGAGTTATCTTATTTTATTGGTAATCTTATTTTCCCTTCACCTATGTATTTCTCAAAAAAAAAAAAAATTAATTGGGGAGAAAATCAAATGACTTTTGTAAATAGGTGGGATTGTGTGAATTTATTTTATTGTTTGTTTGATAATCTATAAAAAAATTACTAAATTAAGGGTAAATTAGTTACTTATATGAATAGTTGAGAGTTTTACATTGATGTATATTATTAATTTTTTTTATTAATTTAAAATATCCGTTCATACCATAATTTTGATTGAAAAACAAACAGATTTTTAATTCAGATGGAAGGTTAAAGTTGTCATTTTATTTCATTCAGACTGTTTAGTAAACGAAATAATCAAACAATAATTATTTGTTCAGTTATTTCTCTAGTCCGCATTACTTAATCCAGAAAGCTTTCTAAATCCAGACAACACTTAATGAAAAATGTAATCAAACAACCCATTAAGTGATTGGGGTTTATAAGTATTTATTATAGATGAGTGATATAACCAGCAAAATCCCAATAAGTGATTGGGGTTTATAAGTATTTATTATAGTTGAGGTTAATCAGCAAAATCCCAATAAGTGATATATATCACTTATTAGAACGTATTTATCATTCTATTTCACTTACCGAATGAGTGATTGGGGTTTATAAGTATTTATTATAGATGTAAATGGTTCCAAAACTGAACCGAACCGAAACCGATTTAAACAAAACCGAATATTGAAGATTGCAAGAACCGATAACCGAACGAATAATTATAATGCGGTTCTGTTCTGTTCCGGTTCAAGTATTTCGGGTACAAAACTGATTAAAACCGAAATTTACACAAAAAATATAATTCTATCTATTATAACAAAATATAAACATAAAAATGAAATTGAGAAAGGTCAATCATAACGTTTTCATATAAGCTATGTAGTTTTACAATCCATAAAAACTAGGTTATTACCCATGTATTACATGAGTTAATTTTAGAAATTGATATTTATATATATGTATAATATAATAATTATATGATTGGGGTTTATAAGTATTTATTATAGATGTAAATGGTTCCAAAACTGAACCGAACCGAAACCGATTTAAACAAAACCGAATATTAAAGATTGCAAGAACCGATAACCGAACCAATAATTATAATGCGGTTCTGTTCTGTTCCGGTTCAAGTATTTCGGGTACAAAACTGATTAAAACCGAAATTTACACAAAAAATATAATTCTATCTATTATAACAAAATATAAACATAAAAATGAAATTGAGAAAGGTCAATCATAACGTTTTCATATAAGCTATGTAGTTTTACAATCCATAAAAACTAGGTTATTACCCATGTATTACATGAGTTAATTTTAGAAATTGATATTTATATATATGTATAATATAATAATTATATGATTGGGGTTTATAAGTATTTATTATAGATGTAAATGGTTCCAAAACTGAACCGAACCGAAACCGATTTAAACAAAACCGAATATTAAAGATTGCAAGAACCGATAACCGAACCAATAATTATAATGCGGTTCTGTTCTGTTCCGGTTCAAGTATTTCGGGTACAAAACTGATTAAAACCGAAATTTACACAAAAAATATAATTCTATCTATTATAACAAAATATAAACATAAAAATGAAATTGAGAAAGGTCAATCATAACGTTTTCATATAAGCTATGTAGTTTTACAATCCATAAAAACTAGGTTATTACCCATGTATTACATGAGTTAATTTTAAAAATTGATATTTATATATATGTATAATATAATAATTATATGAATAATAAAGTTTACTTAATTTTAGTTAGTGAGTTATTAAATTAATCCATATTAGACTTACATAGATTTGATTTGCTTTAAAATTAAAAATAAAATCAGTAAATGACATGGCAAAAGGAGAGAGCGACATGTGCAAATTAAATGAGAGCATGTCATGTGGCATTTAGTTACTCTTTTAATAGTATAGATAGAAGATAGATTGTTCCAACAAATGGAAATGGAAATGGAGCAAGAGAATAATATGCTATGTAGTTCCAACAAATGAAAATGGAAATGGAAAAAGAGAATAATATACTACGTAGTTCCAACAAAGAGTTCTAACGTTACACCATCCCAAAAAAGATCACAAATACAAAATTAATTTAAACTTCAAAGACTAACTAACTTCTCAATAATATCTATTGACTTTTCGCATTTCCTGTGTGAGAAAATGCAGGTTGCAGGAACGATGTGACTGAGAAACGCGTGGAAGACGAAGAGTTACTGGGTATAATTTGTGGGCTTTCCAATGAGAGCCATTTGCATGTTTCAAGGATTGCATGGGCGTTTGCAACTTTGCAAGCTTCAAGGATTGTATTAACTCATTAGTTATTTGGTATAAATGTATTTGCTGTTTTTGGATATTCAACCAAATTAGTTGATAAAAATTAATTATACAATGAATTAAAATGTGATATATCTATCTTAAGTTTTCGGTTCCTAGCCCGAGAAACCTGATGCCTGCATGACCGATACCCGAATAACGGATACCAGAATATCGATAATTATAATAACCGTTAACCGAACCAAATAATATAAATCGGTTCGAATCCAGTTCGGTTATTTGGTCATTCCACACACCCTTAGTGCTTATTACCTCCAAAACCACACCGATTTTTTAATTTACAATTTTTTTAATATTTATATATTTATTGAGTAACTTTTAGTCATATTTGATATTATGGTTAACATTACAAAGGTTCTTTTTCAATTTTAATTTCATATATATGATTGGTATTGTCCTTGTAGGTTAGTGGTTAGGAATATGGAATCTATAACGAAGATTTAGGGTTCAAACCCTGCGCATGTCCTTTAACTATTGGTTAAACGATTTAACACCTTCATGTTTGCCTTGGGAGGTCGGTGGGGGCCCAGAGGGTGGGTTTAGGGGTGTAAACGAGCCGAGCGGAGCCCGAACCCGTTTAAGCTCGAGCTCGGCTCGTTTAAAAGTACCAGCTCGATCTTTGTATGTAAAGCTCGAGCTCGGCTCGTGAATAGTTTTCCAAACTCGGGCTCGACTCGTTTGTTATATATTTTAATTTTTAATTAATATTTATTTAATCTTTTATATATTATATATAACTTTTTATTTATTTAATCTATATATTATATATTTATAAATTTAAAAATATATTTATATATAGGTTCGTTTAGACTCGTGAGCTCAACAAGTGAAGCTCGTGCTCGAGCTCGTTTATTAAATGAGCTCAAATTGAGGCTCGAGCTCGTTTAACTCGAGTTTTTTTCGAGCTTTTAACGAGTCGAGCTCGAGTAGCTCACGAGTAACTCGACTCATTTACACCCCTAGGTGGGTTATTCTTTTTTTATATGGTTGATATTTTTCTATGTTAAGGTTGTTGCCTTGTTGGGTATATATGAGTGTATTGACAAAATATGTTGTGTACAAATCACCTCTCAAATCTATCTCTATCTATACTATTAAACGAGTAACCGAACGGTTCCTCCGTTTCAAAAACCAAAAATTTCAAGTTGGATTCAGTCTTGACCAAAAATCAAATTCAACTGTCTCGTACTCATCCTATCGTGTTTCATTATGTCTTCCTGGAGAGGTGAATGGGCTATTGCCGGAGAGCATACATGTTACTAGTTGGAGATAAGGAGGGTTATCAAAGAGTTGGAATATAGTTATTAGTAATAATAATAGAAAATTAAAATTAAACTATCAAAAGAAAGGCACAAACAGCATATGAAAAGAAAAACATGATACTAAAATTTTTTTAGTTGCTTAGGGGTTTTATAAGGTTAAAAAAATGATTAGAGGGCGTAATTAAAAGAATAGTCTGTCAATTCAGCACGAATAAGTAAATACATAGTGATTTTAGCCCTTTAAAAAGTTTCGGGCTGACAGCAGCAGTAGGTAACCAAGGTCAAAAGGGCATCAGGATAGAGTCGAAAATGGTAGAATGGGTATAAGTTTTTCATTATTTTCATGATTTCGTTTACAAGTCTTGACTTCTATATCATTATTATATTATTATCAACATTTATATACATAGATTTTCAAGTCTACAAAAATTTTGTTACTACTATAAATTTTAATTTCATTAGCTGATTGTATCTTTCATTTTGGACCATCAATTTTATCTATGATGTTTTTAGGCGTGCATACTTTAAATCTTAATTATTATTCTCAATACCTAGTTACATATCATATATAAAATCATTATCGATATCGATTTTTCTTCATTTGATTCCACATGAGAGTTTGTCGCATCTCATGATATATTTCCGGCAACATATTTTGAAACCGTTATTATCTGATTATTAGTTTCCAAAATGCTGTAACATGTTTTCAAACGCAAATCAAAACACCCCTTACAATTTTATTATCAGATATTTTTTTTAATATTTCTCATTAATATTTAATTTTTTATATCTTATTTTGTATCATGTGATATATAATAAAATTACAATGGAGTTTTTATACAACAACCAAAGTTCAATCGGTTGTTGGTCGAAACCGATTAAACCAAATCTATCTATTCTATTAAAAGAGTAACTAGATAGTCACTTGACACTTAACTACACCGCCGATTGACAAAACCTTTATATTGACACGTGTACTTTATAATTTTTTATTTAAATAATTCAATTCTCGTTTATAGTTACTATATTTTAGGGATTTTGTTACCAACATTAGGTTAATATAATCAATTTTTAATGGTTAATAATCGACACTTACAAATTATAAATACTTATTTCTAAATGTCGATATTAATTATTAATAAAGATAAAGTTTATTGTATCTCAATCATGTAGTGTTATTAATTTTAAATAAAACTAAGGATTTTACTATGATTTTTTCATTTATTATTTGGAGGTTTCTTAAATTATTGTAATAATTATTTTCATTTATAATGTATAATGTTTAAATAAATATTGAGTCACATAATATTCATAGTTTGTACCGTTCATTATAGAACTCTACAATTATCCTAAAACTTGTAATTTATTGAAAATGTTTTGATTCAAACAGATTCGTATATCAAACGAGTAATAAACTAGTTTACATATTATCATATGAATCATATATGATCCTTTTGGTTTGGCCGTTTGGGTACAAATTGAAATTTTTGTCCATTTTCCTGATCTATATTTAAATAAAGATAAAAACTCCAAATCTATAAATTCCATTTGAAATCAATTCAATCATTAAATATTATATTTATCAAACTATTATTTATTTATCGAACTTCTTTCATTCCCTTATTCTTCCATTCTCTACTAGGTTTGTTATGAACCAAACCAACCTACTTTTAAATTTTTTTGTGTTTTCGTCTATTCATATTATTTTTTTTCATAAAAGTCCTCAAGTTAAATTTTTCTTTTTTGGTTTAATGAAATTTGGATATTAGAACCCGGTTTTTCAATTTTAAAAACCCGGTTTACTAATTATAACCGGGTTCTAATAGTCAATTTTCACAAAAACTAAAAATACTTTAACTTGAGGATATTTCTAGAAAAAAAATAACATTGAGGGACGAAAAAGCAAAAACTGTAAAACATGTTGGTATTTTTCATAATAAACCCTACTGTGTGCTGCAAAATTAAATATTTTATTTTCTCATTAATTAGGTTTCCAAGCAAAAAAATGTGTTGTCTTGAAATTTATATTAAAATACAAATAATGTAACACCCTCTCTTTACACACAAAAGTCACGTCAATATAATATCATAAGTGACATTATCGCAATAACTCTATAATATACATGTTAGGGGATTACACAAATCGTTGTTAATTAAAATTTTAATACAAATGTCTTCACAGTGAACTCATATGTCCAACACAGGTAATGAAACTCAAAGGGAACTAATATACAACAAATGGTTGTTAATTATCATACACACGGAGTAACTATACAAATACTGGTTAACAGTTTTCCCAAAAGCTAATATCAACATACACCCACCAACACACAAAATCCCAAGTAATCCTGGCTCCTACTTTTGCTGCGGCTGCTAAGACTGGTCAACTTTCTGGTTGTCTGAGACATGGTAGACTCGAAAACGTAAGCTGGAAGCTCGTGAGTGACTCTCCAGAAACAAGCACATAGCACATAGAATCACATATAACTCAACACATATAACTCAATATGCCTCATAATCTCTGGTGTAGTCTCGAAGCTCAATACACAACTCAACTTCGTGGGGACGCCGTTCCCCAGCTAACAGACTGCACACAGCAGTGGTTAGCTACTCAATAAGCACAGGAGCGACCTGGCCATAACTCTGTCATCTGTTGGTACATCCCGTGTGATGATAGCAGTCTAAGTTGTCTTACATTGTGATTTAGCATATGTTTGTTATATATATATTATGTATGATTGATGATTATCAGTGTTTGTATGTTTGAACTTGATGTAACGTATTACAAGAAGTTCAAACATAAAGTTCAAAGATAAAATCAGTCATAAGGTAATATCATAAGTTTCAAACACTTAGTTGTTTATGTAAAAGGCTAGATTCGAATTATATATGGGTTGACATTCGAATCTGTGATAGATTCGAATGTAACCATAGATTCGAAAATAGGCTAGATTCGAGACTGTCAGATGGACAGATTCGAATGGGCCTTGGGCCAGATTCGAGGTTGGCCCACAACAGACTCGAATCAGGGTCTATAATTAGGGATAGACTCGAATAATTAGAGGACTTTTTGCAGAATTCGTGAGGAATTAAGCAAGAGGCGATCTCGAGTTTATCAGCTAGGTGAGTGCCGTTTCGGAGAGAATTAGTACGTAGGATCGTTCGTGTGTCGTTCGTTCAGCGTCTAATAGTCTCCGTGTTTCCGTTGGTTGAGAGTTGTCCGTCTAACCGTCAACGAGGATTCCGCACTCGTTCACGGATCCGCGTCTAGATAGATCTTGCAGTGGTAGACCTTACAAGTGGTATCAGAGCCTACGGAGTGTTCTTGGTGTTCTTCGTGTTCATCAGATACATTCTAGGTTTCTTGACGCTAGTTGGACGGTTTTGCTCTCAAAAACGTGTTTTTGAGCTTAGCAAATTCATATTCGGGAAACACTTTGTCGTTTTTCACGTTTTTGGTCAAAATCATTATTTTTCGTTTGAAAAATAGTGATTTAATCTGTAAAACGTCAAAAAATCAAAGTGTTAGCCGTTTTTCGAGTTTGCGGCGCTCGAATCTATAGGGGTAATTAGGATTTTACTTTATTTTCGAGTCTAACCTAAATACGCTCCTTTCGAGTCAATTTCAGAGAGTTTCGAGTCTACCTTGTTTCGAATCTGTTACTTCATTCGAATTGGATCTCGAGTCTATATTGTTTCGAGTTTGTTTCGAGTTTGTTACTGTTTCGATTTTGTGCTTCGAATCTGCTGACATTCGACTCTGCTGTGCCTTCGATTCTAAGGGTCTTCGAATCTGACATAACTTCGAATCTAAGGAGTTGTTAGAATCTGACATAATTTCGAATCTAATTGACTTTTAAGACTTAATCGAATTTAATCTCAACAGATTTAATATTAATTAGTTTCGAATCTATCTAGATTCGAATAAGTTAGTCTACATCAGTTTCGAATTAAATTAATTAAGTTCAAATTCAATTTGTTTCAGAAAAGATGTCAAATCTTCAGAAATTCCTTGAGATGGATCACGAAGTTGGGAAGGAAAATGCACCGCCAAAGCTGATGAAAGTTGAGGACTATTACTGGTGGAAGGACAGATTTACGGATTTTGTACGATTCAACGATATGCGCATGTGGGTGTGCATAGATGAAGGGTACATTCCACCAGTATCTGAAGTTGAAGGCCGTCAAAAGGTCTTGTCATATCAGATGATGAAAGAGGATGACAAGAAACTATTTGAAGCTGAAAACAAGGCTTTCTCCATTATCCGTATGGATTTACCTCAAGATATCTTGCACACATTTCGGACTCAAAGGACGTCGAAGGAACTTTGGGAGTCTCTCTAGAAAAGGTGTGAAGGTAATCCTCGGGTGCGTAGAAAGCGTACAGAGCTCTTGACCCAACAGTTTGCGATTTTCAAGGCAATTAAGGATGAACAGTTAGATGATATTATCACAAGGTTCTATCATCTGATAACAGAGCTTGAAAGTCATGGCATTGAGTATTCTGACACTGACAAGAACAACAAGCTTCTTGATGCCCTACCAGCCAAATGGGCTATGTACGTGGCAATGATTAAGCTGAATGAGGACAAATATTATGCTCAATCACTTGATGACATTGTGGGAACGTTGAGGGCATATCACTTCGAGATGATTAAGGCTGAGACTGATTACGAGCAAGTCCAGAATCCGGCTATGTATTTTGGAAAGACATCTAAATCATCAGTGACAGCTGAACCGAAGAGTGCTACAGCGTTTTTCACCGGAGAAACGTCATCGCCACCAGAGTCCGAAGACTCACTGAATCGCGCGTTCTTAGGGTTAGGAAGATCGGAAGAACCGCAACCTCAAGTCCATCAGGCACCGACAAGTCAGAGCTATTCGAAGATGCCGATGAGCGCAAAGTCCGCAGAAGAACATTTGAATCTGCTTGCTTCCTTTGTGGCAGCTTATGGAAATTGTGTTCAAGGGAAAATCAATGACCCAGCTCTATGGGATGAAGATTACGATCAGGTCGACCCTGATGACTTAGAGGAAATGGATCTTAAGTGGCAACTGGCCATGGTGACCCAGAGGGTAAAAAGATTCATCAAGCGAACTGGGAGGAATCTGCAAATGAACAACAAAGGGATAGGATTTGATAAGTCTAAGGTCAAATGCTACAACTGTCAGGGATTGGGACACTTCGCCAGGGAGTGTCAAAGACCGAAGGTAGAGACATACCAAGGACAGAGTCAGCATCAAGGACAGTACCAAAATCAGTCCCAACAAAGATACCTTCCGAGTTCTTCATCTGGTCAAGCCAATCTAGCGGGTCTAATATCCAATGTCACTTCTGACAGACAGCTAGATGGTACCTATGACTGGAGTTCACATCCTGAGTCCAATGCTAGAGCCTTCATGGCTGAAGTTACTAAAACTGGATGTGATGTGGATGAGCAGACCACACGGGACAGCAGTCCGATGTGGGTAGAGAAGGCGAATGATCAGACCGTGCTGGAGTTTGCTGCTCAGATGGCCAACGTGGAATCTGATAACTCTAAGGTTAGTCTTTCTTATTCTCTATTTCAAGAATTATGTGCTTTGTGTGCTATTTCTAATGATAGGTTAAATCTAGTCTTAGAATCACATAAAACCATATCTGCTCAAAATGAAAATTTAAAAATTGAAAACGCTAGCCTAAATGATATAAAGCAAGATTTAAAAGAAAAGCTTAAGGCTGATGCTCAAGACGTAATAGTTCTAAAAGACAAACTGAGTGAGCAGTGTGTTAGGATAGAGCTTATGTATGAGCACGTAGAGGCCTTGACCAAAAGTCTGAAAGACAAGGACATAGAGCTAGCCGAGACCAAGGTTAAGGTAGCAGAGGCAAATAGCAAGCTGGAAAAGTTTAGGAATTCGAGCCTAAACCTAGGAAAAGTCTTAGATGCCCAAAGACAGTCTAAGAAGCCTGTAGGTCTAGGTTTTCACGAAATTCCTCCACCTTTCAATGCAAACTATGTGCCTCAGCCTCAGGAGAAAACTGACAACTCAGTAGACTTAGAGGACCTACCTGAACCGACACCTGAGCCTATAGTAGAAAATGCACCTAAGGTGACTGACTCAACCGTCAAGGTCAAGAAAGTGAAATTTGTGTCTTCCTCCAGTGAAACACCTGCAGGAAAACAGAAAATTTCATGGGCTGACCAGGTCGAAGAGACAGACACTGTAGATGTACCAAAGGAAGTAGACACTAGTGAGACACCTAGATCTAAGGGACCAACCAAAAAGTCCATGGATAAGATGTCTTGCTTTAGATGTCACGCGAAAGGGCATGTTGCTTCTCACTGTCCAATTAGGAAAGCAGATGTTACCCCTAAGACAGTGAATCAAACACCTGTTAAGCCCTCACCAAGTGTGGCGAGCACAAGTAGTTCTCAGAGTACCGAGAAAACTGTGCAGGCCGCACCAAAACCTGTTGTGAAACAAACACCGGTTAAGGTAGGACCAAAAGAAGTGGTTAGGACAAATTCACCGAATCGTGTCATTAATCAATCTAGGTCAGCACCTCAACAAGTCTATAGGAGCACCACACCTAGCAGGTCACACACTCCAGTTAGGTCACATACTCCAGTTAGACATTATGTTCCGGTAAGAGCTCAGGGATCACAGTCTGAAATGCAGTATAATAAGAGTTATTCTAGAGCACCAAAACAAATGCCTACTCAAAGGCAAAGAGTGAATCTAAATCACTCGGCACCACAACAGAATTCAGTTCAAAGGCCCAAGTCACCTGAAAGGCGAGATGGGTACTTGAAAGAGTTCACGTATGTGGACGAGAATGGTATTACCAAGTCAGTCATGGCTTGGGTTCCCCGTGATAACTAACCTATTTTCTTTCATGTGCAGGAGATAACTACCGATCCAAACAACAAGTGGTTCGTCGACAGTGGTTGCTCCAGGCACATGACGGGGGAAAGAAGTCTTCTCACAGACTTCAAGGGGGGTAATAGGGGATTCGTATCATTCGCGGGTAACAAGGGTGGAAATATCACTGGAACTGGAGAAGTCATGTGAAGACCACCCCTTACGGGGCAGTGCTCACCAGTCTAGGTCCCACATCATGCAATACGATATCAATCAAACTAAGATAGAGTAATTATAATGCGGAAAATTAAATTACAGTACAAGCTATTAAGATTTAAGTTTAATACAGATTAAGTTTTTAAATTAAACTTATAAAGGGCACAAGTCTAATCTAATTCATGTCATCATATTATCAAAAGAAATCTACCCAGATCACCACAATATCATCATCCAATTAGTACCAAAATGAGATCGTTGAGTAGAGGTCTATGATACTTCTGTCTTGATCGTGTAAGACCTAAGAACTAGGTCCGGCAGGTGACTTTCCTTTGCTTTTTCCTGTAAAATATTAAAGCAACATCTGTAAGCAAAGCTTAGTGAGTTTATAGATTTTCAATATTAACATGCGTGTCAAGCGGAGTCATAATTCTAAGCGTGATAAGTCTTGGCTGCCGCTACAGCCCTCATCATGATTGAGATATAGTATCTTAAGATCGGATGATGTTCAAACCACACTCACGCTTATATCGTGGGGATCAGCCACATACTGGGCTAGCTACCAGTAGGTCAACATGGCCGAACATCGGAGGTCATTACCAAGTTCATAAGAACTGGTGAAATAGCCGGGTCTAGAACAATAGACCATAAGGGCTAGTCAAGCTGAATAAATCTTATCAAGTCTGATCAATGAAATAAGTATAAGTCTTAGAAGTCATGATATCAATGAATCATAAAGCAAAGTCTGAAGTGCTAATAAATGCAATATGAAATGATAAGCAATTAGCTAACATGATTCACTGGGCAACACCCATCCATGGTGTGCACAGGTCTCAATCCAGCTGATAAATGAGTGTCAAATAAAGTAACAGCATCAATATATCTCAAACGGATCTTTGCATGTTCAATTCGAATATCTATAACTCACAGTTTGGGTCTTGGTCAAACAGATATAAGAATCTGCCACCTGAGTTATCTCAGGATTTTGTCAATCTGTTCTCTGTCAAATCACGTCTCTGACCCGCTTTAAATCTTTTAAAATCTTTGTCTAAATGTTCAGGTAATATACTGAACCTGTTCAAAATCATGCATGATAATATCTTGTCATTTTCATCATCTTTATTAATGTCATCATCTTTTGGTCTTAAATTCTTTATTTTATCTGATTCTGATAACTTGTTCGTTCATATATCATCTTGGACTCAAATTTTGATTTAAAAGGAATAGATTCGAATTTAGATTCGAATTTAGATTCGAACCCTTCCATCACACACATGTTTCGAATCTGTTTTCTTAGATTCGAACTACTCCAATTCATGTATAGAGTTCGAATCTATTGATTTATACCATTCGAATCTAATCATTTAAACTTGAATTGTGTGGGTGTGTGTGTCTCGATTCTATGTACATAGACTCGAAGGTGTGTGTGAGTTCGATTCTATGATGGTCTTCGAATCTATGTGTTTAGATTCGAACCATGCTTATAATTCGAGTCTAGGAACACAGATTCGAAACATAGCCATTCGAATCTAATGGCCTAGTTTCGAAAATCCACCCATTCGAATCTGTTCTATGTATTTCTCGAATTTGATCATATTGTTCTCGAATCTGATCATATTTACAACTCTAAACTTGAATTTCTAAGGCATAAATCACAAAGATGATCAATGTTAAGCCTATGTTCGATTATCTTACACTTATTCTAGTTAAATCTGATAAAAAGGCTTTAAATTTCATAAAAACTTGGTAGATTCGAGAATATCATATATATATATAAAACGGAAATATATATATATAAACTTACCTCAATTCGTCTGAATTCACGCAGAAATTGATATATATCCGTGTAGTATTCGCCGAGATCTTCCTAACGGTATATTTATCTTGACGATCGGACGGTCGGTTTAGAAGAATTTCTAGAGAGAAGTTAGAGAGAGAAAGCTAGAGAGAGAGTTTAGAGAGAGAGAGCTAGAGAGAGAGAGTCGAATCTGATCTTTGAGTTTGATTCTCGTTTATATACGTCGTCTAGTTATGTTTGCTAGCTAACTCACTTTCATTTTTGTATATTATATCTCTTTTTATTTAGTTTTCTTTAATAAATAATTAATTAATTCATAAATTAAATATTTATATAATTTAATTAATATTTCATTATTAATTAAATTATAATTCAAATAATTCAACATTATTGCATTATCGGTTCAAAATATTACTGAGTTTACGACTAGATCAAAAATTAGGTTGTTACAGAATGGGCTCCACCACGCACAAACTTCGTCCCCGAAGTTAGCTACGTTCGAACAGACTGGGATAAGTTGCTTTCATTACATCTCTCGATTCCCAAGACTGATGCGAACCTTTGTGGTGTTTCCACTGGACAAGCACCATCTGTATTTCTTTATTCCGAAGCTTTTTGGTCTTCGAATCCAGAATACGTTCTGGCTCTTCAACCACTCTAAGCTTCTCATCTATCTGTAGGTTAACGTGTGGTATCTGTACTTCTCTTTCGTCAGCTAGGCTTTTTCTCAAATGACTAACATGGAATACAGGGTGTATTCCAGCTAAGTCCGCTGGTAGATCAAGACGATAAGATTGATTTCCAATCTTTTCCACAATCTTGAACGGACCAATAAATCTTGGAGCTAGCTTGTTTCTTTTAATGAACCGCACCACATTCTTCATTGGGGATACTTTTAACATCACCCAATCGTTAACCGCAAAGCTAATAGATCTATGTCGATTGTCATAATATGACTTCTGCCTGCTTTGAGCTTCAAGAATATTTCTTCTAACGAGTTGAATCTTTTCGTGAGTCAACTGTAGAAGGGCAGGTCCTGCTATTGGCGATTCGCCTGTTTCGCGCCAACAGGTAGGAGTTCTGCATTTTCTTCCGTATAAAGCCTCAAAAGGGGCCATCTTGATCGTAGAATGATAACTGTTATTATAAGAAAATTCGACCACCGGCAAGTGGTCATCCCAGTTACCACCTAGTTCAAGAACGCAGGCACGAAGCATATCTTCAAGTGTTAGGATAGTACGCTCACTCTGGCCATCTGCATTAGGATGATAAGCAGTACTCATAGAAATCCGAGTACCCATCCCTTCTTGTAGTGCTTGCCAGAATCTGGATGTGAAGCGACTATCACGATCAGATACGATAGACTTCGGCACACCGTGACGAGAAATAATTTCAGAGATATACAGCTGCGCCAATCTATCGAGAGAATATGTTTCTTTCATCGGAATAAAATGTGCTGATTTCGTTAATCGGTCAACGACTACCCAAATGGAGTCGTGTTGTCTTTTGGTTTTCGGCAGCTTTGTGATGAAATCCATTGTTATATGCTCCCACTTCCATTCAGGAACTGGCAGTGGTTGCATATCTCCAAAGGGCTTCTGATGTTCTGCCTTAACCATCTGACATATTCTGCAGCTTTCAACACATTTTCCGATATCTCTCTTCATTCCTGGCCACCAGTAGTCAGCTTTCAGATCAAAGTACATCTTTGAGCTGCCAGGATGAATAGATAACTTGGACTGATGAGCTTCGGACAGAAGAGTGCTACGAATAGAACCATATTTAGGAACCCAGATTCGGTTTCCCTGGAGACAGTAAAGTCCCAAATGGTTCAGAGATAGTAATTGTAGCTGCCCTTTAAGATTTTCGGAAGCAATATTCTCTTCTTTCATTGCTTCGGCTTGAGCGACTCGAATATCTTCAATAAGATCAGAAGAAAATATAACTGGAGTTAGGGCATAACAGCAATTTTCTGGATATACTTTTCTACTCAACGCATCCGCGACAACATTTGCTTTGCCGGGATGGTATAAGATCTCGCAGTCATAATCCTTGATAAGCTCCAAGGATCGACGCTGTTTCATGTTCAGATCTTTCTGAGTAAAAAGGTATTTGAGACTCTTATGATCGGTGTAGAGCTGACACCGAGTCCCATATAGATAATGCCGCCAGATTTTCAGAGCAAAGGTGACGGCAGCCAGCTCAAGATCATGAGTTGGTGCACTTTTCTCGTAATCTTTTAATTGCCTTGAAGCGTAGGCAATTACTTTTCCCCTTTGCATAAGAACACATCCTAAGCCAGTACCAGAAGCGTCGCTGTAAACAACGAAATCGTCATTACCTTCTGGCAAGGCTAGGATCGGCGCTTGAATCAACTTTTGCTTCAGAATATCAAATGCCTCTTGCTGTTTATCAGTCCAAACGAAAGGAGTATTCTTTCGTGTTAGCGTTGTAAGTGGCACAGCAATCTTTGAGAAGTCCTTTATGAATCGCCGATAATAACCGGCCAATCCAAGGAAACTTCTTATCTCTGAGGCATTGCGAGGTGTTTGCCACTTCTGAACAGCCTCGACTTTCGAAGGATCAACGGAAATTCCTTCGCCAGAAACAACATGGCCAAGGAACTGGATCTGTCTGAGCCAGAATTTGCATTTAGAGAATTTTGCATAGAGTCTTTCTTTTCTTAATAACTCTAGCAATTGCCGCAGATGAATAGAATGATCAGCCTCCGTTTTGGAGTAAATCAGAATATCGTCTATGAATACGATAACTGATTTATCCAACATTGGTCTGCACACACGATTCATGAGATCCATGAATGCCGCTGGTGCATTTGTCAAGCCGAACGGCATCACGAGAAATTCGTAATGGCCGTATCTTGTACGGAAAGCTGTCTTTGGAACATCTTCTTCTCTGACTTTTAACTGATGATACCCAGATCGGAGATCTATTTTCGAAAAGTAACTGGCTCCTTGTAACTGATCAAACAGATCATCGATTCTGGGCAGAGGATACTTATTCTTTATGGTAACCTTGTTCAACTCGCGGTAGTCGATGCACATACGGAAAGTTCCGTCTTTCTTTTTAACAAACAGAACTGGTGCACCCCACGGAGAAGAACTCGGTCGGATAAACCCCTTCTCCAACAGCTCTTGCAGTTGCTTTGACATTTCCTGCATTTCTGCAGGTGCAAGTCTGTATGGAGCCTTCGCAATAGGAGCCGCACCAGGAACCAAGTCAATACTAAACTCGACTTGACGTTCCGGTGGCACTCCAGAAATGTCGTCAGGAAAGACGTCCGGGAACTCGCAGACTATCGGGATATCAGACAGAGATTTCTTTTCAGGGTTGGTTTCGGATAAAGCATAGCACAAATAAGATTCGCGACCTTTAGATAGATACTTATGTGCTTTTTCAATGGAAATGAAGCAGTGATCACCTTTTCGCTTTTCGCCTTTAATCTCTAACACTCGGCCGTCTGTAGTCTTGATTCGGATGATTCGGCGGTTGCAGACAATAGTAGCTTCATTTTTCGTTAGCCAATCCATGCCGATAATAACGTCGAACTCTTTTAACGGTATCGGGATGAGGTCGAGGTTGAATACAATGTTATTTACAAGTAGAGTGCAGTTTCGGTAAACGGAATCAGCCATAACGAAATTGTTACTGGCTGTCTCAATGTCTAGAATCACAGGAAGTTTTGATGGAGCTTTATGTAGTCTTGATGCAAAAGAAGTCGATATAAAAGAACGACTTGCGCCAGAATCAAATAGTATACGTGCCGGAATCGAATTAAGTAAAAACATACCCGTAACTACATCAGGCGTTTCTTTGGCTTCCTCGGCAGTGATTTGGAAAGCTCGTGTCCGGGCAATTGGCGTTGCAGCAGAACTTTTTCCCGAAGAACCTCCCGCAGATGATTGAGACTGATATCGCGGCCCGCTTCTACACTGATACATGAAGTGCCCTCGTTTCCCGCACTTTGCACATCCACGTCCCTGCTGTGGACATTCCTCGCTGCTATGACCTATCATGTTGCATGAGAAGCAAGTGACATCTTCTGGATTGCACAACCCCATGTGTGACTTTCTGCATCGCCTACAGAATCGTGGTTCGTTTGTAAGGGAATACGCTTGGGCTTTCGGTTGTGAATTATGCTGATAGGATTGCTGAGTCTGAGATCTATTTGGCTTAAAGAATCTGCCAAATCGCTGTTTCTTTGGAGGAGACGGGTTCATCGGATTGGTAGACGGAGCGTATAGCTGATCACCATACTCTAAGTAACCTCGCTCGATTTGTCTAGCCGCTTCAACCATTTCCAAGTAACTCTTGTATTTAATCGCGCTCATCGGATGTCTGTATCTAGGATTGAGTCCTACTCGGAACCTATTCATTTTCCTTTCCTCTGTTGCCACTTGGTATGAAGAATAACCGCATAATCGCGAAAACTCGTGCTCGTATTCGTCGACTGTCTTTGTTCCCTGAGTCAGCTGCATCAGTTGTACTTCCATTTTATCTCGCTGGTCGATCGGGCAGTACTTGGCATTAAACATTTCGAGGAATTGTTCCCATTCTAAAGTCTGAATCATCTCCTCACCGTATATGCTTCGCTGTGTCTTCCACCATGCACGAGCAGCTCCAACAAACAACGCAGATGCGTAGCTCACTTTCTTAGAATCTAAACAGTCAGAGATTCTAAAAATTTCTTCCGTATGACTGATCCAATCCATCGCCTGAATCGGATCAACTGTACCCTCAAAATTCAGGGCACCGCTTGCTTTGAAATCCTTAAACTTACAGCCTTTAGGCTGCTCGATTTGAGTTTCAGGGGTAGAGTTATCAGAATCAGATTCTTCATTCTGAACTTGTTTATCTTTTCGCTTATTTTTCTTATCATTACGTCTTTTAGTTTCAGCCTCATCTCTGGCCTGAAACTGTTCTTGCATAATCTTATTCTGTTGTTCTGAGTGTTGTGCTAGTAATTGTTGCATCATCTCAAACATTTGTTGTGGGGTCATGTTGTTTGGTATGTCACCTGATCCTGACATCTTCTACTGAAAATTAAAATCAATTAACTATCAGTTTATAGACTTAGATCTATGTACCCTTTTCCCATCCTAATAGTCTGTACATCCTATCTCAGTTCAATCCACCTAAATGATTGATATATATGTATTGCTTCAGTTTGAGATCAAGTATACTCACGTAATACCTGATTCACTCAAACTATGGGTTCTGATACCATCCTGTGAAGACCACCCCTTACGGGGCAGTGCTCACCAGTCTAGGTCCCACATCATGCAATACGATATCAATCAAACTAAGATAGAGTAATTATAATGCGGAAAATTAAATTACAGTACAAGCTATTAAGATTTAAGTTTAATACAGATTAAGTTTTTAAATTAAACTTATAAAGGGCACAAGTCTAATCTAATTCATGTCATCATATTATCAAAAGAAATCTACCCAGATCACCACAATATCATCATCCAATTAGTACCAAAATGAGATCGTTGAGTAGAGGTCTATGATACTTCTGTCTTGATCGTGTAAGACCTAAGAACTAGGTCCGGCAGGTGACTTTCCTTTGCTTTTTCCTGTAAAATATTAAAGCAACATCTGTAAGCAAAGCTTAGTGAGTTTATAGATTTTCAATATTAACATGCGTGTCAAGCGGAGTCATAATTCTAAGCGTGATAAGTCTTGGCTGCCGCTACAGCCCTCATCATGATTGAGATATAGTATCTTAAGATCGGATGATGTTCAAACCACACTCACGCTTATATCGTGGGGATCAGCCACATACTGGGCTAGCTACCAGTAGGTCAACATGGCCGAACATCGGAGGTCATTACCAAGTTCATAAGAACTGGTGAAATAGCCGGGTCTAGAACAATAGACCATAAGGGCTAGTCAAGCTGAATAAATCTTATCAAGTCTGATCAATGAAATAAGTATAAGTCTTAGAAGTCATGATATCAATGAATCATAAAGCAAAGTCTGAAGTGCTAATAAATGCAATATGAAATGATAAGCAATTAGCTAACATGATTCACTGGGCAACACCCATCCATGGTGTGCACAGGTCTCAATCCAGCTGATAAATGAGTGTCAAATAAAGTAACAGCATCAATATATCTCAAACGGATCTTTGCATGTTCAATTCGAATATCTATAACTCACAGTTTGGGTCTTGGTCAAACAGATATAAGAATCTGCCACCTGAGTTATCTCAGGATTTTGTCAATCTGTTCTCTGTCAAATCACGTCTCTGACCCGCTTTAAATCTTTTAAAATCTTTGTCTAAATGTTCTGGTAATATACTGAACCTGTTCAAAATCATGCATGATAATATCTTGTCATTTTCATCATCTTTATTAATGTCATCATCTTTTGGTCTTAAATTCTTTATTTTATCTGATTCTGATAACTTGTTCGTTCATATATCATCTTGGACTCAAATTTTGATTTAAAAGGAATAGATTCGAATTTAGATTCGAATTTAGATTCGAACCCTTCCATCACACACATGTTTCGAATCTGTTTTCTTAGATTCGAACTACTCCAATTCATATATAGAGTTCGAATCTATTGATTTATACCATTCGAATCTAATCATTTAAACTTGAATTGTGTGGGTGTGTGTGTCTCGATTCTATGTACATAGACTCGAAGGTGTGTGTGAGTTCGATTCTATGATGGTCTTCGAATCTATGTGTTTAGATTCGAACCATGCTTATAATTCGAGTCTAGGAACACAGATTCGAAACATAGCCATTCGAATCTAATGGCCTAGTTTCGAAAATCCACCCATTCGAATCTGTTCTATGTATTTCTCGAATTTGATCATATTGTTCTCGAATCTGATCATATTTACAACTCTAAACTTGAATTTCTAAGGCATAAATCACAAAGATGATCAATGTTAAGCCTATGTTCGATTATCTTACACTTATTCTAGTTAAATCTGATAAAAAGGCTTTAAATTTCATAAAAACTTGGTAGATTCGAGAATATCATATATATATATAAAACGGAAATATATATATATAAACTTACCTCAATTCGTCTGAATTCACGCAGAAATTGATATATATCCGTGTAGTATTCGCCGAGATCTTCCTAACGGTATATTTATCTTGACGATCGGACGGTCGGTTTAGAAGAATTTCTAGAGAGAAGTTAGAGAGAGAAAGCTAGAGAGAGAGTTTAGAGAGAGAGAGCTAGAGAGAGAGAGTCGAATCTGATCTTTGAGTTTGATTCTCGTTTATATACGTCGTCTAGTTATGTTTGCTAGCTAACTTACTTTCATTTTTGTATATTATATCTCTTTTTATTTAGTTTTCTTTAATAAATAATTAATTAATTCATAAATTAAATATTTATATAATTTAATTAATATTTCATTATTAATTAAATTATAATTCAAATAATTCAACATTATTGCATTATCGGTTCAAAATATTACTGAGTTTACGACTAGATCAAAAATTAGGTTGTTACAAGTCACTAATGGGACGATTACTTTGGATCAAGTTTATCACGTTGATAAACTGGTTCATAATCTCATTAGTGTCTCTCAAATTTGTGATAAGAAGAACTCGGTGTTATTTACTGACACTGAGGCGTTAGTGCTAAAGCCTGGATTCAAAATTCCTGAAGAATGGGTGTTGATGCGGGCGCCAAGGAAGAACGACTTGTACGTGCTGGATATGAACAAGCCAGAGACTTCGATGGGGCCAATTTGTCTACTATCCAAAGCTTCAGAGACGGAATCCGTACTGTGGCACAGACGCATGGCTCACCTGCACCTGCGGAAGATGAATTACATTACGAAGCATGGACTGGTGCAGGGTGTGCCCATGAAAAGTTTTCAGTTCGAGGATAAGTGTCTACCTTGCATGAAGGGCAAACAACACAAGAAGACACACAAGTCCAAGAAGCAGAATTCCATAGCCTCAACATTCGATCTGTTGCACATGGACCTTTTCGGCCCAATCAACAAAAGGAGTATTGGAGGTAGTTGGTACTGCTTAGTTATCACCGACGATTACTCACGTTTTTCTTGGGTTTTCTTTTTAGGTACGAAGGACGAGACGGCTGCAAGGCTCATCGGGTTCTTGGACCAAGTGGAGAACTCATACGGAACTAGGGTTAAATATATTCGTAGTGATAATGGAACTGAATTCAAAAACACTGTAATTGGTGTATATTGCCTATCAAAGGGCATAGTGCATCAATTCAGTGCACCATATGAACCTCAACAGAATGGGGTGGCCGAACGTAAAAATAGAACTTTGATTGAGGCTGCAAGGACTATGCTTTCGGATTCAAAGCTTCCTACCATGTTTTGGGGGGAGGCAGTGAATACCGCGTGCCACATTTTAAACCGAGTCCTTACAGTCAAATCATTGAACAAAACATGCTATGAAATTTTGAATAAACGGCCACCTAACTTAACTGGATTCGAACCGTTTGGAGTACCATGCACACTTTTAAGAACAAAACATCAACCGAAGTTTGGTGAAAAGGCTGACGAAGGATACTTCCTAGGTTATGTGCCAAACTCACCAAACAAACGGGTGTTTAACAAAACAACTGGTACTGTGGAGATTGTGTATAATATTGAAGTCTCAAGTTATACACATGAACCCCAAACTGGTCCGGAATGGATATTTGACTATGATAAGTTATTTGAGTCATTTAACATTCCTCTGGATGATAATGCAGGTACAATCGAGAAGGACTTGGCGACGTTGCATCTGAACGACGATGGCCAAATCTTTCCAAGGACCACGTTCGAATCTACGTCCGAGCCTACTGCGACTGTAGATGGATCTCCAGAAGTTGCTGATCAAGAGGCACCTAACACTGAGAATCAGACTCAAGCTTCAAGTTCCAACTCTGAGGAAAATGTCCGTGAGGAGGAAAATGTAGAAGCTGAGCCTGTTCCCCCTTTAGGTGAAATAGGATCCAACTTAGGAGATAATCTAAGGGTTGATGAAATAGAGACCTCTAGGATTAACAAGAACCATCCAATGGATAGCATCATAGGAAATCCTAACGAGGGTGTGAGGACTCGAAGTAGTGTAAATAACAACACTGTGTTGTTGTCGATGATAAACGACTCCGAGGCATATCACACATGTCTATATTCATGTTTCATATCGCAAGTAGAGCCCAAAAATGTGCAAATGGCACTTAAGGACAACTCCTGGGTTGAAGCGATGCAGGAAGAACTTTCACAATTTAGGAAACTAGAAGTGTGGGAGTTAGTTCCGTTACCTCGAGGGGAGATTGCAATAGGAACCAAATGGGTTTTTAAGTGCAAAAGAGACGATCGGGGTATAGTCACGCGCAACAAGGCGAGATTAGTTGTAAAGGGTTTCAACCAAGAGGAGGGAATCGATTACAACGAAGTTTTTGCACCAGTAGCAAGGCTAGAAGCCATTAGGTTGTTTCTAGCGTTTGCCTCCTTCAAAGGCTTTAAGGTATATCAACTAGACGTTAAGAGTGCTTTCCTGTATGGGAAAGTGAAGGAGTTGGTGTATGTAGAACAACCGCCCGGATTTACAGATCCAAAATATCCTGATAGAGTATATCGCTTAGATAAGGCTCTTTATGGATTACATCAGGCACCTAGGGCGTGGTATGAGACTTTATCCAACCATCTTTTAGAAAACGGTTTTGAAAGGGGTAGGATAGATAGTACTCTATTTGTGAAGAGGAAGGGTGAACACTTTATCTTGGTACAAGTGTACGTCGATGATATCATTTTTGGATCATCAGACGAACAAATGTGCAAAGATTTCGAAAAGGTGATGAAGTCTAAGTTCGAGATGAGTGCTATGGGGGAGTTGAATTTCTTTTTTAGGGTTACAAGTTGACCAAAAGAAGGAAGGGATGTTTATCCATCAAACTAAGTATGTCTATGACATATTAGAACGGTTTGGGATGGAGGGAACTAAGTTGACTGCCCATATTCAGCACGCCGATTCAAGTGAATCACAATCTCGGGCCGGGTACTGAAAGTGATTCCGATGTGGATCCGACTTTATATCGGGCCATGATTGGGTCACTTATGTATTTAACTGCTTTAAGACCTGACATAATGTTTGCTGTGTGTATTTGTGCTAGGTTTCAAGCGAATCCGAAGGAGATGCATATGAAAGCTGTGAAGCGGATTCTACGATACCTCAAGTCGAAACCGAAGCTGGGACTTTGGTATCACGCGGAGGGAGATCTAGAGTTGGAGGCATTCACTGATTCTGACTACGGAGGATGCAGCTTGACGCGCAAATCAACGACTGGAGGTTGTCAGTTCCTAGGAGGGAGATTGGTATCCTGGCAATGCAAGAAACAAACATCGGTAGCCATTTCAACATGCGAGGCCGAGTATGTTGCTGCTGGTAGTTGCTGCTCACAGGTTCTGTGGATACAACAACAATTGCGGGATTACGGTTTGGCTTACACTCAAACTCCTATTAGGATAGACAATCAATCTACAAATTGCTATAACTAATAATCCAGTTAAACACAGTAAAACAAAGCACATAGACATAAGGCATCATTTTATTCGTGATTGTGCTGAAAAGAACTTAATCAAACTGGTAAAGGTGGCAACAGAAGATAATAATGCAGATTTATTTACCAAAGCGTTTGATAAGTCACGGTTTGAGTATTTAATTCAACTGAATGGAATGCGCAACCCAGAGTAATTTGACCTTAGTAGTAGTAAGTTTATTTTCTTTTAGAGTCGTAATATCTCTTTCTTTACAGTAGTCTGCTAATTTAGGAAAGTTTCTATTTTTAGTAAGTTTCTAATTTTAGTAAGTTTCTATTTTTAGTAAGTTAGTAGGTTAGCTTACTTTACTGCTTTTTCTTATGAAAAACAAAAGAAAAAAAAAAGAAAATTACAAAAATACAAAAAAAGAGAATATCAGAAAAGGAGTTAAGTCTTAGATTCATAGGCTCAAAGTGACGAAAATTAGCACCGTCGTTACAGACTCTAAGTATTTAGGCTTTCACACATAATGCAACTAAATTCTAAGTGTTATACTTTATTTAGTTCGATGTGTTGGTAGGCATAATACATATAGGGAATCTCAAGGCTAATAAAATATTCTAGAAAAAGTCAAGCGTGTCACTAACTTAGATGTACGACCAATCGGTCTTAATTTTTATGTACAAGACATACAAACATTGAGTCTAAATGAGGTATGCAAACTTTCTGGGGATGTATGGCAACATCAAATACATCTGAAAATGGAAAGAATAGAAATATCCTGTAAAACTGAGAGTCGAAAACATGCAACTCTGTTGTACGTAAGTACAGACCTGTTGTCTCTGTTTAGATTCGGGTTAGCAGACATGTCGCTTTGTTGTACGTCAGTACAGACCTGTCACCGCTATCTGCTAACTTTAAAAATAAACCTTAAGTCGAACTAAGACACTTTGTTGTATGAGAATACAGACCTGTGTCCGATGTTTGTCTTTTAAAGAAAGTTTGCAAATACCAACAAGTTAAAATCTTTGTCTGTGTGCCTTGATCATAAAAGTATGTCTATGTCTGAGTCACGTAAGATAATTTCCTGATAAATAAAAAGGCCAAGGGATATTCCTAAATGTAGAATGTTTAACAGGGTAAAATACCAACGATTGGCTAAATAGGTATGTCACAACAAAAAAATCAAAGGAATCAAAAATTCCTAAGTGTGAAAGTTTAAGTACTGAAAGTTAGTATCAGACATCGCTATCTGATTGAACCTTTCTTAGACTATACTCATCAAAAATATGTTGTTAAGTATTTAGCTTAGATTGTAAATTTTTTTCTTAAGTCTAGATTAAATTTTTGGTCAAAATTTTATTTTACTTTATTTTATTTTATTTTATTTTTACCTTAGTTTATTTTATTTTATTTTAGTTTAGTTTAATTTTTACTTAGGTAAAAGGTCAAAAGTTACTGAGGGTGCATTCAAAGTTGAATAAAATAAACATTGCGTGAAATATCTGTTGCTTAGGGTAAAAGAGTTGGCATAGTTTATCTGGTTACACAATACCGTAGAAAAAAGTTGGAAAAGTTGAACTTATTTCAAAATTTTCGAAATTTTTCTAAGTGTTGGAGGTTTCGAATCTAAGACAGACTCGAATAAGGAGTACTTCGAATCTGTCAGTAGATTCGAATCTATGCTTAGACTCGAGGGTTGGTGGTATAAATAGGTTAACAGTGAAGTCATTTAATACTTACTGTTGTCGAATCTATACTCTCGAATCTATGTTGGCGATTTCGAATCTGTTCTCGAGTCTACCGTTTTTCTCCTAAACGACATTTTGTCGACTTTGAAGACTTTGTGTTCGATTCTACAGACACTTCTAGGTATAATCAACCGGATTGTACAAGATTGGTGTAGTTTTATACACAATTTTAAGCTAAAACATCAAATTTTGAAGCTTTATAGGTGAAAATAGGGTTTTGCTAAATAAACTAAGTTAGGACCTATAAAAGATCAAATTAAAGACATAAATTAATGATTAGAACCTAGTTGAACTAATGTATGTGATTTAACAAGTTCAAAATGGTTAAAATCTTGGGTTTTTGTTGAAAAATCAACAGTCGGGGCTTCGAGTCTGTTCAACGACCTTCGAATCTGTTCATGGGTTTCTCGAATCTATCATTAGATTCGAGATGACCATGATATTCGAATCTGTCCATTAGACTCGAAATGGTACTCTTCGAATCTGTCCATTACACTCGAATATGGACACTTCGAATCTGTTGCTTTCAAATCTGTACTTTATTTACTTTGTTTAATTTAAATTTTATTAAACTTGTGGAAATTTAATTGTGTTAGATTTTGTATTTAGTCAAGTACAAAATTAAACAAATTTTGAATTTAAACAAGTTTATTGATTTTTAATGAGTCTAACAGTTTTATTTATTGTGCAGATATGGCAGTTCGCGCTTTTGTCCCGAAGCATAATATGGTCCTTAATCCAGTTAATGATATCCCTGAGGCACAGGGTTTTCGTGAAGTTTTGGACTTCCTAGCTGAGTCTAGGATTAGCTATGCTTTATATCATAACATTCCAATTGTAATTTCGTATGTACGCCAATTTTACGATCATTTACAGGTGGACTGTACTGTCACCCCGACAGTTATCAGAACCAGAATTGCTGGCCAACCTCTAGTCTTCTCAGCAGATATGTTGCGCCAAGTGCTACAGTTGGGTTCACGAGAACAAGAAGACGGGCCTATAGACTTTCCATTGAGTATTAGGCAAGCCGCGTTTCTGAGAATGGGCTATAGTCTGGACGTTACGAAATCATCTTATATGAAAAGTGGATTGATAGGGCAGTGGCGATTTCTGGTCCACGTGTTCATGGTTTGTTTTGCGCCAAAGAAGGCTGGTTTTGATTACATCGTCTCAAAGATCCAATCAGGGGTGATTGCGATGGTATATAATAGGAAGTTCAGCTTCTCGCAGTTGTTTTTCTCGGAATTCATCCATCAGATTACAGCTCCTGACAGAGAAAGATTCCTTCTGTATCCAAGATTTGTGATGATGTTGATAAGGCACTTCTTGCCAAATTTGCCACAATCAGATGACACTTTGAGCGTCAATGTTATGGATAAACGCATATTTGCTGATTGTTCCTCACATCGAGGAAGGTTAGCGGTTCCGGTGGCGCGTCCATTATTTGGAGCAATTGTAGACAGGGAATTTCAAGCCCCAGGTGATGCCAACTGGGCAGGGGTAGTTGATATTCAACAACAGCAACAGCAACCGCAACGCCAACAACAGCCGTGTGCTAGGCCGCGTGATCCACGACGCCAACAGCAACAACCTGCTAGTCAAATTCAGGCATCCAGGCCTTCAACAAGTGAACAACCACAGGCACAAGAAGCAGGGACTTCAGGTGCAGTCCCCGAATTTGAGCAGATTGCTCAGACCTTGGAGGAAATATGGTCTTCTGGTCCTAATGCAAATGAAGATGTGGCAGCAGCATTAGTGGGTGAGCTGCTTAGTCCGCCTGGAGATGAAGATGATATATTTCGTGATGTTGACGAATACGAACCAGAAAGGGCAGATAACGCATTAATATCTTCTGAATCGGAATCAGATTCAGAGGAAGTTCCTGCAGCTGCAGTTCCTGAAGTTCAAATTGGAACTTATGGTTCGCGATTGATTGTCAATGACGGTGGTTCGAGGAGGCGAGAGGCCAGGGAATCGGAGGAGTCAGATTTTGAAGAAGATGAGACTCCTCAGTTGGTGACAAGGCAACGGGCCAAACGTCACAGGTTTATGCAGGGGACTTCATCAGAGTCCGCTGCACAACCTCAGCCTCACACCCAAACACAACCCCAAGTTACAGCTCCACCATCACCGCCTCCTCAGCAACATGAACCCTACATTCCCCAACCATTCAATCCTGCTCCCTTTCAGTCCATCCCTTCTACATCAGCAGCTTATACCGACAATCAACGAATCATGCAACTCAAGAGTCGTGTCGATTTTCAGAACGTTCAAATCATAACTCTCACAAAAGCAGTCGGTGAACTCCAAGAGCATAACTCTAATCTTGATAAGGAGAATGCAGAACTGAGAAAGATTGTTGAAAGTGTTAGAGACGAAAACACGGAGATTAAATCGTTTGTTGCTGATCAATCGTCTGAGATCCGAGCAATGCGGTCCCTCCTAGAGCAACTTATGAAAAATCTACAAACTCAGGGGGAGACGAGTTGTAAAGATCAGGAAGTACAGCGAAAAGATGA
The DNA here is from genome assembly GCA_020465985.1 of Centrapalus pauciflorus. Taxonomy (NCBI): domain Eukaryota; kingdom Viridiplantae; phylum Streptophyta; class Magnoliopsida; order Asterales; family Asteraceae; genus Centrapalus; species Centrapalus pauciflorus. Next base: position 350,407 of record JAANYP010000115.1, read on the forward strand.
TGATAATGAAGGCAATGATCCCGGTGCGAATAAAGAGATTGAGTCTGTAGATTTTCCTGCAGCTCAAGTTATACAAGTTCAGGGGGAGCTTAGTCAAGGCGAAGGAGAAAGGGGTGAAGCTAGTTCATCTAAACAGCCTTCAGACTTTGAGATCAGTGAGATGATTGAAGCACACATGGATCTCGATGATGATGCACTGGATGGAGGTTTTGATTATGAAGATGAAGAGCTTGAAGAAGGAGAGCTTATTCCTGAAGAGATAGTAGATTGGCAACCTGAAGATGAAGTAGTAGCTGATGAGGATGATGAAGCTGACGAAATAGTTGTACAGCAGAATCCTATCACTGACACTTATATGATAGATGGAAATAGAATTGTTGATGTTGACATAGTGAATGCTGCCTTGAATCCTAAGTCATCGACTGAAGAACCAGCAAGAGAGCTAAGTAACGAAGAAAAAAGGAAGCTATGGTTCAGAGCCGAAGAGAAGGAGTTAGCAATTAGGAGATCAATGAAAGTGCCTGGTACAGGGAAGCTATCTGAGCGAATCTTAAGTTGGTTCTTTGACAGAGATCTTCAACTTTTTATAATTAAAAGAAAAGACGGGCTTCAGTACATAAGGCGAACATTGAAAGCATTCAACACCCTTCCAAAGATTGAAATCACAGCGCTTGCATGGAAAGATCTGATAAATATTGGTGATGATCCTTATGCGAATGTAATTGAAAGAATAATAAGAAAGGAGGGGAGATCTAGGAAGTTTGAACGGTTGAGTCCAAGGGTCGGAAGAAGAGTCGAGGATAAGTCACGTATAGATCCTCTTACAGGCCGACCTTGGATGAGGATTCAGTACAAACCAGTGAAATGCCTGAGGAAGGTACCTCTGAAGAAAATGCCACAGAATGTTTTGCGAAATCTGAAGTGGTGGTATGCTGACACGGAAACTGGGGAAGCGGGTATGGAAGACTTAGAAGAAAAAGTTATTCTTAGAGTCTATGACCCGCTTCACCTGGTAAACCTATCTAAAGAAGACCTGCAGATTTTGTATAACTGTAAGATTTCCAGTGACGCACATATGGATACTGAGGCTAGTAAGTATGAAAATGTGGTCAAGGTTTGCGTCGAGAAAGGTCTGTATGCTGGTAGTGTTTTGAATCAATAATAAACCATGTTCTTAAATCAAATGTGTGAATTATTAGAAGCTATCGTCAAGGGGGAGTCTGTTGGTACATCCCGTGTGACGATAGCAGTCTAAGTTGTCTTACATTGTGATTTAGCATATGTTTGTTATATATATTTTATGTATGATTGATGATTATCAGTGTTTGTATGTTTGAACTTGATGTAACGTATTACAAGAAGTTCAAACATAAAGTTCAAAGATAAAATCAGTCATAAGGTAATATCATAAGTTTCAAACACTTAGTTGTTTATGTAAAAGGCTAGATTCGAATTATATATGGGTTGACATTCGAATCTGTGATAGATTCGAATGTAACCATAGATTCGAAAATAGGCTAGATTCGAGACTGTCAGATGGACAGATTAGAATGGGCCTTGGGCCAGATTCGAGGTTGGCCCACAACAGACTCGAATCAGGGCCTATAATTAGGGATAGACTCGAATAATTAGAGGACTTTTTGCAGAATTCGTGAGGAATTAAGCAAGAGGCGATCTCGAGTTTATCAGCTAGGTGAGTGCCGTTTCGGAGAGAATTAGTACGTAGGATCGTTCGTGTGTCGTACGTTCAGCGTCTAATAGTCTCCGTGTTTCCGTTGGTTGAGAGTTGTCCGTCTAACCGTCAACGAGGATTCCGCACTCGTTCACGGATCCGCGTCTAGATAGATCTTGCAGTGGTAGACCTTACAATATATATACGTTCTCATACTTTATGACTGGTTAGGGACAATCAGTCTGTGCGATCGTCCATCGCGGATACTCTGGAATCGATCTCAGTTCATACACACAAATCACATAAAATAAATTAACTAGAATCATACCTGAGGCGTCTCATCTTTATCTCATACACAATACACCACAATAGGTACGCAGATATGATTCATAGAATAAAGCGCGTTTCGAAAAGAATCGAGCACCCATCTTGATCATGTGTCTCACCGAACTCTCCTGAAATCTATCGCGGCTTAATTCGTTGTCTGCTCGACCCTGTACACATAACGGATTCCAAAATATTAATTCAAACCCAAACTGATACGCAAAACAGACCTATACATTGACCTTGTAACTGAACCGGACCCCAAAGTAGCCCCAAACGGGCCTCAAAGCCCAAAACCAACCCTAGCCCAAATACACGGATTACGACTCGCACTTACACCCATAGCGACCATGCTTGGGATCGCGGTCGCGCTCATGATCTCGGCCACGTTTTTAGTCGCTGCTCGTACTTCCCTGACCGCACTACATTCATCGCGACCGCGCTCACGGACGAACAGGTTCGCTCTATTCTTTTTCATGGCGGTTCCAGGGGTATTTACCCCACCAACTCGATTTCTAACCCAAACAAACTCATGAGATCAATACCAAACTATCTCCTACAGACTATAAAGCCAATTTCACGATTTCACAAACCACAACATGATTAAGTCCAACAAAATCAATCCTCTTACCTTTATTACCTTAAGAACACCAAGAGGAGGAGATTGGAGATGGCTTCAGCAACAATACTTGAAGATCTCTGTTAATTTCTTCCTGTTCCAGCACCAGCAACACACCCACACGCACACTTGTTGAAGTTGTAGGATAGCAAGAAGAAGAAAGAATTTCAAAGGAACTCCATTATTATATACACTTTCTATTTTTAGTAACCTCGGACTCAATAATCCGAACCCGATATCACATTTTCAATATTAATATCAATTTAATCCATTTAATTCTGTAATCTCATAAAAATAATTAATCCACTAAAATAACAATCTGGTGCCACATATATCTCAATCCCGACATGTATAATCCACTAATCAGGATTATATTTGACCAACGAAATATTAATAAATTAAAAAATCCAATAAAATAAAACCATGTACCAGTTCAAATTTCGGGATGTTACAAATAAGTACGTACAACGATTTATTAAGATATGGATTACAAGTTACGAGTAGTATATAACATATAAATTTAAGATTCAAGATCAAAAAATACATCGTTTGGAAAAATAATGCTTATATTATGATAAATTTAAGGGTAAATTACAATTTTCGTAACTGTCGTTATATATAAATTATGGTTACGATTCTTTTCACATTAAAATTACAGTATTAGTACATATGGTTGTCATTTTGTTATGCTTTAAGTCCTTTGACCAGTTTTTTATTATAAAAACAACCATTTTGTCATTTTAACTTTGTTTCAGTTTCGGTCCCTAAATAATTACTTTCTTTTTAATATTATTGTAATTACTTGTATCATATATTATTTATTTGATATTTATTCTTATTCTTATTGTTACAATTTAACTAAATTTTTATTATATCAGTACATTGTCTATTATTATTATTATTATTATTATTATTTGTTTATTTATTTGATATGTTTTTTTTATTAATTATTAAAAGAATTTAATTAAAATGACTTTTATATATATATATATATATTTGTATATAAATAAGTTGTATTTTTATTAATACTTACTTATCTTTAATTTATTTATTTTGTTAAGTGAATATGTTTTGATTTATTTTAGAACACATACAGACACACACACACACACACACACACACACACACATATATAAAATCAGGTTAATCAGCGTACCTATAAGATTCCAGCATACTCAGCGTACCCTAATGTGAATGACTATTCACATATATATTTTTTAATAGACATGTATAAGACAACATTATAAGACTTTTTTTCAAAAGGAGCAACATCATAAATCTTGTGAATGGTAAAAAAAGATCATGTGAATGGTCATTCACACCATTCATATTCACATGGATGACCATTCACATAAATATGCATTGAGCATTCACATAATTTTAAGGATACAAAAAGTGTGAATCTATGTGAAATTCATATAACATGCGTATAACATTAAATTGAACATGGTTATATGGCAAAAAAATTTAAAAAAGTTTTTTAAGGTTGGTACATTCGGGGGCACTTGATTTCGAGAGTTACTTATTTGAACCTGACTTTCTCTTATATATATATATATATATATATATATATATATATATATATATATATATATATATATATATATATATATATATATATATATATATATATATATATATAGATTTAGGTTCAAGTGAGTACCACTCATTATGCAGCGCACCAGAAGGTACCACCCTTAAAAGTAATTTTTTTGAAAATTTTTTTCATGAACATGTCTTAATTAACATTACACAGACCATATGTGAATTTCACGTAAATCCGAACACTCTAAGTGCATGAAAACACGCATCACATAAATGCACGTTCACATACATTCAAAATTATATAAGTGTGTGTTCACATCATTTTTTAGGAGCTAGGAGATGTGAATGTATGTGAAATTTACATATCATCTGTATAATGTTAATTAAAACACGTTTGTGAAAAAAAATTTCAAAAAAAATATTTTTAAGCGTGGTACCTTCTGGTGCGCTGCGTAACAGGTGGTACTCTCTCGAACCATATTCTATATACATATATATATATATATATATATATATATATATATATATATATATATATATATATATATATATATATATATATATATATATATATATATATATATATATATATATATATATATATATATATGAATTTCACATAGATTCACATTTTCTGTAACATCCCTAATTTGAGCCTGGTACGTGGATTTAATTTATTGGCTCATTTATTTTATTATTATTGCGTGTTCCAATTAAATTCCGTTTCGTGGATTTAACGTGTCAAGATTGAGTGATACGTGTCTCCGAGCTAATAATTAGTGGATTAATTATCTCCTTGAGATCGTGGAATTAATTGGGTCCTAATGATATAAATTGTGAAAAAGTGATATCGGGTCCGGGTTAATGGGTTCGGAACCGGTTAAATGATAAAGACGTATATATGTGTTGAGCCCTTCTTTTCTTCCTCTTCCCTTATCCATTTTGAGAGCTTACCCCAAAGTGTGTGTGTGTGTGATTTGGTGTGGACCCTAAAAGTGTGTGTTTCTTCCTGGAGTTCCAGCTGAAATTGGTAGCCAGAAGTTGAAGCTAAGTGTGCATCTTGATCTTCTTCATCATCTTGTTGAAGTTCTTGAGGATTTTGAGGTAAGGGTTATTGGTTTTGAGAGTTAAATCTTGTGCTCTATGTTGTGAAAATTGTGTAGCTTGGTTTATAAGTAATAGGAGATTGTTGTGTAGTGTTTGTGTATGTGTTTTGAGCTGGAAATTGTGTTTGAGAAGGGGTATGGTCCCTGGTTCCGCTATGGAGTTCGAAGAGCAAGGCTGAGAGCAGGCGCCTGGTCGCGGCACGACGCGCAGGGGGCTGCGGCGCGACGCGCAGAAGGAATTGGGCGCGGCGCGAGTGCACGGGGCTTAGCGGCGCGAGCCGCAGCCTGCTGGGGAAATCCGATTTGATTCATTTGGAAGAGGTTTGGGGTGGCTAGTGTGTCGAATTCCTTCGGGATATTGCCGGATTGAATTTCTTGGGATTTTGGGTCTCGGTAGGAATCTCGTGAAAGAGTTCCGGGGATCGGTTAACCATTCGGAAACGTGTTTCGAGTTTAGTTTAATTGTGATAATTATGTTTGAACTTGAGTTATTCGGTTGTTGAGGTTTGTGTTAATATATGAGATCCGTGGCGTTTACAGGTTCTAGCCGATCACGTGCCGAGCCGCATTGAGAGTTCCGGGTTCAAGTCAGAATCGGGTAGTCGGTGAGTACTCGAGTTCTTTACAAAGCGCGCGTAGTCTTTTATGAGTCAATTATGTGTTGTGAATTGTGTATGCAAAATAGAGATGCGGCGCAGGTATGATATTATCTGCCATATATGTGCCACACGTGTTTGAATTGCAGGTGTCCGCGATATGTGATCGCGCAGGCTGACTGTCCCTAACCATTCATGAGATATGAGGCTGTATATATACGGAAGTGATATTGCCAGGTCGCTCCTGTGCCTATTGAGTAGCTAACCACTGCTGTGTGCGACCTGTTAGCTGGGGAACGGCGTCCCCTTTTGAGCAGAGATATGTGTTATGCATCGAGTTGCATATGTGTGACGAGATATATGTGTTGTGTATGCTATGTGTTCTTATCTGCAGTGTCTAACCCTCGCGTACTCACGAGCTGTCCAACTAATGTTTTCGAGTTTTCTGTGTGTCAGACAGCTGTGTAGTGGGATCACAGCAGCAGCAGCAGCCGCCAAAGTAGGGGTCGTGGCAGTTCCGAGTTTATGTGTGTGGTTGTCTTTTGAGATTAGACTTCGGAACTATTATCTGTATTCTGTATCTGAATTCAGTTGTGTTTATGTATCAGTATCAGATTATGACATGATGTATGACTCCTGTGTTAAAGTTTTAATTGACAGTGTTTTCCGCTAATCCTGTGACATGTGCATTACGAGATAATTGCGATATTGCCACCTGTGTATTGTATTGACGTGGCATTTGTGTGAGAATTGTGGGTGTTACAGCTTGGTATCAGAGCTTGTGGTTTCAGTATTGAGTATCAGTGGATGCTTGAGCTCTTACCGTGTTCAGATCTGTGGGATTCTTCCGTGAGACTGAGTTTAGCGGAATTAACTGACCTAGCTTATTGTATAACGCTGGGTGATCGATCTGTTATCTTACCTTTGTGATATGTGCAGGTAGTTATGGCAGATCATGGCGAGGGTTCAGGGCCAGAGAGACCAGCGGGAGATGAGTATGTCCGCCGGTCAGAGATGTTATCAGTATTGACCGAGTTCTACAGAGAGAGGGACAGAGAGAGAGAGAGCAGCAGCGACAGAGAGCTGATCTGCCGCCAGTGACTAGTGTTGAGACAGTGGTTGGGGCATCTTCTTCTTCTGCTCCTCGAGGTGGGTCCTTTAAGGACTTTATGGCGGGAGCCCCACCTCAGTTCCGAGGCGGTGGTGAGCCGGGTGCGGCTATGGCTTGGGAGAGAGAGATAGAGGCGGCATTCCGAGTTGCCCATGTCGATCCTCGGGATATGGTCGGCTATGCGGCTTATCAGCTGAAAGGAGGGGCTTCACAGTGGTGGAAGTCCATTGAGTCATCCATGACTACTGCAGCAGCTTATGCTATGACATGGGATCAGTTCCGTGCTATCTTCGAGTTACAGTATATTCCCCGGGATGAGCGCCGGGAAATGGAGCGTCGTTTTCTACATCTTCAGCAGGGCAGCATGTCAGTCCAGCAGTATGTAGACAGGTTTAACGAGTATGCCCAGTTTGCGCCCCAGCATGTGGATACAGAGGTTCGTAAGGCTGATGCCTTTATCGATGGGTTGAGATCAGATATCCGGGAGTTCGTCGGACTTCATGATACTCCTACCTTTGCGCGGGCATTAGAGTTAGCCCGAGTCCGAGAGAGGGAGATCGAGAGACAGAGGGGTCAGCCCCCGTCCCAGAGACAGAGGATAGGGACGTCTGAGCAGTCCCAGAGTTACTACCGAGAGCCCCAGGATTTTCAGAGAGAGAGACAGCCTGAGCAGCAGCAGGTTCAGGGTTCAGGATTTCGCAGAGACAGAGACAGAGGCAGAGATCGTAGGTCCAGGAGGTCTGGGCAGTATCAGGGATCAGGGACGGCTAGTCAGAGTCAGGGGCAGACTTCCCGTTACAGTGCTCCGAGTCAGAGTCAGAGTAGCGTGGGACAGGGGTCCCAGCCATCAGGGAGTCGGGCAGACAGTTCAGCTGGAGAGAGAGACTGTCCGAGGTGTCGCCGTCGCCACTCCGGTCCTTGTGTGCCGGAGCAGCCCAGATGTTATCGCTGTGGTCAGTATGGCCACACATCATTTACATGTACTTCGAGGGATTCCCTGTGCTTCCGCTGTGGGAGGCCAGGTCATATTGTGAGAGATTGCCCGGATGCGCCGCCAGCAGTGCAGGGAGCGAGCACCAGTGGTGCTAGAGCCGAGCCGTCGACTTCGAGCCGCCGTGAGTCAGCACCCAGAGGCAGGGGCAGAGTATTTCAGGCTACAGCAGAGGAGGCCCGCGAGTCTACCGATGTGGTATCTGGTACGTACATTCTGAACGGGCTTAGTGCTCGTATTTTGTTTGATTCTGGAGCAGATCGCTCGTATGTGTCTGTTGTGTTCTGTGCATATTTTTCTGTGCCTGCTACTGTGTTATCTGTGCCGTTAGTTGTTGAGAGGGTAGACGGTAGTACAGCGCTTGTGAGTCGGGTATACAGAGATTGTGTTTTAGAGATTGATGCTCACCGGTTTTCGATCGATCTACTGCCGATAGAGATTAGCAGTTTCGATGTGATAGTGGGTATGGACTGGATGACAGCCAGGCAGGCCGATATTCTGTGTGCAAAGAAAATGATCCGGATACCCATTTCAGACAGTGAGACGGTGACAGTGTACGGCGAGAGGCGCCGAGGCGAGATCGGCATTGTGTCTATGGCCCGAGCTCAGAGGTATGTTACGAAGGGATGTGAGACCTTTCTGGCCTATGTTGTTGACGCCAGATTAGAGAAGAAGACCCTAGCGGATATACCCGTAGTTCGAGAGTTCCCTGAGGTATTCCCAGAGGAGTTGCCTGGGTTACCGCCAGATCGTCAGGTCGAGTTCCGTATCGACCTTATCCCTGGAGCGGTGCCTATTGCGAAGACGCCTTATAGGCTGGCACCTACCGAGATGAGAGAGATGATGTCGCAGCTTCAGGAATTGCTCGGTCGTGGATTTATCCGTCCGAGTTCGTCCCCATGGGGAGCTCCTGTGTTATTTGTGAAGAAGAAGGACGGTTCCATGCGGATGTGCATCGACTACCGAGAGTTAAATAAAGTGACGGTGAAAAACCGTTATCCGCTTCCGCGTATCGACGATCTGTTCGATCAGCTGCAGGGTTCGAGCTTCTTTTCGAAGATTGATTTGAGATCAGGTTATCATCAGCTGAGAGTCAGAGATGAGGACGTGCCGAAGACTGCGTTTCGGACGAGATACGGCCATTACGAGTTCCTAGTCATGCCTTTCGGACTGACTAACGCACCCGCGGCATTCATGGATTTGATGAACAGGGTGTGTAGATCTATGTTGGATCGGTTCGTGATAGTGTTTATCGACGACATCCTGATTTATTCGAGGAGTGCCGAGGACCACGAGCAGCACTTGTGAGAGGTTTTGACCGTGCTGCGAGCGGAGAGACTGTATGCGAAGTTCTCCAAGTGCGAATTCTGGTTGCGCGAGGTCCAGTTTCTGGGGCATGTTGTGAGTGCTGAGGGTATTTCTGTGGATCCGGCGAAGATTGAGACCGTCATGAGTTGGGAGCCGCCGAAGACCGTGCCTGAGATTCGCAGCTTTTTGGGACTAGCCGGGTATTACCGCCGCTTCATTTAGGACTTCTCGAGGATTGCTAGGCCGTTGACGAGATTGACACGGCAGTCCGTTCCTTTCGTGTGGTCTGATGAGCAGGAGTCGGCTTTCAGAGAATTGAAGTCCCGGTTATGTCAGGCTCCGGTGTTAGCATTGCCCGAGGGTACAGAGGATTTCGTGGTCTACTGTGATGCGTCAGGTACCGGTTTGGGTTGTGTTCTGATGCAGCGAGGTAAAGTGATTGCGTATGCGTCGCGACAGTTGAAGACTTATGAGGAGAATCATACCGTGCACGATCTTGAGTTAGATGCGATAGTGTTCGCTCTAAAGATATGGCGTCATTATCTGTACGGTTCGCGGTTTGTGGTGTATACCGATCATAAGAGTCTTCAGTATTTGTTTAGTCAGAAAGAGCTGAACATGAGACAGCGGCGCAGCCTTGAGTTGTTGAAAGATTATGACTGCGAGATCCAGTATCATCCGGGTAGGGCCAATGTGGTGGCCGATGCGTTGAGCCGTAAGGCGTGCAGTCAGACAGTGGTTTCCCGAGCAGCGAGGCTCGAGGTTACATCGACTCTTGTGGAGAGTCTGAGACATGCACAGTTAGAGGGCCTTCGAGCAGAGAATGTGAAAAGAGAGCGGCTTGCGGGACAGCTTGAGATGTTGAGCAGAGATAGCAGATGTTTGTGGCCGTTTCATGATCGGGTGTGGGTTCCGAGAGTCGGGAATCTGCGGCAGTTGATTTTAGATGAGTCGCATCGATCGAGGTTGTCTATCCACCCCGGGAGCACCATGATGTATAGAGATCTGCGCGAGTTCTATTGGTGGCCAGGGATGAAGAGAGATGTGGGTCGATATGTTGAAGAGTGTATGACTTGTCTACGAGTTAAGGCCGAGCATCAGAAGCCTCACGGACATTTGCAGCCTTTAGAGATCCCAGAGTGGAAGTGGTACCATATCACGATGGACTTCATCGTTAGACTTCCGCGCACCGTTCGAGGCAATGATATGATCTGGGTGATTGTGGATCGGCTGACGAAGAGTGCTCATTTCTTGGCAGTGAGAGGCACCATTACTATGGATCAGTTGGCCCGGTTGTACATCAGTGAGATAGTGTCAAGGCACGGCGTTTCGATGTCGATTACGTCTGATAGAGATGCGCGGTTTACTTCGAGGTTCTGGCAGAGCTTTCAGCGCGAACTAGGGACGAGAGTTCAGTTGAGTACAGCGTACAGACCTCAGACAGACGGGCAGACAGAGCGGACGAATCAGACTCTCGAGGATATGCTCCGAGCGTGTGCGATTGATTTCAGTGGTAGTTGGGACGTTCACTTGCCGTTAGTCGAGTTTGCGTACAACAATAGCTACCATTCCTCCATCAAGATGGCTCCATTCGAGGCACTGTATGGGCGTAAGTGCCTAACCCCGGTGTGTTGGGGCGAGGTCGGCGAGCGACCTATCAGTGGGCCCGAGTTGTTACAAGAGACGAGCGATAAAGTGGCAGTTATCCGTGAGCATATGAGAGTAGCACAGAGCCGGCAAAAGAGTTATGCCGATCGTCATCTGACTGAGCTCGAGTTCAGTGTTGGGGACCGTGTTATGCTGAAAGTATCACCATGGAAGGGAGTTATCAGATTCAGACATAGAGGTAAGCTGAGTCCGCGGTACATCGGTCCGTTTAAGATTATCGCCAGAGTCCGAGATCAGGCTTATAGATTGAGACTGCCTCCCGAGCTAGCCGGAGTCCACGATACGTTTCATGTGAGTCATCTGAGAAAGTGTCTGGCTAATGATGACCAGTATGTGCCATTATCTGAGATTACCGTGGACAATCACCTGATATACGTTGAGCAGCCTGAGGCGAATACTGATCGAAAGGTGAAGAGATTGCGGAATAAAGAGATCGCGCTAGTACTCGTTCAGTGGAGGCATCATAAGAGTACTAGTGCCACCTGGGAGCCCGATGCCGAGATGAGGAGCCGTTATCCGCAGTTGTTCCCGAGTCCGAGCTAGATTCCGGGACGGAATCTTTTTAAGAGGAGAGGATTTGTAACATCCCTAATTTGAGCCTGGTACGTGGATTTAATTTATTGGCTCATTTATTTTATTATTATTGCGTGTTCCAATTAAATTCCGTTTCGTGGATTTAACGTGTCAAGATTGAGTGATACGTGTCTCCGAGCTAATAATTAGTGGATTAATTATCTCCTTGAGATCGTGGATTTAATTGGGTCCTAATGATATAAATTGTGAAAAAGTGATATCGGGTCCGGGTTAATGGGTTCGGAGCCGGTTAAAGATGAAGACGTATATATCATCTTATCCTCTTCATTCTTCCTTATCCTTTCCCTTTCCTAATCCCAGAGAAAGAAGTGAGTGTGTGTGAATTTTGTGGAGCTCCAGCAAGCATCTGAAGTGAAATCTGAGTTGCGTATCAAGCTTGATCATCTTCAACATCTTCTTGGATTCTTGAAGCTCCAAAGGTAAGGTTTCGTGATTTTGGTAGCTAAACCTTGATGAATTCATGTGGTATGTTGAGGGTTGTGATTTCTATAGTTTATGGGTCATTATATATGAATTGCTATGTCTTTTGCTGCTGGAAATCGGAGGTGGGGGTTGAAAACCCCCTGGTGCATCTATGGAGTTCGAAGAGCAAGTCTGGGAGCAGGCGCCTGGTCGCGGCGCGACGCGCAGGGGACCGCGGCGCGACGCGCAGAAGGCCAGAGGCGCGGCGCGACTGCAGGGGGGCGCGGCGCGTAAATCAGCCTGTTAGAGAATTTGGTTTGGCCGTTATAAGGGAATTGAGGATCGTTAATTGGTCGGGTTCCTTTGGGGCAGTGTCGGGTTGAGTTGTTTGAGATTTTGAGTCTCGATAGAAATTCCGAAAAAGGGTTTCGGGGATTGGTTATCCGTTCGGGAATGTGTTTCGGGTTTAGTTTAATTGTGATAATTGTGTTGGATTGAATTATTCGGTCATTGAGACTCGTGTTAATATGTAAGACCGTGATGTGTACAGGTGCTAGCCGATCGCGTGCCGAGCCGCATTGAGAGTTTCGGGTTTCGAATCAAGTTTCGGGTAGTCGGTGAGTACTCGAGTTCTTTTCAAACGCACGTGCATTCTTTCTAGTCGTCTATGTGATTGTGATATATATGTGTATGAGACTGTGATAGCGCGCAGGTATGAGTTTCTCTACCCTATACGTGCTATACGTGTTTGAATTGCAGGTGTCCGCGATGTGTGATCGCGCAGGCTGACTGTCCCTAACCAGTCACGAGATATGAGGCTGTATATATACGGCAGTGATATTGCCAGGTCGCTCCTGTGCCTATTGAGTAGCTAACCGCTGCTGTGTGCGGCCTGTTAGCTGGGGAATGTGGTCCCCCTTTTGAGTAGAGATATGTGTTATGCATCGAGTTGCATATATGTGCTGAGATATATGTGTTGTGTATGCTATATGTGTTTACCTGCAGAGTCTAACCCTCGCGCGTACTCACGAGCTGTCCAGCTTATGTTTTCGAGTTTTCTGTGTGTCAGACAGCCGTGTAGTAGGATCGCAGCAGCAGCAGCAGCCGCCAAAGTAGAGGTCGTGGCAGTTCCGAGTTTATGTGTGTGGTTGTCTTTTGAGATTAGACTTCGGGACTATTATCTGTACTATGAATCTGAATTCAGTTGTGTTTATGTGTCAGTATCAGATTATGAGATGATGTATGACTTCCATGATAAGTTTTAATTAATAGTGTTTTCCGCTAATCCTGTGACACGTGCATTATGAGATGATTGCGATATTGCCACCTGTGTATTGTATTGACGTGGCATTTGTGTGAGAATTGTGGGTGTTACATTTTCTGTGTCCTTAAAAATTATGTGAATGTTCAATGCATATTTATGTGAATGGTCATCCATGTGAATGGTGTGAATGACCATTCACATGATCTTTTTTTATCATTCACAAGATTTTTGATGTTGCTTCTTTTGGAAAAAAGTCTTATAATGTTGTTTTATACATGTCTATTAAAAAAAATATATGTGAAAGATCATTCACATTAGGGTACGCTGGAATCTCATAGGTACGCTGATGAATCTGATTATATATATATATATATATATATATGTATATATATATATATATATAGATTTAGGTTCAAGTGAGTACCACCTCTAATGCAGCGCACCAGAAGGTACCACCCTTAAAAGTAATTTTTATGAAAATTTTTTTCATGAACGTGTTCTAATTAACATTACACAGATCATATGTGAATTTGACGCAAATCCGAACACTTTAAGTGCATGAAAACACACATCACATAAATGCATGTTCACATGTCTTCAAAATTATGTAAGTGTGTGTTCACATCATTTTTTAGGAGCTAGGAGATGTGAATGTATGTGAAATTTACATACGATCTTCATAATGTTAATTAAAACATGTTTATGAAAAAAAAATTTTAAAAAAGTTTTTTTAAAGGTGGTACCTTCTGGTGCGCTGCATTTGGGTGGTACTCTCTCGAACCATATTCTATATATATATATATATATATATATATATATATATATATATATATATATATATATATATATATATATATATATATATATATATATATATAAACTTTTAATCAAATATATAATTTTTTAAAACTAAAAATTTTATATATAAACAACATATGTTTAAAGATAGTTAAACTTAACAAAATCTATAAATTTGACATATTATATGTATAAATTAAATTAATTTGTTAAATTTTGTTATAACTTCGTATGAAGTTTTTGTTACGGTTAATGGATTAATACATTATTCATTTGTAATCTATATTAAAATTAACTTTATAAAATAAATAAATTAGAACGGATTACACGTTAAATAATATATTCTGTTAAGTTAAAAATTATATTGAACAAATAATGTTTATAGGAATATAAAAAATTAAAATTAAAATATAAAAGTTAATACATATATGTATAAATTTGGATAATATATAAGGTAATATAAAGTAGAGACAAAAGATAAATAAATTAAATGTATAAATAGTTAAAAACTATTAAATGAAAAGTAATAAAATAAATAAATACCCTTTTAAAAAATAAATATATTGATAGTTCTATATATATTTAAAATTTATATGCAAGAACAATAATATTAATATCAATAACAATAACAATAATTAACAACAATACAATAAATTAAATTTAGTCATATACAAGTTATTTTCAATTACTACTACTTATGCATGTAAATTCTTAAACTATATAAAAATAATAATAATAATAATAATAGTGATAATAATGTCAAATAAATAATGAAAATAAAACATAATAAATATTTTATTACTTCGATTAAATTTTAATAGTAACAATAAGATAATATATTAAATAAATAATAAAAGAATAATAAATGTAAGGTCTTGAACTCACGGATCTATCTAGACGCAACACACACCAGCGAGTGCGGAATCCTCGTTAGCGGCTTGACGGTAAGATCACACGCACGGAACACGGAGACTACCACGGCGTTGTACGAACGACTACGAACGAACCTACGCGATGATTCTCTCCGAAAACACTCACTGACGGCTGATAAACTCGAGATCGCCTTTGCTTAATTACTCTCCGGAATTCTACAAAAGTCCACTCTCCGAAAGTCTTTTTGCTCTCAAGTTCGACAGAACCTCTGAGCCGTCAAAAGAACTCTTTGATAAATCGAGTTTACCCTTATTTATACTGACAAATTCGAGTTTGTCTAGGACAAATTCGAATCTGGCCCAAGGCCTATTCGAATTTGTCCTCAATGACAATTTCAAATTTAACATAAATTCGAACCTCTTGCTTCGAACTTGTTCTAGAACTTGCATTTGAACATCAATAACAAAACTAGACTGCTGTCGTCACACTGGATGTACCAACAGACTCCCCCTTGACGATAGCTTCTAGTTGTTGTTCATTGATCTTGATAGACTATCTGAATCAGTGATTATGAATACCAAAATCACCTGTTCTTCAGGTTATTCATGATTGAATTTTCAGAATCGCTGTCCTCTCCAGTTTGTAGATTAACATAGACCACGTTCCAAAATCTTAGACTAACTTCTCAAATCTTGCAGAAAGGACCCTCCCTTCTGATAGTTTTTGCAAACACCTCAGCAAAGAATCGTCTTCCTAGATTTATAAGGTCCTTCCATGCAATATCAGTCACTTCACACTTCAGAATCTGATTCAACATTTAGTGCAGATTTCAGCATCTCTAGATCTATCACATTCTGATCTTCATTCATAACACCTTCATCGAGTGACTTCCAATCAGGTATATCTTTAGGAATAAACGCTCAATCCTCAAGATCCTCCTGTTCTAAGTCATATTCGAAGACGAACCTGAGTTCATCTTCATCTAACTCTGACAATGCTCCGATCAGACCTTATCTTCAGTTACTTTAGTTGTATCTGAATCCTTGTCTTTTCCCTTGTCAGCGGCTATGAACACCGACTCCTCCTGAGGATCATCAAGCTGAGCAAATTGTTGTCTTGAAAGATCTGCCAGCTCACTGTTCGGGCCATCTTCTTTGACTTGCCAGCTCACTGTTCAGGCCATCTTCTTTGACTTCTCTACAATTTCTCCCCCTGAGATGACGATCTTTTAACAACTCCTCCAGTATAGCATCCAGATTTGCAATCTGCTGCTGCTGATCAGTCTCTGTCTGATCCAACTGGGCATTAAGATGTTGAAGTTCACGAATCGCCTTTGTCAGTTGAAGAATCTGTAATTCTGTAAAAACTTCAATTCTAACACTGTATAGACTTAATCAACACATGAAACAAGTCATAATATGTTAGTAGGACATTAAAATCCATTATTCAACGATAAAAATTGCAATGAAACTCTCCTCACGTACATTCTTTGATGGTTTAGAACGTAAACCAAACACTAGAATTATGTTCGAGAGATACAGTCGTTATCTTCGTTAAATTATCACAACATCGTAAGTTTTGAAAAACTTTGAACAATTTTCAAATTTTTCAACACTTAAGTGAAAATTTTGAAGATACTTGAATAAAATTCAACTTTTTCAACTTTTTCCCAAACTTTGCAGAAACATTCACTCTAAGCAACAGATTTCCACGCAATATTTGTTTATTCAACCAAAAATGCATCCTAGTAACTTTGACCTTTATCCTAGTTAAAATAGAATAAAATATAATAAAATAAAATAAAATTAAAGTAAAGGAAAATAAAATAAAATAAAATAAAACTAAGCCAAAAAAAAAAAACTTTTGAAATTTACAAGCCATACGTAAGAGTAACAGAATATATTTGGCGAGAATAGTGTAAGAAAGGTTCAATCAGATAGCGGTGTCATATACTCACTTTCACACTTAGGAATTTTTGATTCCTTTTATTGTTTGTCGTGACACACATTTCTAGACGATTGTTGGTATTATTTTCCCTTTAAACATGTTACACTTCGGAATATCCCTTGGCCTTTTTATTTATCAAGAAATTACCTTACGTGACTCATACTTAGGCATACTTTTATGAACAAGGCATACACACAATTATTATAATTTTTTGGTAAAACTTTCTTTAAAAGGCAATAATCGGACACAGGTCTGTATTTACATACAACAAAGTGTCTTAGTTTGTCTTAAGATTTATTTTTTTAAAGCTAGCAAGACAGCGGTGACAGGTCTGTACCGACGTACAACAAAGCGACTTATCTTGCTAACTCGAGTCAAACCAGAGGCAACAGGTCTGTACTTACGTACAACAGAGTTACTTGTTTTGACTCTTACCTCAGTATGATTTTTCTGTTCTTTTCATTTCTATAAGATGTATCTGATGTTGCTATACATCCCCAGAAAGTTTGCATACCTCATTTAGAATCAATGTATGTATGTCTCTAACATAAAAATTAAGACCAATTGGTCATACATCTAAGTTAGTGATACGTCTGACTTTTTCTTGAATATTTTATTAGCCTTGAGACTCCCTATATGTATTATGCCTACCAACATATCAAACTGGATAATGTATAACACTTAGAATTTTAGGTGTATTATGTGTGAAAGCTAAACACTTAGAGATTGTAAAGACTGTGCTAATTTCGTCACTTTGAACCTATGCATCTAAGACTTAGCTCATTTTCTGATATTCTCTTTTTTTGAACTTTTTATGTTTTTCTCTCTTTTTCTTTTGTTTTTCATAAATAATAATAATCTAAGAAAGTAACTTACTAACTTACCATAAAAGAAAATAAAATAGGCTAAGGTCAAGTTACTCTGGATTACACATATCATTTAGCTGAATTAACAATTCAAAGCGTGACATATCAAAAGCTTTAGTAAATAAATCAGCATTGATATCTCAATTACCTCACGTTATCCTTTACCAGTAAGACTTCTCCAGTTGGTCTAAGGACCCAATCAGGCTGCCTGCTGTTTCGTGTATCCCTGTCCTGTGTCTAGAGCAACCACTATCCATAAACCATTGGTTATTAGGACCTATAGTTAACTTCTGCACACTAAACAAGAAAAGTCAGTTATCACGGGAACCCAAGCCATGATAGACTTGGTAATCCCATCCTCATCCACAAACTTGAACTCTTTCAAATACCCATCTCTCCGTTCAGGTGACTTGGGTTTTTGAATGCGAACCTATTGTGGAGTTGAATGATTAACATCCAATCTCGACCTTTGGATTGGTCTTTGCGGTTCAGCCCTTGAATAATTTCTGTTATAGTACATCTCAGTTTGATAGTTCCGGGCTCTACCTGGTGTCTTATGTCTATTAGGAGAATTATGCCTAACTTGAGTGTGACTCCTCGTAGGTGAATTATTCCTAATGACGAATTGGGGACCAGACATTGATTGACTAGGGAATCTATTTGGTGTATTATTCCTAAGTCCGTCATTTTGTCTGAGAGACACCGGTGATTGTCGACTACCTAAACGTGATATCACACTTGAGTTCTTCTCAGAAATTTGAGAACTACATCTGCTCGTATCACTAGGCATTGTTTTTAAGGTTTGCTGCTCTTGTTTCCCTATGTTTAGTAAAGGCTCTAACTTTTTGTAGGGACAACCTGAAGTAACATGTCCTTTCTCATGACATTTAAAGCAAGACATCTTATCAATAGATTTCTTATAGTCACTGTTTGACCTAGGTGTCTTACTAATTCCCTCATTGTTTATATCAACGGCTTGGTTTAACTCCCCTTCATTATCATTACCTACAACATTTTCTTCTTCTAGTTTTGGCTTACAACTAGACTGAACACACTGTACCGTTTGCCTAACCTGAGGAACAGTTGAAGATACTTTACAAGACTCACTTACCTTGACTACCTCTGATTTAACCATATCGTTGGTCTTATCCTGAGGAGTAGGTACATGGTTGCTATTTGTCTCAGCAACCTTAGTCCTAGACTCTGCTAATTCCATATCTCTCTCTATCTCTTTGGTCAGTGACTCTACATACTCATAAATTAGTTCATTCCTGACACTTTGTTCAATCAATTTGTCATTCAAAACTATTAAATCTTGAGCATCATTTCTCAGTTTGACCTGAAGATCTTCCTTAATGTCTAATAAATTAGCATTATCTGATTTTAAGAATTGAATTTGAGCAGTCATAGATGAATGTGTTTCTAGCACTAGGTTCAAATTATCATTTAACGTAGTACATAAAACACATAAATCATGAAAAGTAGAAAAGTTTAAAATGACATTTTTCCGATCAGATTTGATATTGGCCATCTGAGCTGCATACTCCAAAGTAGTTAGCTCCTCAGTAACTTCCAGTACCAAAGGATCTGAATCAGACTGCTGCGTATCCTCTTTCTTTTCCTCTTCTGCTCCCATATCCGTTTCTGTCACTTCGGCCATGAAAGCCCTAGTATACGTCTCTGGATGTGTAGTCCAATCATATGTGCCATCTAACTGTTTGTTAGACTCCACATTAGTAAGTAAACCAGCTACTGAACCCTGATTCCCTGATCTCGTATTCCCTGAACTGGTTGAATACTGACGTCTTGAGTTCTTATGATTATCCATCTTAGGTCTTTGACACTCTCTCGCAAAGTGTCCTAACCCTTGACAGTTATAGCACCTAACTTTTGACTTATCGAATCCTACTTTATTCACACTTAGATTTCTTCCCGTTCTTTTCATGAACCTCTTCAATCTCTGTGTGACCATAGCCAATTGCCATTGTAGGTCCATTTGTTCCAAGTCATCCGGATTCACCTGATCATAATCTTCTTCCCATAGAGCTGGATCAATAATTTTCCCTTAAATACAATTCCCGTAAGCTGCTACAAACGATGCTAGAAGCTTCAATTGCTCCTCTGCAGTTTTAGCACTCATTGGCATTTTTGTGAATCCCTGAGACGATGATCCTGAAGTAGATGCCTGTGGCTGATCATTTGGATTTGAAAAACCCAAAAAGGCCCGATTCCCTAAGTTTTCTGATTTAGCCGGTGATGATGTCTCTCCCGAGAAGAATGCTGTAGCGGTCTATAATTCTGTTTCCACTGAAGGTGTTGATTTTCCAAAATACATAGCAGGATCTTGAACTTGGTCATAATCCGTTTCCTTCTTTAGCAACTCAAAGTGATATGCCCTCAGCGTTCCGATAACCTTATCTAGAGTCAGAGTACAGAATTTGTCTTCATCATGCTTTATTAAAGCCACATACATCTCCCATTTGGCTGGTAAAGCATCCAGAATCTTGTTAATCTTTTCCGTATCACTATACTCCACGTCATGGCTATCTAACTCAGTTAGCAAATGATAGAAGCGAGTAATAGTCTCATCCAGCTTTTCATTCTTCAAGGCTTTGAAGATCGCGAACTGCTGCTTGAGCATTTCCATTCGATTTTTCCTTACCCGCAGGTTACCTTCACACCGTTTCTCTAACGCATCCCACAGCTCTTTTGCTGTCTTCTGATTACGGAAGGTGTGTAAAATCTCCTGCGGTAAAGCCATTCGAATGATAGCTATTGCACGGTTCTCAGCTTCATACACCTTTTTTATCGTCATCCTTCATTTTTGAATAAGGCACAACCTTTTGTCGTCCTTCAACTTCAGCTGTAGGTGGAATGTACCCTTCATCGATACAAAGCCACATGCGCATATCATTAAACCTCGTGAAGTCGGCAAACCTATCCTTCCACCAGTAATAGTCCTCAATTTTCATTAACTTCGGTGGTGAATTCGTCTTGCCAACCTCATGATCCATCTCCATAAACCTCTGCAGACTTGACATTGTTCCAAATATAGTTGAATTCAAACTTAATTAATTTGATTCGAAACTAATTTAAATTAATTCTTTTGAATTTAGGTAAATTCGAATTTAATTTAATTTAAACATGTTTGGAATATGAATTAACTTTGAAATTTAGCTAAACTCGAAATTAATGACAAAGTCGAAAGTCCACTAATCTCGAACCCCAACTAAATTCGAAGATTACTAAACTCGAAATTCCCTGTTTCGACTTTAGTATAAAGTCGAAGCCCTAAGCAAATTCGAACTGGCCAAACTCGAAGCAAACTTTTAGGAAACTCGAAAGGAGCGTATTTTGGTCAAACTCGAAATTTTAGAAAACCCTAATATTCCCTTACTAAATTCGAGCGCCGCAAATTCGAAAAACGGCTAATACTTTGAATTTTTCAAGTTTTTCAGATTAAATCAATATTTTTACAAGTAAAAATACTGATTTTTGTCAAAAACTTGAACTAAAACAATGTATTTCCCGAAATCTGATTTGTTAAGCTTGAAAAAACCTCAAAAAGCGTGATATTAACCGTCCAAAAACGTCAAGAAACCTAGGATGTATGCTTATGAACACTAAGAACACCCCGCTGTCTCTGATACCACTTGTAAGGTCTTGAACTCACGGATCTATCTAGACGCAACACACACCAACGAGTGTGGAATCCTCGTTAGCGGCTTGACGGTAAGATCACACGCACGGAACACGGAGACTACCACTGCGTTGTACGAACGACTACGAACGAACCTACGCGATGTATCTCTCCGAAACACTCACTGACTGCTGATAAACTCGAGATCGCCTTTGCTTAATTACTCTCCGGAATTCTGCAAAAGTCCACTCTCCGAAAGTCTTTTTGCTCTCAAGTTCGACAGAACCTCTGAGCCGTCAAAAGAACTCTTTGATAAATCGAGTTTACCCTTATTTATACTAACAAATTCGAGTTTGTCTAGGACAAATTCGAATCTGGCCAAGGCCTATTCGAATTTAACATAAATTCGAACCTCTTGCTTCGAACTTGTTCTAAAACTTGCCTTTGAACATCAATAACAAAACTAGACTGTTGTCGTCACACTGAATGTACCAACAATAAATCATTTAAGAAAATGAAATATATGAAATATTTTGATTAGGGACCAAGAATGAAATAAAATGAAAGGATAAAATCGTCATTTCAAAAAAATTATTGGAGAAATGGACCAAAAGCAAAACAAAACTCTAACCATAAGTACTGTAATTGTAATTTTACCGTGTAAAGGATCGTAACCATAATTTTTATATAACTACATGGAGGAAAATTATAAGTTACCCTAAAATTAAACTGACCATATATGAAAAAAAAACATATATTACAACTTATCATACAAACAATATATAACAAATGGTTAATTATTAACAAATAAAATTTAGGAATTTAAATATGACAAAAACAAAGTTCAAAGGTTTAACTAAGTAATAAAAAATGATAGCTCTGAACTTTCGACTTTGTACACATTTATGTAGTGAATTTTTTTTGTGCACATTTGGTAGTCAAAGTTTCAAAATTGCTCCAATTTGGTAGTTGGCATACCCGTTAACTGGTTGCTTCCGGTTTCGATGCCTATGTGGACAATTTTTTAATGACTTGGCTACCCGTTTTTATATTATACCCGGGTTTATCTATGTGGCAACCCATTTTTTAAAATCACCGGTTATAAACCCGGTTCATTTTTCATACGATCGATCCAACTTGTAAGAACCGGGTAATTGGAACAATTTTTTCATACGATCGATCTATCCATGTAGGCATCGAAACCGGAATCAACCGGTTAACAGGTACGACCAACTACCAAATTGGAACAATTTTAAAATTTTGACTACCAAATGTGCACAAAAAAAAGTTCACTACATAAATGTGTACAAAGTCGAAAGTTCAGAGCTATTTGATGCCAAATATAATTTACGTTTACCGGTCAATTACACGAATTAATAAAATTCTTTTTAAGGGATTCATCCAGGCCGTTTAGAAAGTTTGTTGTTCTTTTTCCAATATTAAACCAATAATTAAACAAGAAATTAATGAATTTTTAAGGGAAAAAAAATATCATATGACACTTGATTAGGCTACTACTTGGATTAATTAGAAAATGCCAATGGTATAATATAAATTTTCTATTCAAAAATGAAAATAAAATATAATTAAAGTGATTAATTTATAAAATATAAATTAATTAATATTTAAGTATATCCATACAAATCTGATAGAATCTATTTTGAATTCAAGTCAAATTCAACAAAATCTGATACTTTAATAACTTATTAATTATAATATAATAAGAGTTTACAAGATAATTACCATATATATATATATATATATATATATATATATATATATATATATATATATATATATATATATATATATATATATATATATATATATATATATATATATATATATATATATATATATATAGAATATGGTTCGAGAGAGTACCACCCAAATGCAGCGCACCAGAAGGTACCACCTTTAAAAAAACTTTTTTAAATTTTTTTTTTCATAAACATGTTTTAATTAACATTATGAAGATCGTATGTAAATTTCACATACATTCACATCTCCTAACTCCTAAAAAATGATGTGAACACACACTTACATAATTTTGAAGACATGTGAACATGCATTTATGTGATGTGTGTTTTCATGCACTTAGAGTGTTCGGATTTGCGTCAAATTCACATATGATCTGTGTAATGTTAATTAGAACATGTTCATGAAAAAAAATTTCAAAAAAATTACTTTTAAGGGTGGTACCTTCTGGTGCGCTGCATTAGAGGTGGTACTCACTTGAACCTAAATCTATATATATATATATATATATATATATATATATATATATATATATATATATATATATATATATATATATATATATATATATATATATATATATATATATATATATATAAATATAGAAAATTAATAGGCCATGATAAATAATAATATCATTCTTATATACATTTGTTATAAAAAATAATATTTCTATTAGTTTATTATATTTTATACCACCAACAATATATTAAAAATGTTCGTGTCATATGCGGGTAATAAACTAGTATTATTTATATAGTAGGGCGTAATAATTATCATTATTACTCTTTCAAAAAGAGAGACTAACACACTAATGCAATTACAATTATTCAAAAAAAAAAAAGATTTTAAATTAATTATTTGAAACTTAACAAATTAAAGATGTACTTAAAATTACATATATAGCCATCTTTTAATTGGATCTCAACATCAACATAGCCATGAACAAGCAATATGCTTCAATTCTTTATGTATGTGACTATGTAATTAAGCTTATACAAACACAATTAATTAGTAATTACTAGCTAGAATGATCACTTGCAATTGAAGACGACGACGATCCAGAATAAGCCTTCTTCTTTCCGTTTTTGTGTTTGCCTCGATGTTGCTTGAAATGGTCGTCATCAACATCCATATGGATGCCAGGATCATTAGCAGAGTAACTACCCCCAACCATGATGGAATTGTTGACACCTTGGAAATTGCTGTTGAGAAAACGTTGTTCGTTCAAGTTCTCAACTAGATCTCCTCTCATGGTAGCTCCTTCGTTGCTTCCAGCCATAGTTATGATCCCAAAACTCTTCTCATCCTCGTCATCACCTCCTCCTTCTGTTGGTTGTTTCTTTTGTAAATGAGCAAGACGACGTGTCAGTGTAGACATCATATCTCGAATTTCACGATCAACTTGTTGCTTTTGCTGCCCTAACTCATGAGCCAACATTATCTATGCTTGATTTTGTAATTAACTAGCTAGATTAATTGTTCAAAGACACAAGTGAGATGGATGGATGGTACCTTAATTGATCAAATAAATAGAGCAGCCAAATCTAAATTTGGAATTTTGCAAAGGTGGGGATCAATGCCTTACTTTGGTAGCAATTCAAGCATTTTATTTAAACCTTTAATTTCAAGGCCAAAAAAAAAAAAAAAAGCTAGCAAGGAAGGGATTGCTTAACCTAGGGTTCAAAGGTGCATATATATGCATTTTTAATTTCCTACCATTACTATTATTATTGTTATCGTCATCGTCATCATCATCAATCCACAAATTTATGATCATAATTGAATTATAATGTACCCAATATACCGGATTGATATATTTTATTGATTTTTTTAGCAAGTGAAGTGTCTTTTAAGAAGTTGGAAGATGATGAAACTACCAAATTAAAATATCCAAACTTTTATAATCATGTTTTTTTTAAATTTCACCTGAAAACTTTACTTTTTATAAGACCCCTTGTTTTTTCTTGAAAACTATAAACTGAAATTGAAAAATAACTAGTTTTCGTTTACTAAACACAACCTTAGAATTTTGATATTTATATTAACATCATATTACAAACTTACAAAGTTACTAAACATGTTATTCTATATCATTTGACACTTGTAGTTTATCAAAACACATACAAATCATTCCCATAAATTTCTTTACATTGGGAGTTTTTCTAGCCCAACTCAAACAAAAATCACACCATATCCGACAAAATGTAGCACAAGGTTTTGATCAAAAGTCTACAATTGACAATCAATCTTTGGAAGATGAGAGTCGTCTATGATTTTTTCTTTATTTTCTGAAAATTTTAAAATAGTAATTGTGGAAATATAGAAGTAACAAAAACAAAAGAGAATATTAAAAGGATATTTGACAAAAATAGTTGATGCCTATTGATGATAACTGAAACTTTTCAGGATTAATTGCGTCAAAAGGTAAATGTCATATATTTTTTTTCCAATTTGGGTAACATACTATTTTTTTTTTCTATTCAATGTAATATATTTTTAAAATCAAGTCAATTAAGGTAATCATATCAGATTTAAAGGTAAAAAGTACTGACATGATAGTTTTTTTGTCCAATCAGTAATTTTTTTTTTTTTTACAAAAATAACAGTTTAATTGTTATATTATGTGCATTATTTTGTGCAATTTAAAAAGACTTTTTGATAATACCTTGCTATTTTGAGCAAATTTAAAAATAATTAAGCAATATTAGAAATTAAAAAACTGATGACTGACAATAATTTTTACCTTTGAATCCAATACAGTTTACCTTGATTGACTAGATTTGAAAATCATGTTACCGTAAATAGACTAAAATTAGTATTTTTACCCAAATTGAAAAAACAGTGACAATAAATTATCTTTTGACGTAATTAACCCAAACTTTTATCAATACATGTATTTGATAAAATAGTTGGAACTCAAACCGGACGTTACAAAATGATAGAGAATGATATATAATAAATAAAATGAATTGAAAACATAACTAATTAAGGTTGTTTTTATAATAAAAAAACATAGTCTAGTTGAAGTATGTTATGATTTTAATAAGTTTTGAAAAAAATATCATTCAAACTCAACTTATGATTAAAAAAAAGTAAAGAAACTTTAAAAAACATTGCATAAACTCTTCACGCTAGACAGACATATCTAACTTTAGTAGGCTCATACTATTAAATTCTTAACAGTGAAGCCAGTGTCATGTCCTGGCACAAGCTGAACAATTAGTCAATTACTAATATATATTGGAGTTAATTACACAAATGACCCGTAGTTTGTATCAAGTTTTGGATTTGATTCTTGAACTTAAAATTTTGCAAAATTAGTTATTGTTAACAATGTTTACTTTCAAAATTAGTCTATTGTCCATAAATTATAATTAAAATACCCATATCCATTGTTTATATTTACACTTTTAATTCTTCAGGATAAAAATTATCAGAAAATTTTTTTATAATAAAAAAAGAGATATAAAAA
Source organism: Centrapalus pauciflorus (assembly GCA_020465985.1). NCBI lineage: Eukaryota > Viridiplantae > Streptophyta > Magnoliopsida > Asterales > Asteraceae > Centrapalus > Centrapalus pauciflorus. The sequence continues at coordinate 376,964 of JAANYP010000115.1, forward strand.
TATAATAAAAATATTAATATTATTAATTAATTAGGACTAGAAAAAAAATACAATGATATATATATATATATATATATATATATATATATATATATATATATATATATATATATATATATATATATAGAATCAGGTTCATCAGCGTACCTATAAGATTCCAGCCCACTTAGCGTACCCTAATGTGAATGATCATTCACATATATTTTTTTGAATAAACATGTATAAGACAACATTATAAGACTTTTTTTCAAAATAAGCAACATCATAAATCTTGTGAATGTTAAAAAAAAGATAATGTGAATGGTCATTCACATCATTCACATGGTGTGAAATGACCATTCACATGGATGACCATTCACATAAATATGCATTGAGCATTCACATAATTTTTAAGGACACAGAAAGTGTGAATGTATGTGAAATTTATATATCATGCGTATAACATTAAATTAAACATGGTTATGAGAAAAAAAATTTAAATTTTTTTTTTAAAGGTTGGTACCTTCAGGTGCACTTTATTTCGAAAAGTATTTATTTGAACCTGACTATATATATATATATATATATATATATATATATATATATATATATATATATATATATATATATATATATATATATATATATATATATATATATATATTAAATTTTTTTTTCACATAACCATGTTTAATTAAATGTTATACGTATGATATATAAATTTCACATAGATTCATATATGTGAATGCTCAATGCATACTTATGTGAATGGTCATCCATGTGATTGACCATCACATGATCTTTTTTTTACCATTCACAAGATATATGATGTTGCTTCTTCTGAAAAAAAAAGTCTTATAATGTTGTCTTATACATGCCTATTCAAAAAAATATATGGGAATGATCATTCACATTAGGGTACGCTGGGTACGCTGGAATCTCATAGGTACGGTGATGAACCTGATTATATATATATATATATATATATATATATATATATATATATATATATATATATATATATATATATATATATATATATATATATATATATATATATATATATATAGAATTTGGTTCTACGGCGTACCATGTGAAATCCGGAGTACCCAACGCACCATTCATCAACCACAGGATCAAAAATATAGGGGAGGGGCATGATGGACATTCAACGTGATTTCAGCTTCATTAAGGGAATGATCATTCACATTAGTCAATTGATCATTCACATTACTTAATTGATCATTCACAACACTTATTTAACTATTTATACTTCTTGTACACTTATTTGATCATTCACAATACTTAATTAACCATTCAAATTACTTAATTGACCATTCACATTACTTAAATGATCATTCACATTACTTAACTAATCATTCACATTACTTAATTGACCATTCACATTACTTAACTACATTAAACATTGATGGTATGTAGAAGATGAAGTCTAACATTGCTGTTCTCGTCATTCATCAAATGTGAATGGACATTTACCTAATGTGAATGACCATTCACATTAGAAGACTGATCATTCACAAAACGTAGTTGACAATTAACATGACTAATGTAAGGTGCTGATATTATTTCACCAATGTGAATGGTGAAATTTACTAATGTGAATGGTCATTCACATTAGCTGAATGATCATTCACATTGGTTGATGTTATTAATGTTTGATAGATTTGAGAATTTGAGCGTTACATGAATGACCATTGTTACTGTTTGTCATTAATCTTGTTACTGCTTGTTAGTAGTTAACGATGCACAGCATACATGCTGTGCTGATATGGTACAACCAATGTGAATGGTAAATTTCCTAATGTGAATGGCCATTCACATTAGCTGAATGATCATTCACATTGGTTGATGTTATTAATGTTTGATAGATTTGAGAATTTGAGCGTTACATGAATGACCATTGTTATTGTTTGTCATTAATCTTGTTACTGCTTGTTAGTAGTTGACGATGCACAGCATACATGCTGTGTTGATATGGTACAATCAATGTGAATGGTAAATTTCCTAATGTGAATGGTCATTCACATTAGCTGAATGATCATTCACATTGGTTGATGTTATTAATGTTTGATAGATTTGAGAACTTGAGCGTTACATGAATGACCATTGTTGTTTGTCATTAATCTTGAAACTGCTTGTTAGTAGTTGACGATGTGTTGATATGGTACAATCAATGTGAATGGTAAATTTCCTAATGTGAATGGTCATTCACATTAGCTGAATGATCATTCACATTGGTTGATGTTATTAATGTTTGATAGATTTGAGAATTTGAGCGTTACATGAATGACCATTGTTACTGTTTGTCATTAATCTTGTTACTGGTTGTTAGTAGTTGACGGTGCACAACATACATGCTGTGCTGATATGGTACAACCAATGTGAATGGTAAATTTCCTAATGTGAATGGCCATTCACATTAGCTAAATGATCATTCACATTGGTTGATGTTATTAATGTTTGATAGATTTGAGAATTTGAGTGTTACATGAATGACCATTGTTAGTGTTTGTCATTAATCTTGTTACTGTTTGTTAGTAGTTGACAATGCTCAGATTCACATGTTGTGCTGATATTATTTTACCAATGTGAATGGTCAAATAAGCAATGTGAATGATCATTTAAGTAAGGTGAATGATCAATTAAGTAATATGAATGATCATTTAAGTAACGTAAGATGTTAATTAAGCAATGTGAATGATCATTTAAGTAATGTGAATGGTCAATTAAGTAATGTGAATGATCAATTAAGTAATATGAATGATCAATTAGTCAAATAATTATTGTGAGTGATTAAATAAGTGTAAAACAATTGTAAATAGTCAAATAATTCTTGTGAATGATCAAATAAGTGTTGTGAATGAATAACTAAGTAATGTGAATGATCAATTAACTAATGTGAATGATCAATGTTGGGAAATAGTTTAAGTACATTCAAGCTGTTAGTTAGACTTCTCAGACTGTTAGTAGATTTTTCATGTAAATACAAAGTTCATGCTGCTAGTTGAAGAAACTCGAGCTGCCAGTGTAAAAGTTCAAGCTGCCATGGCAAAACAACTCAAGCTGCTCAGTTCATGCTGTCAAGAGATTCAAGCTGCTCAACAGTTTCATAAACAGATAGTGCTGATTTTCAGGAAAGATATCTACACGAAGATTCCAGCATATTTACTATCAGAGAAGTCATAGTCCTTCAAGGAAACAAGTCCAAAAAGCAATATAAATACAGAGAATAGGTCATTCTATTGTACAGAAGTTCATAGAAGTTTTCTGCATATTTTTGAGTCTGTAATTGCTTTGTTGATTAAGTTTTCTTACGCCTCTAAGGTTGTAAAACCCTAAGAACAGTCTGTGTTCTTCGTCTAATCAAACAGATTAGAGGTGATTGTAATCATTGAATTCAGCAATACAAACAGTCTTGATTACTTCTTATGTTTTATGCTTCATTGGTTCTGAAAGTTTTTGTTAAAATAATTAAGTGTTATTCCGCAAACTTCTTAATTAAACTTTGATTCAAAGCAAGATTATTGATTTATACTCTGATAAATTTCAAATCAGTTAATCTTGGTTATTCAGTTTTAGATCCTGACAATCAATTAATGTGAATGATGAATTAAGTAATGTGAATGGTCGTTGTAATTACGAAAATACTCTTCCAGCCAAAAAAAGGGGGGGCGCGCATGGAATTGTATTTTTTGATCACAACCATTGATTTATTTAATCTTGTGGCTTTGGATGGGTACCCTTGGTACACTGGATTTTTGAAAGGACTCTTTTGAACCTCTATATATATATATATATATATATATATATATATATATATATATATATATATATATATATATATATATATATATATATATATATATATATATATAGATTTAGGTTCAAGTGAGTACCACCTCTAATGCAGCGCACCAGAAGGTACCACCCTTAAATGTAATTTTTTTGAAATTTTTTTTCATGAACATATTCTAATTAACATTACACAGATCATATGTGAATTTCACGTAAATCCGAACACTCTAAGTGTATGAAAACACGCATTACATAAATGCACGTTCACATGTGTTCAAAATTATGTGAGTGTGTGTTCACATCATTTTTTAGGAGCTAGGAGATGTGAATGTATGTGAAATTTACATATGATCTTCATAATGTTAATTAAAACATGTTTATGAAAAAAAAAATTAAAAAAAGTTTTTTTAAAGATGGTACCTTCTGGTGCGCTGCATAATGGCGGTACTCACTCGAACCATATTCTATATATATATATATATATATATATATATATATATATATATATATATATATATATATATATATATATATATATATATATATATATATATATAGATTTGGGTTCAAATGAGTACCACTAGTTTTGCGGAGTACCGGAGGTACCTCGCTTAAAATTATTTTTTTTGAAATTTTTTTTCATAATCATGTTTAAATTAATAATATAAGACTACTTGCAAAAAATCACACATAAACACACACTATAACTATGTGAAACGTGCAAGTTCACATGAACTGCACTGTTGTGAACGTATGTTCACAGCTAAGCATGTTCACATGAATTTTTTCACGTTCACATGACTTTTAAGAGGCTACGAAGTGTGAATGCGTGTATTTCTTTTACAAATATGCTTATATTATTTGTATCTAAATGAATATGAAAAAAATTTAAAAAAAAAAAAACTTTTTTTGGAGCATGTTCACATCTTAAACCCGTGTGTTCACAGGTACTCACGGTACTCTGCATTTTTTAGGTACTCACACGAACCATATTATATATATATATATATATATAATATATATATATATATATATATATATATATATATATATATATATATATATATATATATATATATATATATATATTTGTATTTTAATAAATTTCTAATTATTTATTTATATATATCTTTTACTCGTTTACGTAAATTTGTATTTTTTTTATATTCTATATAGTTTTAAAATTTTAATCAGTTACATATTTTTCCATAAGCTTGTGAAATTGTATCTTTTTTGTCTAATCCATTAGAAAATATAAGGTTTTAATCGGTTTGCATGATTTTGTATTTGTTTCGATCGGTTAAATGGGAAATCTAAATTATTTGTCATTTAATTTGTTCAAAAAAATTAAAAATTGGAATGATTTGTCATTTTTTCCGATCGGAATAATCTAAAATTAGATTGATTGATTTTTTCAACGTTCCATTAAATTGAAAATCAAAATAGTTCATCGTTTTATCGAAACGAACATTTATAATTAAATTAAGCTGGCATTATTTCCAATTGCTTAACTTGAGAATCGAAATGATCCATCGTTTTAGTCTAGGAAAAATATTTGAAACTAAATTTTTTAGTCATTTTTTTCGTTTGGTTAAATTAAATATCGGAATGATTAATCGTTTTTCCGATCAAAACATTAAAAATTAGATTTGTTGGTTGTTATTTCATTTGGTTAAATTCAAATTCAAAATCGAAATGGGTCATAGTTTTTTCGATCGAAAACACTTAAATGTATTAATTATTAACGAGGATATATATAAGCGTAAAACGAAGTGTGTGTGGATCCTATGATAAATACAATATTTGTGAGAGAAATAAGAAACATTCTTGACCACTTATTTTATTTTGCTTGGAAGGACATTATTGTCATTTGAAATTTCAATTTGAAGTTTGGAAAGCATCCTCCTTGTTGCATGCTTCAACATATATTCTCTAATTATATATACATACATTTACCATATCCATTTAGCCAATGTCTACCTACCATTTGCCCAGCCATGATTGGTTGGTAATTTTTCTTCTTTTTCTTTTATCCTTAAACTTTTGTTTTTCTTCTTTTTTTTCTTTCTTAATTTCAATTTTTTCATAACACACTCTTATCTTAGCGTTATCTTTTATTTAACCCTTTTATTTTAATCCAATTTTTTTCATAACACACCCTTATCTTAGCGTTATCTTTTATTTTAATAAATTTTTGTTTAATCCTATTTTAACATTTATTACTATAATATATTACACACTTAAAATTATGATTTTTATTATACTTATATTCGTAGTTATGTTTAATTGTATGAAAAATACTTTATTATTCAAATGGATGGAGTAAGCCAATGACATTTTTCTTTTTATTTTTATTTTAAATTTAATTTTTTCATAGCACACCATTATCTTACCGTTATCTTTTATTTAGCCATTTTTATTTTACTCCTATTTTAACATAGATTATTACAATATTTTATTACACGCTTAAAATTATGATTTTAATTATAATTATGTTTGGAGTTATGTTTAATTGAATAAAAAAACTTTATTATTCAAATGCATGGAGTAAGCCAATGACATTTTTTCGTTCTTTTTTTATTTTAAATTTATTTTTTTCAAAACATGCCATTATCTTAGCATTATCTTTTATTTAGCCCTTTTTATTTTAATAAGATTTTGTTTATTCCTATTTTAACATTTATTATTACAACATTTTCTTACACATCCCAAGTCCAGTATGTACCATATTAGATTCCAACCTCGGTGACCAAAATTTAAAACCTTGATCATTTCTCTACGATCAAGCATAAAACATGGATACAACTATACGAGACATGAATTAAGAACAAATTGCAACTAGTATTTTAGTTGTACGTTATCCGGGTTATATCAATTCAAATTATATATGTATAACTTTATCGAAATAAAATATAGGGTTAATGTTGAAAAAATCTCATAAAATTTGCTTCATTTTCGCGATTAAGTCCCTAACTTTTTTTTATTGTCTATGTCGCTAAACTATTTTTGTCTTATTCAAATGTGTATATTTGATCTGTTTGACCGTTTACCAAACAAACAACATTAGTTTTTTCACTTGATTAATGTTAGGAAAATCCCACCATCTTTCTATATTTTAGCGATTAAGTCCCTAAATTTTTTTTATTTCAGTTTTATTGTACCGGCTAACCCGGTAGCCGATCAAAATATAAACTTTGAATAAGACAAACATAGTTTAAGAACTTAAAAAAAAACTTTTAGTGACTTAATTGAGAAAATGAAAAAAATTGATTGAGTTGTTTTTAACATTAAATAGATAAGATATAAATAAAGACTGAAAAAATAAAATTCTAAATATTTAAATTAAACACATATATATAATATCAACGTTATAAAATAATATATGAAACATTTAAAAATTCTAAAATCATTTTAAAACAATACTGTTGATATAGCTTGGTAAGAAAATTTTGCTATGACCATGGGGGTATGAGTTGGAATCCAATTAACCCATTTTTTTAAATTAAAGTTGTAAGGGTAAAATGTAATTACTTAAATCAATCCTTATCAACGATCCATAATAACTTTAGTAAGATCTCACGGTCCATATTGAACCCCTTCATTAAGCTTCACAAACAATATATGTAACATCCCAACTTTTAACATTGTTGTGTAATTATCCTATTAGTTTATTTTTATTGCACTGGTCTAAATAAATCCTGATAAGTGGATGAAATATGTGGAGCGACTGAGTGATGCGAGGCTTTGGTATATATTTTAGTGGATTATTAATTATTTTGTGATCACGGGATAAAATGTGATATCTTGATATTAAACTTGAATTATCGGTAACGGTTCGGGTATTGCGTGACGGACCGACTTTAAATGGGAACGTATATAAAATCAAACGCTATTAGTTATGTTTTTGGGTTGTAATCTTTAAACATATTTATTTTTGATGTATGGTGGTTGCTTTTGGAAACAATTTTATTATGGTATGAATCTTGAGACTTTGCAATGATCACATTCACCGTCACATCTCGTGTTTCCGCTTTAGCGGGGTCTCTAAGCTCTTGTTTTCTTTCCTTCCATTTGAAGAATTTTCTCTAAAATGTGTATGTGTGTGTTCTTACCAACTTTTAGCAACCAAATGCACAGAGAAATCAATTGTATCAAGCTAGAATTAAGGAATTAATCCTTAAGTTATCATCATCTCCAATTAACCTTTAAGTTCATCAAAGAGGTAACCTTTGATTCTTGTATTTATTTGTGTTAAATCTCGTAAAGGAGTTGGGAATTGGTTTAGAAACATGGTAATGATGTTTACGTATTGTTGTATTTGAGTTACAAATGCTCGAAATCGAATTGGGGGAGTAAACTCCCTCAACAACGCTGAAATAAAAAAACAGACCCTATCTGTTCTTCACGGATCGCGGTCGCGATCCCCCTGGATGCTACCACGATTGTCTTGAGTCGGTTAAGAGGGTTCTCAAGTAGCAATCGTTGAGCACGGCCAAGATGGGATTGCGTCCTACGAGGGCGAACGCCCTTGCGATGGTAGTGTGGCCGCAATGAGCCGAGTACGGCCGAGCCTTTTGGGTAGTTTCGGGCTTTGGACTACTGGGTCTATTTGGGCTATGTTTTGTAAAGCTGTGCATGGTGCGGTTTGGTATGATTTTTGTATAAACGAAAGTGCGGTTTCTAAAAACAAAAAACCGAGTTTGTACAATATTTTAAAGTTTGGTTTTCGGTTTTTTGCGGTTTTGGTGTGGTTTTTTATTTTTCGACTTTTTTTAGCTCTTTTTAATGGACAAGCTCTTCTACGTTAAAGTTTTATATTTTTAATTTTAAAAGTTAAACTTTTTTTTTCAAATCAATTAATCTATATAACTAGAGTATTACATAAATACATAATCACAAACAAAATTATGTTTATCATTTTTCTTTATGTTCATGGTTTAAACAATGTCATTTAAAACATTAATTATTAAGTGATCTTTGGATCATATTTAATAATAACTAGAGTAAATTACAGAAATGGTCCCTGTGGTTTGTTCAAAATTATGGAAACGGTCCCTCAACTTCCAAACTTGCAGTGACGGTCCCTCAAACCACTTTTTACTTGCAGAATTGGTCCTTCTGTTTCTAAATTTTTTAAAAATGATGATTTTGCCCTTCTTTTAATTACACGTTTGCTAATTTCAATTTTGGTCCCTTTTCTTAATTTTTCATTTTTGGTTTTAAATTTGAAATAATAATTTAATAATTTATGATTTTGATTCATTATTAATTATATTATTATTATTCTCAATATCATTATTATTATTATCATCATCATCATCATTATTATTATTATTATTATTATTATTATTATTATTATCATCATTTATATCTATTTATTTTGTAAAATAAATCTATATTTCTCTAGTAAAAATTATTTTTATTTATACACTTAATTAGTCAAGTTATGCATCTTTTTATGTATTCAATTTATTTATTAAAGTTTTATTTATTTATCTTTTGTTGGTTAAATTATTTGTATAATTTTATCATTTATACTTTTCCATCAAACTATTTCATTACGTTGATAAATTTTGATTTAAATTTACTAATTCATTACGTTTTGATTTAAGTTTACAAATATTTTGTTACGCTAATATGTTTTTATTTAAATTTATTATTTTATTTGTTTGGTTTTTAAAAAAATCCTTAAATTACTAATATATATTAAAAATAAATAATTTTACAAATCATTTCATAAATAAACAAATAATACTTTTTTTAATTAAATTTACAGATAAAGTACATATAAGATATAATTTGAATGTAGATTTAAATCTTATCTATTTATTAATATTTAAAGATGCAAAAATAATATATTGTGTTTATATTTTATATTTATTAATCTTTATAGATATTATAAATAATGAATAATATTTATCTTTTAGTTTATTTATTTAAAATAATATATTTTGTTACGTTAAGACGTTTTGATTTAAATTTATTATTTTATTATTTTAACTTTAATATTTTGTTATGCGTATACGCTTTGATTTCAATATAGTGTTTAATCTTTTTGATTTACAAGTTTTGTTTATACATTAATATGTTTTATTCGTTTTCACTTAAATATTTTAATTTTCACTTAAGTATTAACGTAGCAAAATTTTAAATCAAAACAAATAAAATAATAAATTTAAATAAAAACTTATTAGCGTAACAAATATTTAAATAAAAAATAATAATTAGCAAACTTAAATAAAAACGTAATGAATTAGTAAATTTAAATCAAAATTTACACAAATTCAAATTTATTAAAAGTAATGAAATAGTTTGATGGAAAATATAAATAATAAAATTATACAAATAATTTAACCAATAAAAGATAAATAAATAAAACTTTAATAAATAAATTGAATACATAAAAATATGCATAACTTGACTAATTAAGTGTATAAATAAAAATAATTTTTACTAAAGAAATATAGATTTATTTTATAAAATAAATAGATATAAATGATGATGATGATGATGATAATAATGATGATGATGATGATGATGATGATGATGATGATGATGATGATGATGATGATGATGATGATGATGATGATGATGATGATGATGATGATGATGATGATGATGATGATGATAATGATAATGAGAATAATAATAATAATATAATTAATAATGAATCAAAATCATAAATTATTAAATTATTATTTTAAATTTAAAACCAGAAATGAAAAATTAAGAAAATGGACCAAATTTGAAAGTAGCAAACGTGTAATTAAAAGAATGGCAAAATCGTCATTTTTAAAAAATTTAGAAACAGGAGGACCAATTCTGCAAGTAAAAAGTGGTTTGAGGGACCGTCACTGCAAGTTTGGAAGTTGAGGGACCGTTTCCATAATTTTGAACAAACCACAGGGACCATTTCTGTAATTTACTCTAATAACTAACTTAAAAAATGTAAAAACCAAAAGAGTAAAGGCCTGTGCATGAAAACTTTAGAAGCACGAAACTTAAAAACACATAACTTAGTGGAGAATGGGGTTTCAGTGCGGTTCGGTTGATTGAGGTTTGATATTTGGACGAAAACCACACTAAACCGCAAATTGTGATATTAAAAAAAACACATTAACCAAACTGACATTTTTTTCTTTGGTTTGGTTTATTTCAGTTTGATTTTTGGTGTTTTTCGGGTTTTTTTTTTCACCCATAGCGTTTTGGGGTTATTCTACTTATATTATCAATATATGAGTAGTCTGCAGGCATTTGTGAGTTGTGGTTGATATTTTGTGATCTGTTATGCGTTTAGCGACCGATAAGGTCGGGTCAAGCCGAGCCGATGGGCGAGCACCGGAGATTGTGAGAGTTAGTTTACTACTAGGGATGTGTGGAATGACCGTAAAACTAAACCGAAACTTGAACCGAACAGGAACCGATTGGAACCGATTTATAATATTCGGTCCGATTATCGGTTCTTATAATCTTCAAATTTCAATTATCAGTTATTCGGTTAATTGTTATGCGGGTATCGTTTCTATGCCCCATTTGAAAAGCTCATAACATGCAAATGAAGAAAATGATTAAAAGCACAATGTAAAAACCGAAAAGATAATTTGTTAGAACAATATCTTAGGATGATGAAACTACATAACTTATATGAAAACATTTTCTCTTATTCTATTTTCAAGTTTCTTTGTTTATATCTTGTTATAATAGATAGAAGTGTGTGTGTGTGTGTGTGTGTATATATATATATATATATATATATATATATTAAGTTTCGGTTCTAATCGGTTCCGTACCCGAAATACCCGTACCATAACCGAACCGGAAGCAGACCGACATTACAATTATTGGTTCGGTTATCGGTTCTTGCAATCTTTAATATTCGGTTTTGGTTAGATCGATTCCGGGTCGGGTCAGTCTATTTCTGGAACGTTTACATCCCTATTTGCTACTATCTAGATGAATATATAAGTATTTTCGAGATACACATGTTCTTCTGCGAGTCTTTATCTATTATGTGTTTATATGCATTCTGTTATGAGGAAAGGGAAGTTGCACCTGATATATGATTCTATTCTTTATTTTTTTTTATTGTGCTTATATGTGTTCATGAGGAAAGAAAGACAGAAACTATGATATAGAGATCCACCCCAAAAATACAGAGAATAGACAGAGCCGAGTTATCATATATGGTTGAGTTTATCGTCAAGTCATTCATATACTTTATTATCTTTGTTACTTACTACCTCCTGTGGTCTGTTAGCAAGTGGGTATCTCCCATCAGAGTTTAATTGAGCGAGCCGACTGACCCTAAACCAGTCCTACTTCTGAATCCCATACTTCATGATGGATATTGTTAGTGTAATGTTGAACCCATTGCCCATTGGGCTTTTAGGGTTTTGTAGTCTGCGCAGCCGTAAAAAAAAATAAACGCTCTGGATTCGATCACCGTTGGATTGTCATGATTTTTGGTTTGTAAATTCGCACATATGTATATTTACTTTTACTGTTCGGATTGTTGATTGGAGTTTTATATTTTGAGATATTTATCGTTGAATGTAGCTATTCTGTTTCAAGATTTTCGGCCAGATTTGTGCAGCTGTTGGGAAATCGCATTTCTGACTTCATTAACCGTTGGATCGTCACACTTTTTGTACTGTAGGTTCTAAACACATATATCTTCAATCTCACCGTTGGGATTATCGATTGAAATTTGTTCCTTTGAGTTATTAATCCTTGAAGGTAGCTGTAGATTGAAATCATGGATTTTTGCACACTTGTAGTAAAAATGAAGGTATGAGTTCTTTAACCGTTAGATCATTGTGATTTTTGGATTGAAGATTCAGAACACAAATATCTTTAATCTGACTGTTTGGATTATCAATTAGAGTTTTTGTTGGGACTTATTTTATATTCGAAATTGGTTGCTAATTCACGATTTGCTAGTTTTTTGAGTTTCAAATTTGTTTCGTCGAAGTTTCGAATTGGTTTGGGGTTATCGTTGCTATCAATGATGATTGGTTTGTGAGTATTTTTGGCCATTCTTCGTTGGGTTTATTTTCTTTGTTGATTCGTTGATTACGGCTAAGGGTTTTGATTGTCTTCCTTAACTAATTGTTTATTGATTGAGTTAAGGTTATTAGATTGCGGTATTGACTATAATTTGGGCTTTTGGTTCTTGATCATCATAATTCTTTCAAAAATTTTCGCCATCAATTGTGATTTATATTGAAGTCACAATGGTTGCATTCGATCATTTGGTTATTGAGCAGTTTAAACAGTATCTTGGCTCGTTATCCACTGCCATGTTAGCCTCTCCATCAGGCTTGTATTCGTCTAATAATTCAGGTATTACTTCGTACTTATGGATCTTGGATTCTGGTGCATCTCATCATATGTCCCCACATTTATCTTCATTTGTTTCGCTATCTCCTGGTTCACCTATGTCTATTATGTCTGCTAGTGGAACACCTATGCCATTGGAAGGTGTTAGTTCCGTTGTCACACCTCATGTGTCACTTCCTGATGTGTATTATGTTCCTAACTTGCCTTTAATCTTGCATCAGTCAGTCAATTGTGTAAATCTTGTTATTGTGTTTTCTTTTCTGATAATAATTATTGTGTGCAAGACCCACGTTCTCAGACAGTGATCGGGACAGGCCGTAGGCTAGGTGAGCTCTATGTTGTAGATGATCTCAGGGTATCTGATGTTTCTGCTTCAGGTGTTAATTTATCTTCTTTTCATTTGAGTCATTTGTCATCTGATTTTTATTAATGACATTCCCGTTTAGGTCATGTGTCTGTATCTCGTCTACAGTTCTTAGCCTCTACAGGTGCTTTAGGTCAATTGAACAAATCTGATATACCAGACTGTAGTGGTTGTAAACTTGCAAATTATCTGCTTTACCTATTAATAACAGCACCTCTTGTTCTTTCGCACCTTTTGATCTTATTCATTCTGATGTACAGGGACCTTCTCCTGTTTCTTCTAAGGGAGGTTCTAAATATTATGTTTCGTTCATTGATGACTATACTCGATATACTTGGGTCTATCTTATGAAACACAGATCTGATTTCTATTCTATTCATAGAGAGTTTCGATCTCTTGTTAAAATACATCACTCTGCTGTTATCAAATGTTTTAGATGTGATTTAGGGGGAGAATATACGTCTAATGACTTCACGCAGTTACTTGCATCTGATGGGACATTGTACCAAACTTCGTGTACCGACACTCCTCAACAAAATGGCGTTGCCGAAAGAAAACATCGTCATCTTGTTGAGACTACTCGTAACTTGTTATTATCTTCTAAGGTACCTAGTATGTTTTGGGGTGAAGCAATTCACACTACTGTCTATGTCATTAATCGAATTCCTACTGCTCATAATTCTGGTCTCTCTCCTTTTGAAAAGCTTTACGGTCATAGACCTGATTATACTTCCTTACGTGTTTTCGGTTGTGCCTGTTTTGTTCTTCGTCCTCATGTGGAACGTAATAAATTGTCAGCTCGATCTGCTTTGTGCATCTTTTTGGGATATGGGATTAGTCAAAAGGGCTATCGTTGTTTTGATCCAGTGAGTCATAAACTCTACATCTCGCGTCATGTCACTTTCTTGGAACATATTCCTTTTTATTCGATTCCCGCTCAGTCTCATGACATGATACGATCTGATATCCTGTCTATTGATCCTTTTAATGATGACACTGATAATACCACTTCTGATATCCAAATCAATACATCTGATATACCGACAACTGAGATGCCTACAACATTGGATAACTCTGTTTCAGAGATACATGTAGCTCCTCCCATGCCTACGTCCATTTCATCGCCGATTGAGAATGCAGAGGTCCCTACTGTATGCAAGTCAACTCGCCCTTGTAAGTCCACTAAACTCCCTGATTTTGCTTACTCGTCATACTCTGCTTCGTTTGCTTCTTTTATTGCAAAAGTTCATAGTCTGTATGAACCCAACTCTTTTAGAGAAGCTGTTTCTGATCCCCTTTGGCAGAATGCTATGACTGAGGAATTGACTGCCCTTCATCAGACTCATACGTGGGATTTGGTTCCACGCCATCTGAAAAGCATACTATTGGCTCTCGTTGGGTGTATAAAATTAAGACTAAGTCTGATGGGTCTGTTGAACGGTATAAAGTCTGTCTTGTTTCTAAGGGATATTCACAAAAAATATGGTATGGATTATGAGGAGACTTTTGCCCATGTAGCCAAAATGACTACTGTTTGTACGTTGATTGCAGTAGCCTCTATTCGCAAGTGGAAGATTTCTCAGATGGATGTCAAGAATGCGTTGTTGAATGGTAATTTGCATGAGGAGGTTTATATGACTCCTTCTCCTGGCATTGCTCGCAAGGCCGGAGAAGTATGTCGTCTGCGCAAAGCTTTATATGGTCTCTAGGGGTGTTCATGGATGGTTGACCGAACCGAAATCACATTTCGGATGGTTAACCAGAGATACCGGTTCGAGAATTTCATGAACCTCAACCTAAACTTAAAAAGCCGGTTAACCGGTTTTTTCGGTTCGGTTATTCAGTTAATCAATTAACCATTATTTATTTATTTAATTAATTTTCAAATTAAAAACTTCAACACTTAGTTTCAAAAAAAATTTAAATGTCTAAAATAATAAAAGCGAGGAATAAAACTACAAATTATCTATATAACATCTTTAAAAAATTAAATATTATCTTTAAAAATCTAATAGAAATGAAAAACTATTTTATAATCTTTCTAAATTTAAATTGTTCTAGTGTGCATTTTTTGTTGTTTTAAATTTAAAAATTAATGTAGACTAATAAATAAGTTATAATTTTAAATTACTGTTGGGATAAATGTTAATTTTTATAAGTATAAAATTTAAAACATATAAAAATTAGGTTTATTTCGGTTTTTCGGTTAACCGTCCGTCACCGAAATCGTGAACCTAAACCGAAGAATTTTTCCGGTTCAGTTAAACAAACCGAAAATAATAGAAAAACCGGTTTGGTTAACCTTAAAATCGGAACGATTTTTCGGTTTCGGAATTTTTTGAACACCCCTAGTCTCGAACAAGCTCCTCGTGCTTGGTTTGAGAAGTTTTCCACAGTCATCACATCTCTTGGTTTTCGTTCTAGTACTCATGACTCTGCTTTGTTTGTTAAATGTACGAGTGCAGGTCGGATACTCTTGTCTTTGTATGTTGATGATATGATTATTACAGGTGATGATTATGCCGGTATTAAGTCCTTGAAGTATGATTTAGCTCATCGTTTTGCTATGAATGACTTGGGGTTGCTTCGTTATTTCCTGGGAATAGAGGTTGCTCACTCTAAGTTTATTTCGGATTTGTTTGAAAGTGCTTGCCTATCTGACAACAAGACTGTGGATACGCCTTTGGAAACTAATACTAGTTAATCTCCTACTAATGGTGTTCCTCTAGATAATCAGAATTTGTATCGTACTATTGTGGGTAGTTTGGTTTATCTCATGGTCACCACACCTGATATTTTTCATGCTGTTCATATTGTTAGTCAATTTGTAACTGCTCCCACGACTATACACTGGGGGGCAGTGCTTCGTATTCTGAGATATCTAAGGGGCACTCACTTCCAGACGCTTGTGTTTTCTTCATCGTCTTTTTTTGACCTACGTGCTTACAGTGATGCTGATTGGGCTGGGGATCCTACTGATCGTAAGTCAACTACTGGTTTTTGCGTCTTTCTTGGAGATTCTCTTGTTTCATGGAAGAGTAAAAAGTAATATGTTGTTTCTCGTTCTTCTACTGAAGCCGAGTACCGGGCTATGGCTGCCACTACTAGCGAGGTTGTTTGGCTACGTTGGTTACTTGCTGTCATGTGTGTTCGAATATCTCAGCCTACCCCGATACACTGTGACAACAAAAGTGCTATACAAATTGCTCGTAATTTGGTTTTCATGAACCGACGAAACACATTAAAATTGATTGTCACTTTACTCGTCATCATCTTCGAATATGAACTATTTCCTTACCATTTGTTCCATTCGCTCTACAAGTTGCTGACATCTTCACTAAGGCGCACTCTGCTTCTCGTTTTCGTTTTTTGTCTAACAAACTCTAAATGTTCATTGTTGTGGCATTGTGAGTTTGAGGGGGGATGTTAGTGTAATATTGGGCCCATTGCCCATTGGGCTTTTAGGGTTTCGCTTTCTAGGGTTTTGTAGCCTATATATAGGAGGGTTATGTTTTCTATTGTTTCCATTGTATTGTATTCTTATTTTGCTTGAATAATAAACCCTTTAATCATTCGGTCATATATTTGTCATCAGATATATCATGTATGAGTGAGATGCATATGAGTGAGAGTTGAGTTGCATGAGTCTTTTAGATATGTGATCGAGTCTTATCATTAGGAGTTGTGATATTCAAAGATGGCAACCGTGCAAAATGAGTATCCTTACTTCCTTCTTCTCCTTCAAACAAAGGATGCTCATGCCCTCTACCCTCATCATCTTCCCTTTCATTTTCATTCCATTCTACACTCCTATATCTTCATTTTCCACGGGTTGAGCTCCTTGGGCATGTTCAACCACATTAGGTTGAACCATTGGAGCAGGATGATTTTCACGGTATGTTTAAACGGCCAAACGTTCGGATCAGCATAAGAAAGTAGTTCTTCGTAGTGCTGGCAATAGATGGATTTGGATTGGATTGGATCACGATCCAACAGAATTGATGATCCAATTAAGTGGATCATGGATTTGATCCATTAGCCAATGGATCAGGATCTGATCCATGATCTATATATTTTGACAGATCGATCGTGATCTTGATTGACCCATTTAATTTTCAAATTTCATCTATGATCCACCCTACCCTACGGCCTACCCCACTGTGACACCCTTGCCACGATAACCACAATCATAACACCCAGGATAAATCACCATACAATAACCATTACATAATGATCTTATTACTTAATACAATGCGGAAGCAATAAAATAAAGGAATAAAATACAAATGTGTCATACACCATGTGGTGCTACAAGGTTCCAATGCTAAGTCTACATACTCAATACATTATTACATCACCCATAATATATAACAACATTGGTCCCATAATTCATTTACCAATTGAGTATTAGCAAATCTTCCAAGATTTCACAAACGACCTAACTAGAAGGTCCAGCAGCAGATTTTCCTTATCCTGTAAAAAGTGAGAAACTAGGGGGTAAGCAAAGCTTAGTGAGTACAGAGATTACATATTCAGCAGATATTTATGCAGCACACAAAGGTAACACCGGAAACACACGTCGTATACCCTCTTCGTACACGAAGTACGGAACGAGCCGCAGCTCCATCGTGCCAATGCACGGAAATACCACATTCAACTGAGGCAGACATTAACATCAGGGATGCTATAACTCCCCATCATGAATTCGGAGGGATCAGCTCCAGGTCATATAGCCTCGGTAGCATCGAATTACTAATCATGGCTCGTAAGCCAAATTATAGATAACAAAGATCAGGACATGCAACAAGCAACAATGTGCATCTACAATTACGCAAGTGAGTAGAATTCCAATCGAATGTGAAACAACAGGCCTCAATGAAAACAACTGAAAATAAATAAATGCAGACATATATAATCCTAGGTACTCACAGTGGGTGCGTTTAATTAACCGACAATTTATATTATTTCTCCTCGGGATTTCAACCGAAACCATAAAGTACCCCACTGTGGGTTAAACACCACCACAATGGACCTGTTAAATCAGTGCGACAGAACATCATGTTATTAACTGTTTAATTTCATAAAAACTTAATTTTATAAGTTTTACAACAATTGACCCGAAATTCGGATGCCACCCGAATTCAGATTGCACTATTCATCCGAAAGTCATGTGATCCTAGATATCAGACTTAGAAATATTTATTTTGTATTGTTTATCCGAAATTCGGATGCCATTCTCATCCGAAGTTTGTGTTTAACTTATAACTTTTCAAATATTTCCATCTGAGTTTTCCTTTCATCCGAAATTCGGATGATCCGAGGAGTGTTCATCATATCCGAATTTCATACTTGTGCACTTTTAATATTTCCAGATTTAATTTAATCATTTTTGGTACTTATCCAATATATGAATCAGTTAATACCAACTTAAATATTCTCATTTTCAACACTTTTAACATCGATTATATCCTATTTTGTACCAAATCAGACCCCTTTTTGAGCATTTTATTCAACCCGTCGAACACACACTAAATTCTCAAAATCATACTTTAAGCTTGAATCAGAAGCTGAAATTAAGAATACATCTTACATAATACTCGATTTAACAATTTCTACAACAATATATAACATGCAACAACATCTGACACCAGAATCTGTGATTCGGTTTTGTGATTCGATTTTCATCAAAACCGAACTCAAAACCCTTAAATTCGAATAGTTTGAGTAATATTTACCTCGAATTGATGTTAGGAGTGACAATAGTTCTTCCTTAGTAGCTTAATTCCAAATTTTCGGCTTTTGATTCCAAATTTTGATGTTCTTGAATTGTTGAAGATGAGAGAAACCGAGAGAGATGGAGAGTGTTGTGGTGAAAATGAACCAAATAAAAGACTTTTGGTCTTTTAATTCCACAATTCCAGTTATTGACACATCTAGCCCCTCAATTTATCTGATTTCATTAAATAATGTTCCATCTTTTTTTATCTCTACTATTATTTATAATTCATCACACTTATTTTAAATAAACTTGAAATTCTCAGTTTCTTAATTACTCAACATAGCAACCATCTTTTATAAATAATCCAAATGCATAATCATCTTTCGCAATCCAACTTAATTGTATTGAATTCAAAAATTGTTGAAAAATATTCTAAGTATGTCAATCTGTTAGTTAGATTTCTCAAACTGTTAGTAGTATTTCTGTGTAATTACAAAGTTCAAGCTGCTAGTTCAACAAGTTCAAGCTGCTAGTACAAAAGTTCAAGCTGCTCAACAGATTAATAACAGAAAGTGCTGAAATTCAGGAAGTGATATATATTTCAAGATTTGAAGATCTTCCAAGCATATCTACTATTAGAGACATCAGAGTTCGTCAAGGAAACAAATCAGAAGGCTATATATATATATATATATATATATATATATATATATATATATATATATATATATATATATATATATATATATATATATATATATATATATATATATATATATATATATATATATATATATAGACTAGGTCTTTCTATTGTAAGTTTGTACGTGCAATTTCTGTAATTGTGTGCTTCATTGTAACTGCTTTCTGATAAAGTTTCTCAAGCCTCTAAGGTTGTAAAACCCTAAGAACAATCAGTGTTCTTCGTCTAATCAAACAGATTAGAGGTGACTGTAATCAGTGATTTTGGCAATATAAAGGATTTGATTATGATTATATTTATCTGTTATTTATTCTGAAAGTTTTCTTAAAACAATTAAGTGTTATTCCACAAACTTCTCAATTGGACTTTGATTCAAAAACAAGGTTATTGGTTTACACTCTGATTTATTAAAACCAGTTAATCTTAGGTGATTTTGATCTTGACAAAAATTTAAACTAATTAACCTCAATTACAACATATTTTAATTCTTAGGATGTTACAGCATGGGCTCCACCACGCTTAGAATTCCTCCTCGAAGTCACTGAGTTTCAAAAAGTTGCGGATATTTCTTCATCATATCTAAATTTGACTCCCACGTATGATATGCTCCTTTATGATGCTTCCAGCGAATAAGTACCATCTCTATCTCTTTACTCCTTAATTTCTTCACTTTGGTATCCAGCACACAGTCCGGCTCTTCCACGTACCGGAGCCTTTCGTCAATCTGAAGCTCTGTGTGATCAGCCCAGTCCTCGTTTCCAGTTGTAAAGGACTTTCTGAGATTCCCCACATGAAACACTGGATGTATGTTCGACATCTCCGCAGGCAACTCCAAACAGTAAGATTGGTTCCCAACTTTTTCTACTATTCTGAATGGTCCAAAAAATCTCGGAGCCAACTTGCCTCTTTTCACAAAACGAGTAACACCCCTCATACGTGATACTTTTAGATAGACCCAATCATCTACATCAAAATTGATTGGCTTATGCCTTCTAGCGTGATAACTCTTTTGTCGATCCTGAGCCGCTTTCATGTTTTGTCATACCAGCTGTATCTTCTCATTCGTTTCTTGTAATAGTGCCGGCCCAGCAACCAGTGTTTCCCCCGTTTCTCTCCAACATGTAGGAGTCCTACATCTTCTTCCATACAATGCCTCAAACGGTGTTTTCTTGATCGTAGCATGGTAACTGTTATTGTATGAAAACTCTATCAACGATATATGATCGTCCCAATTACCGCCCAAATCCAGGATACACGACCGCATCATATCTTCCAGAGTAAGGATGGTTCTTTCGCTTTGACCATCAGTTTGCGGACGATAAGCTGTACTCATAGGAATCCTCGTACCCAATCCTTATTGTAAGGCTGACCAGAAGTTGGATGTGAAACGACTATCTCTGTCAGACACTATAGACTTAGGAACTCCATGTCTAGAAATAATCTCGTTCATATAAATCTGTGCCAACCTCTCCAAAGAATAACTTTCTCTAATTGGAATAAAGTGTGCCGACTTGGTCAATCTGTAAACTATTACCCAAACTGCATCATGTTGACGCCTAGTCTTCAGAAACTTGGTAACAAAGTCCATAGTGATTTGTACCCACTTCCATTCGGGAACAGGAAGTGGTTGCAAACTGTCATATGGCTGTTGATGTTCAGCTTTCACAAGCCGACAAGTCCTGCATCTCTCCACGTACTGAACATTATCCTTCTTTAATCCGGGTCACCAAAAGTCTGCTTTTAATTCGTTGTACATCTGTTAGGCACAAAAAGGCATCAGTCAAACCTGCTCTACATCTTAGGGGGGAGATTTTTAATCAAACCTGTTTGATGCACTTAAATGCATAATTTAAGGCCTGTTTATCCCTTATTGAATCCTGAAAAGTAATTTGCAATATCAGCCAAAGCTGTTTACCCTGTTGCATTTGTTGCAACAAAGGCAGAATGTCCAAGCTGTTCTGTCTGGACATAAACTGTCTACGCTGCTCTGTTCTGTTGAGCAGCTTGGACATATTCTAAGTGTTCTGTTCTTTGTGAACAGAACCTGTTCTTTGTGAACAGGCTAAACACTTTATGGAATATGTTTCCAAGTCCTCATGTATTGTTTTTGGCTACAAGATCAGTTTACAAGTCGAAGACAAAGTGGAAACAGAAACTGCAAAAGCCTATTTACGTTGTTCTGTTACATGAAGACAAACAAGTATTTGAAAAGGGTGACAGACCTTTTCTTATATCAAAATGGAATTAACAAAAGAAGAAAGACGCAAAGTTGACATTTCTCTTTTGGTTAAAGTCTTATACAACAGTGACAAAAAGAAAAAGACAAAGATTCTGCCACATGAAGACAAATCTACACTCTCAGCATGTGCAGAAAAGGTGTTTTGTCTTTTTGGAAAGACATCCCACTATCTCATTTGTCTAATGAAGAAGCTTCACTGAGATTCTCAATGAGAGTATAAAAGGAAACTTCTAAGGATTGTGAGATATCCAAGAGTGAGAAATCAGATCGTGCATTAAAGTGTGTTTTTCATGCATGCAAGTCTGCTTGAATATAACAGTACGTGTGTCTAAGTTGTAAAAATAGTGAGTTCATCTAAGTGAGTGTATTCTTTATATCTAGTCTGAGTGTGTCTTAGATTAGTTGAAACAACTGTTGTATCTGTCATCTCAGCTTGAACCTTTCCGCAGTCAAGCTTGTTGTAATTAACATTTGTTAATAGTATACACAAACATTGAGAAAAGAGTGTTGAAATTTTATTAGTTGTATCCACCCCTCCTCTTCAGCTTAGAACAATACTCTAGGGAAACCTTTTGGGACCTACAACATCTCTGTGCTCCCGGGATGTACTATAAAAAACTTAGACTGATGCGCTTCCTCTATAATCACTTTCCTCATGCCACCAAACTTCGGCTTCCAGATTCCCATAAATTCCTTTCAAACCAGATTCACTCGTTTCCATTTTCTTTATATGTACCCTTATATCCTTGGCATTAACATTTTCTTCTTTTAAAGCCTCTACTTGTGCCGCTTTTACATCATCAATTATCGTAGAAGTCAACATAGTAGAAGTCATCATGTAGCAGCAGTCTTTGGAATATGCTTTACGACTTAAAGCATCGGCTACCACATTAGCCTCTCTGGGATGATAAAGTATCTCACAATCATAATTCTTTATAAGTTCCATCGAACGTCTTTGCCTCATGTTGAGCTCTTTCTGACTAAATATATATTTTAAACTCTTATGGTCCGTGTAAAGTTGACACTTAGTCCCACACAAATAATGTCTCCACAGTTTCAATGCAAACGTAACAGCTGTCAACTCCAGATCGTGAGTGGAGTATTCTTTCTCGTGCTGCTTAAGCTGTCTCGAGGCGCATGCAATAACTTTTCCGCGTTGCATCAGTACAACACCTAGCCCCAACCTCGAAGCATCCGTATATACCATAAAATCCTCATTACTCTCTGGTAGGGCAAGTATTGGTGCTTCACTTAGAGTCTTCTTCAAAATCTCAAATGCCTCATGTTGTTCATTCTCCCATACGAACGACACATTCTTCTTTGTCAATGTAGTCAGAGGAACTGCAATCTTCGAGAAGTCCTTAATAAACCTCCGATAGTAACCCGCCAATCCGAGAAAACTTCTTATCTCTGTAGCAGATCGAGGCGGCTCCCAATTCTTTATAGCTTCTACCTTAACTGGATCTACAGAAATCTTAGATCCCGAAATTACATGGCCCAAAAACTGGATCGGTTGCAGCCAGAACTCACATTTTGAGAATTTGGCATACAACCTCTCCTTCCGCAGTAACTCTAACAGTTCTCTCTGTTGGTACATCTTGTGTGACAATAGCAGTCTAAGTATAGTTGGCATTTTGTGTAAGTCAACTTACGTAATATTGAATATTGACTAGTATTTGATATATGTGTTTGATATTGATTGATTTAAATTAATTTCGAATTAAATTAATTAAGTTTGAATTCAAATATATTTGAAACAATGGCAAGTCTGCAGAGGTTTATGGAAATGGATCACGAGGTTGGAAGGGCGAATTCACCACCGAAGTTAATGAAACTTGAGGATTATTACTGGTGGAAGGATAGGTTTGCCGACTTCACGAGGTTTAATGATATGCGTATGTGGCTTTGTATCGATGAAGGGTACATTCCACCTACAGCTGAGGTAGAAGGATGACAAAAGGTTGTGCCTTATTCAAAGATGAAGGATGACGATAAAAAGGTGTATGAAGCTGAGAACCGTGCAATAGCTAATATTCAAATGGCGTTACCTCAGGAGATCTTACACACCTTCTGTAATCAGAAGACAGCGAAAGAGCTGTGGGATGCATTAGAGAAACGGTGTGAAGGTAACCCGTGGGTCAAGAAGAATCGAATGGAAATGCTCAAGCAGCAGTTCGCGATCTTCAAAGCATTGAAGAACGAAAAGCTGGATGAGACTATCACACGATTCAATCATTTGCTAACTGAGTTAGACAGCCACGGCGTGGAGTATAGTGAAACGGAGAAGATTAACAAGATTCTGGATGCTTTACCGGCCAAATGGGAGATGTATGTGGCCTTAATAAAGCATGATGAAGACAAATTCTATACTCTGACTCTAGATAATGTTATCGGAACGATGAGGGCATATCACTTTGAGTTGCTAAAGAAGGAAACGGATTATTACCAAGTTCAAGATCCTGCTATGTATTTTGGGAAATCAAAACCTTCAGTGGCAACTGAATTGAAGACCGCAACAGCATTCTTCTCTGGAGAGACATCATCACCGGCTGAAACAGAAGACTTAGTGAGTAGGGCTTTCTTAGGGTTTGCTAGACCAGAAGAAAAGCAGCATCAGGCTACTCCGGCATCTACATCTCAAGGGTATTCAAAGATGCCTATGAGCGCAAAGTCTGCAGAAGACCATCTGAATCTGTTGGCTTTGTTTGTGGCCGCTTACGGCAATTGCGTTCAGGGCAAAATCAACGATCCTGCGCTTTGGGATGAGGATTACGATCAGGTAGATCCTGATGATCTGGAAGAGATGGATCTGCAATGGCAACTGGCCATGGTAACTCAGAGAGTTAAAAGGTTCATCAAGAGAACGGGTAGGATCTGAACGTTAGTAACAATAAGATTGGATTTGATAAGTCCAAGGTTAAGTGTTACAACTGTCAGGGGTTAGGACACTTCGCTAGAGAGTGTCAGAGACCGAAAGTAGAGAACTACCAGGGACAGTATCAAAATCAATCGCTAGGGCGATATCTTCCGAGTAGTTCATCCAGTCAGGCGAATATAGCTGGTCTGTTATCCAATGTCACATCAGACAGACAGCTAGATGGAACTTATGACTGGAGTACACATCCAGAATCGAATGCTAGAGCCTTTATGGCTGAAGTGACCGAGACTGGAAGTGATGGGGCAGAAGAAATCACAGGGGACAGCAGTCAGAATGAAAGCAGTCCGATGTGGGTAGAAAAGTCAGTTGATCAGACAATTCTGGAGTTTGCCGCACAGATGGCCAACGTGGAATCAGATCATGCCAAGGTAACCTTGAACTTTTCTCTTTTCCATGATTTATGTGTTTTATGTGCTACGTCTAACGATAGGTTAAATTTAGTACTAGAATCACATCAAACCATATCTGCTCAAAATGAATCGTTAAAATCAGATAATGCTAGCCTATTGGATATAAAACAAGATCCTAGGGATAAGCTTAAGGCTGATGCACAGGATGTTATAGTTCTAAAGGACAAACTGAGCGAACAGTGTGTTAGGTTAGAACTAATGTATGAACATGTTGAGGCATTAACCAAGGAGCGTAAATCCAAAGAAGTAGAGCTAGCCGAATCCAAGGTAAAGGTAGCTGAGGCAAATAGTAAACTTGAAAAGTTTAGGAACTCATCGCTTAACCTAGGGAAAATTTTAGATGCCCAGCGTCAGTCTAAGAAGCCTGTAGTTCTAGGATATCATGAGAGTCCTCCACCTTTCAACGATAACTATGTACCTCAACCTCAGGAGAAAACTGAGAAATCAGTTGAATCAGAGGAAATACCAGAACCAGTGTCTGAAATTGCAAAGGAAAATGAAACTAAGGTGACTGCTAATAATATTAAGTTTAAGAAAGTTCAATTTGTGCCATCCTCTAGTGATAAACCTGTAGGACAACACAAAATTGACTTTAATGATCAGGAGGATGAACCAGTCGCTATAGTTAAACCAAAAGAGCCAGACACTAGTGAGACACCTAAGTCAAAGGGCACACACAAAAAGTCAATTGACAAAATGTCTTGCTTTAGATGTCACGAAAGGGGGAATGTTGCTTCTAGCTGTCCGCATAGGAAAGTAGATAATACACCTTGGACTGGAAAGCCGGAACAACATAAGCCTTCACCAAGTGTAGCAAGCACTAGTAGTTCTCAACATACCGAGAAAACTGTGCAAGCCGCACCAAAATCTGCTGTGAAACAAATGCCTGTGTCAGGTCGACCAAAAGAAGTGATTCGGACTAATTCACCAAATAGAGTCGTTAATCAATCTAGGTCAGGACCGCAACAGAACTATAGGAGTACCACACTTAGCAAAGCTTACACTCCGGTTAGGTCACATACCCCTGTAAGACATCAAACACCAGGTAGAGCTCAGGGATATCAGTCAAAAATGCATTATAATCGTAACTATTCAAGGGCTCCACAGCAAATGCCTACACAAAGGCCGAGAGTGAACTTAAATCACTCTGCACCACAACAGACTCCAATTCAATGACCCAAGTCACCTGAAAGGAGAGATGGGTATTTGAAAGAGTTTAAGTATGTGGATGAGAATGGTATTACCAAGTCAGTTATGGCTTGGGTTCCCCGTGATAACTAACCTATTTTCTTTCATGTGCAGGAGATAACTACAGGTCCAAACAACAAATGGTTCGTCGACAGTGGTTGCTCCAGGCACATGACAGGGGAGAGAAGTCTACTTGCAGACTTCAAGGGAGGGAATTGGGGATTTGTATCATTCGCTGGAAATAAAGGAGGGAATATCACTGATACTAGAGTGGTCACTAATGGGACTATCAAATTGGATCAAGTTTATCACGTCGATAAACTGATTCACAATCTCATTAGTGTATCTCAAATCTGTGATAAGAAGAACTCAGTACTGTTCACTGATACTGAGGCGTTAGTGCTGAAACCGGGTTTCAAAGTACCTGAAGACTGGATACTGATGAGGGCTCCAAGGAAGAATGACCTGTACATGCTCGACATGAGCAAGCCGGAATCTTCGATGGGACCAATTTGTCTGCTATCTAAAGCTTCAGAGACTGAGTCGGTTTTATGGCACAGACGCATGACACACTTGCACCTAAGGAAAATGAACTACATCACGAAAAATGGATTGGTGCAAGGTGTTCCCATGAAGAGTTTTCAGTTCGAGGATAAGTGTCTACCGTACAAGAAAGGACACAACACAAGAAGGCACACAAGTCCAAGACTCAGAACTCCATCGCTGCCACATTCGATTTGTTGCATATGGACCTCTTCGAACCAATCAACAAAAGGAGTATAGGTGGTAGTTGGTACTGTTTAGTTATTACTGACGATTACTCACGTTTTTCTTGGGTTTTCTTTTTAGGTACAAAGGACGAGACGGCTGCCAAGCTCATCGGGTTCTTAGACCAAGTGGAAAATTCTTACGGAACGAGGGTTAAAAGAATTAGAAGTGATAACGGAACAGAGTTTAAAAGCATAGTTATTGGTGTATATTGCCTATCAAAGGGCATAGTGCATCAATTTAGTGCACCTTATGGGCCACAACAAAATGGGGTGGCCGAACGGAAAAACAGGACATTGATTGAGGCAGCAAGGACCATGCTTTCGGATTCAAAGCTTCCTACCATGTTTTGGGGGGAGGCAGTGAATATCGCGTGCCATGTTTTAAACCGGGTCCTTACGGTCAAATCTTTGAACAAAACCTGTTATGAAGTTTTGAATAAACGGCCACCAAATTTAACTGGCTTCGAACCATTTGGGGTACCATGTACTTTAATGAAAACGAAACATCAACCACAAGTTGGTGAAAAGGTTGACGAAGGTTATTTTCTAGGTTATGTGCCTAATTCACCAAATAAAAAGGTTTTTAATAAATCAAATGGTACAGTAGAGATTGTGTATAATATTGAAGTCACAAGTTATACACATGAACCCCAAACTGGTCCGGAATGGATATTTGATTATGACAAACTGTTTGAGTTATTTAACATTCCGTTTGATGGAAAT
This sequence comes from Centrapalus pauciflorus, assembly GCA_020465985.1. Lineage (NCBI taxonomy): Eukaryota > Viridiplantae > Streptophyta > Magnoliopsida > Asterales > Asteraceae > Centrapalus > Centrapalus pauciflorus. Next base: position 405,152 of record JAANYP010000115.1, read on the forward strand.
ACAGGTACAATCGAACAGGACTTGTCGTCATTAAACTTGAATAACGAGGGTCAAAGTTTTCAGAGGACCACCGTTCCATCAACATCCGAGCCTACATCAACTGAAGATAGATCTCCGGAACAAAATGATTCTGAAGTGCCTATAGACGAAAATCAGACAACAAAATCTAACTCTGAAGACAGTGTCCATGAGAAAGAAAATGTGGAGTACGAAGTCGTACCCCCTTTAGGAGAGATAGGATCAAATTTGGGAGATAATCTTAGGGTTGACGAGATAGAGACATCTAGGATTAATAAAAATCATCCTATTGAGAGTATCATAGGAAATCCTAGTGCTAGTGTGAGGACTAGGAGTAGTTTGAATAACAACACAGTGTTGTTGTCGATGATAAATGACTCCGAGGCCTTTCATACTTGCCTTTATTCATGCTTTATCTCGCAAGTAGAGCCGAAAAATGTGTAGATGGCACTAAAAGACAACTCTTGGGTTGAAGCGATGCTGGAAGAACTATCACAGTTTAGGAAACTAGAAGTGTGGGAGTTAGCTCCGTTACCTCGAGGAGAAAGAGCAATACCAAATGAGTTTTTAAGTGCAAAAGAGATGATCGGGGTATAGTCACTCGCAACAAAGCAAGACTGGTGGTAAAGGGTTTCAACCAAGAGGAAGGAATCGATTACAATGAAGTGTTCGCGCCAGTAGCAAGGTTGGAGGCAATTCGTTTGTTTCTAGCTTTTGCTTCCTTCAAGGGTTTTAAAGTCTATCAGCTAGATGTTAAGAGTGCTTTCCTCTATGGGAAAGTGAAGGAACTGGTTTATGTAGAACAGCCGCCCGAGTTTACCGATCCGAAATATCCAGACAGAGTATATCAGTTAGATAAGGCTTTCTATAAATTACATCAAGCATCGAGGGCGTGGTATGAGACTCTATCCAACCATCTTTTAGACAACGGGTTTGAAAGAGGGAGAATAGATAGTACGTTGTTCGTGAAGCGAAAAGGGGAACATTTCATCTTGGTACAAGTGTACGTCGATGATATCATCTTTGGATCATCAGACGAGCAGATGTGCAAAGACTTTGAGAAGGTGATGAAGTCAAAGTTTGAGATGAGTGTGATGGGTGAGTTAAACTTCTTTCTGGGTTTGCAAGTCGAACAGAGGAAGGAAGGAATGTTTATTCATCAGACGAAGTATGTCTATGACATATTAGAGCGCTTCGGGATGGAAGGAACAAAGCTGGCAGCTCATTTCAGCACGCCGATTCAAGTGAATCACAATCTCGGACCGGGTACAGAAAGTGATACCGATGTGGATCCGACGTTATATCAGGCCATGATTGGGTCACTCATGTATTTAACTGCTTCAAGACCTGATATAATGTTTGCCGTGTGTATTTGTGCTAGGTTTCAAGCTAATCCAAAGGAGATGCACATGAAAGCTGTGAAGCGGATTCTACGATACCTCAAGTCGAAACCGAAGCTGGGTCTTTGGTATCACGCGGAGGGCGATCTGGAATTGGAGGCATTCACGGATTCAGAATACGGAGGATGTAGCTTAACGCGCAAGTCAACAACTGGAGGTTGTCAGTTCCTAGGAGGGAGGCTCGTTTCCTGGCAATGCAAGAAACAGACTTCGGTAGCCGTGTCAACGTGCGAGGCCGAATATGTTGCTGCTAGTAGTTGCTGTTCACAGGTTCTGTGGATACAACAACAATTGCGGGATTACGGTTTGACTTATACTCATACTCCTATTAGGATAGATAACCAGTCAACAATTGCAATAACAAATAATCCCGTTAAACATAATAAAACCAAGCACATAGACATAAGACACCACTTTATACGTGATTGTGCTGAAAAGAATTTAATTAAGCTGGTAAAAGTGGCAACAAATGATAATAATGCTGATTTATTTACCAAAGCTTTTGATAAGTCACGGTTTGAGTATTTAATTCAACTAAACGGAATGCGAAATCCAGAGTAAGTTGACCTTAGTAGAGTTTTATTTCTTTTTATAGCATTAGCATTTCTTCCTTTTTATAGTAAGTTTAGTAGCTTAGAATAGTTCCTTTTATAGTAAGTTAGTAGGTTACTTTATTTTCTTATCCTTATTCATGAAAAACAAAAGAAAAAAGAGAGAAAACCATAAAAAGTTTAAAAAAAAAAAAGAGAGAGAGAGTATCAGAAAATGAGTTAAGTCTTAGATACATAGGTTCAAAGTGATGAAAATTAGCACAGTTAATACAAGCTCCAAGTGTTTAGCTTTCACACATAATGCACCTAAAATTCTAAGTGTTATACATTATCTAGTATGATGTGTTGGTAGGCATAATACATATAGGGAGTCTCAAGGCTAATAAAATATTCAAGAAAAAGTCAGATGTGTCACTAACTTAGATTTATGACCAATTGGTCTTAATTTTTATGTTAGAGACATACAGACATTGATTCTAAATGAGGTATGCAAACTTTCTGGGGATGTATAGCAACATCAGATACATCTTAAGGAAATGAATAGAATAGAAAAATCATACTGAGTTAAGAGTCAAAACAAGTAACTCTGTTGTACGTAAGTACAGACCTGTTGCCTCTGTCTTGCTAGCTTTAAAAAATAAACCTTAAGACAAACTAAGACACTTTGTTGTATGTAAATACAGACCTGTGTCCGATGTTTGCCTTTTAAAGAAAGTTTGCAATACCAAAAAGTTAAAATCATTGTGTGTATGCCTTAATCATAAAAGTATGTCTAAGTGTGAGTCACGTTGGGTAATTTCTTGAAAAAATAAAAAGGCCAAGGGATATTCCGAATTGTAACATGTTTAAAGGGAAAATAATACCAACAATCGGGTAGAAATGTGTGTCACGACAAACAATAAAAGGAATCAAAAATTCCTAAGTGTGAAAGTAAGATACTGAAAGTGCGTATTTGACACCGCTATGTGATTGAACCTTTTTTGGACTATACTCACCAAAAACAATCTGTTAAGCGTTAAGTATAGGTTGTAAATTTTAAAATTAATGTTGATTAGTCTAAGTTTAAATTTTTGTTCAAAATTTTAATTTTATTTTATTTTATTTTATTTTATTAATTTATTTTATTTTTACTGCGTGTTTAAATTTTAACTTTTAATTTTATTTAGGAAAAAGGTCAAAGTTACTGAGGGTGCATTCTTAGTTGAATAAAATAAACACTGCGTGAAAATCTTGTGCTTAGGGTAAATGATTTTGCATAGTTTATTTTGTTACACGAAAACGTTGGAAAAGTTGAAAAAGTTGAATTTAATTCAAAGGTTTTCAAAATTTTCAAGTTAAATTCGAGTTTAAGCCAAAATCGAATGTATATTCAAATTTGGCAGGGACGTCGAGTTTAGCAGTAAATTCGAAATAGGACACAAACTCGAAGGTGGTTAGTATAAATAGCTTAACAGTGACATTCATTATTCACCTACCTTCGATTTTAGTACTTCGAGTTTATCCAGAGAGATTTCGAGTTTAAGCTTTCGACTTTACCGACTTCGACTTTTTCACTATTTGTCGAGTTTTTGTCCGTTTGTGTTCGAGAATCCTAACAAATCTAGGTATAATCAACTTCATTGTACAAGATTTACGATGTCTTAGACTCAATTTGAGCCAAAATCAACCGATTTTAAGGTTTTAATAGTGTGAACTTTGTATTTCAAAATAACAAAGTTTGAACCGGTGAAACATAAAATTAGTGAAAAATATCTTTGATTAGAACCTATTAGGGATATTGAATGTAATTTTCTAAGTCTAAAATGGTTAAAATCTTGGAGTTTTGTTGTTTAACATACCGACATCTTCGAGCTTGTTCATGGCTTCGAATTTGATCGTGGCTTCGAGTTTGTCACTAAACTTGAAGAAGCCAATAAACTCGAATGATGGTTGGTTCGAATATGTCATTCGAATTTACCTTTAAAGTCGAAATATTTGACAAATTTTAAAACCAAACTTGTAGAATTTCATAGGTGTTGGATTTTGAACTTACATAAGCTCAAAATAAAACAAATTTGAATTTTAAACAAGTTTATTTTGATTATTGATCATTCTAATATATTATATACTTATTGTGCAGATATGGCAGATAGAGTGTTTGTTCAAAAGCACAATATGGTCATTTCTCCGGACCGTGAGCTGCCTGAAGCTCAGGCAGTCCGCCAGATGGTGGATTTTTTGGCCGCTTCGAGGGTTTCTTATGCCCTTTATCATAACGTTCAGATAGTGCTGCCATATGTTCGTGAATTTTGGGACCATCTGCAGGTCGATTGTACAGTTGCTCCGACTGTATTAAGGACCAGGATAGCGGGACAGCCCCTTGTGTTCTCAGCTGATGTGCTACGCAGAGTGTTGCAATTGGGTTCTTCAGAGCAAGAAGTTGGGCCGATAGACTTTCCATTAGCAGTTAGGCAAGCTGCGTTCATAAGAATGGGATATAGCCTGGATGTGGCTAAGTCATCATATATGAAGAGTGGTTTAATCGGGCATTGGAGATATCTTGCGCACGTCTTCATGGTGTGCTTTGCTCCGAAGAAAGCAGGATTTGATTATATTGTATCGAAGATTCAGTTGGGAATGATCGCGCTGGTATACAATCAGAGGTTCAGCTATTCGAAAATGTTCTTTGCGGAGTTTGTTCACCAAATAACAGCTCCTGCAAGAGAAAGATTTTTGCTGTATCCGAGATTTGTGATGATGTTGATACGACATTTCTTGCCGAATCTGCCACAATTACCTGAGATATAAAGCGTAGCAGTGATTGATAAACGGATTTTTGCTGATTGTCAAGCACACAGAGGTGCTTTGGCTAGACCAGTGGAGGAACCACTTTTTGGTGTAGTGGTTAATCCGGATTTTCAAGCCCCTGAAGGTGCCAACTGGGCCGGGGAAGTTCAAATTCCGCAACAGCCGCAACAACAACAGCAACAGCCGAGGCCTCAGCAACAACAAAGGAGGAGGCAAAGACCATCAGTCAGACAGACTCAGGCCACTAGGCCTTCAACGAGCAGCGTGCAAGAGACAGAAGAAGCTGGTCCTTCAAATGTAGCCCCCGTAACTGATCCGCGGGTGGAGACATTGGATGAAATATGGGCACAGGGGCTGCTTGCCAATGAGGAGATTACTTCTGAGCTCGTTGGGAATATTTTGGAACCTCCAACTGGGGAAGAAGATATTTTTAGACAGATAGAGGAATATATGCTTGACGAAGCAGGTCAAGATGTGACAACTTCTGAATCTGAATCAGAAGAAGTAGAAGACAAAGAGATTGAGGCACAAACCACAGCGACAGAAGATCCGTCTATTCGCGTAGGCACATATGGATCAAGGGTAGTGGTGATTGATGAAGAAGCAAGAAAGAGAAGAGCATCCAGGGATTCAGATGCAGATGACTCGGATTTCGAGGCTGAAGATACTACTCCTTTGGTTCCTAGGCATAGGGCCAAAAGCATCGTTTTATGCAGGGAGCTTCATCGGCCTCTGCTTCTGAGCCAGAAATTCCTACCGCTCAAACAACCACACCACCACTACCACCTGTTCAAACATCCATTCCACCACCAATCATTCCGACACCCATCCAATCCATTCCATCCACTTCATCCACCTACATTGACAATCAACGTTTTTCTGAGCTCAGAAGCAAGGTTGATTTCCAACAAGTCCAAATCTTTCAGCTCACTAAAGCCATCGGAGAGATACAGGCGCATAATGCAAATATTGACAAAGAGAATGCAGAGTTGAAGACATTTTCTGGAAAGATTGAACAAGAGAATCTTGAGCTAAAAACGTTTGTTGCAGATCTGGCTGCAGAAATCCGCACAATGAGGGCCCTTATTGAGCAATTAATGCAAAATCTAAAGGCTCAGGGGGAGGCAAGTTGTAGGGATTCTGAAGAGCAGAGAAGGGATGATGATGATGAAGGCAATGATCCCAATGCATCGAAAGATAGTGAGCCAGTAGATTTTTCTGCTTCTCAACATGCCGAAATTCAGGGGGAGCCTAGTCAGAGTGGAGCTGAAGGAGGAGAGGCGAGTTCCTCAAAGATCACGGAGAGCGACATGAATGAAATGATTGAAGCTCTAATGAATATTGAGGAAGAGGTGTTGGAGTTTGATTTTGAAGGTGAGAGTGACGAGTTGGAGGAAGGGGAGATTATTCCTGAAGATGTTCCGGAATGGCAACCAGATGATGAAGTGTTAGGTGATGAGGAAGATGAAGCAAATGAGATTATTATTTAGGAAAATCCCATCACCGATACATATGTGCTGGGGGAACATAATGTGATTGACATCGAAGCTGTTAAAGCTGCTTTAAATGTTGAGTCACAAATTGAAGAGCATGCCAGAGAGCTTACTAATGAAGAAAAGAGAAAGCTATGGTTTAGGGCAGAGATGAAGGAGATGGAATTGAAGGAAAAGATGCGTGTGCCTAGTGCTGGAAAGCTGTTAGGAAATATAATTAGCTGGTTCTTTGATCGAGAACTGCAGCTGTTCATTATCAAGAGAAAGGATGGCCTCTAGTATCTCAGGAGAAGATTGAAAGATTTCAACTCGTTACCAAAGGTTGAGATAAAAGCGTTGGCATGGAAGGAGCTTATATATATCGGAGACGATCCCTACGCTGAAATCATTGCTAAGATCATTAGAAATGAAGGGAGGTCGAGGAAATTTGAAAGACTCAATCCGGAGAATTGGCAAAAGAGTGATGGACCATACTAGAATTGATCCTCTGACTGGTAGACCATGGATGAAAATTCAATATAAACCAGTTAGATGTTTGAAGAAAGTCCCACTAAAGCCGATGCCACAGAATGTTTTGAGTAATCTCAACTGGTGGTACGTTGAAAGCGAGACAGGTGAAGCAGTGATGGAAGACTTAGAAGAAAAGGTGATTCTTAGAGTATACGATCGTTGCACCTAGTTAATCTTTCCAGAGATGACCTTTAAGTGCTTCATACTCATAAAATCTCGAGTGATGAACATATGGAGTTTGAGGCCAGAAAGTATCAGAATGTGGTTAAAGTTTGTAATGAACAAGGCCTGTATGCTGGTAGTAGTTTAAATAAACCAGGTACTTAATCAAAATGTAAATAGTTAGAAGCTATCGTCAAGGGGGAGTCTGTTGGTACACCTTGTGTGACGATAGCAGTCTAAGTATAGTTGGCATTTTGTGTAAGTCAACTTACGTAATATTGAATATTGACTAGTATTTGATATATGTGTTTATATGTGTTTGATATTGATTGATTGTATGTTTGAACTTGGTGTAACGTATTACAAGAAGTTCAAACATAAAGTTCAAAGATAATTTCAAACATTAGTTAAAACATAAGTTCAAATAGAAGTTTGACATGTGAAATTCGAATTTAGAGTAAATTCAAATTAATCACATAAGGCAGATTCGAATTTGGTGTAAATTCGAATTTGCATATAAGGCAGTTTCGAATTTGTCAAGTGGAAAGATTCGAATGGGCCTTGGGCCTGATTCGAATTTGTCCTAAGACAAACTCGAATGGGTCAGTATAATTAAGGATTAACTCGAATAATTATCGGACTTTTGCAGAATTTCGGAGTGTGATTAAGCAAAAGCGATTTCAAGTTTACTAGTAATCAGAGAGTGTTTTCGGAGAGAATCATCGTGTGGGTACGTTCGTGGTCGTTCGTATAACGCCGTGGTAGTCTCCGTGTTCCGTGCGTGTGATCTTACCGGCAAGCCGCTAACGAGGATTCCGCAATCGTTGGACGGTGTCGCGTCTAGATAGATCCGTAGAGTCAAGGACCTTACACTCTCAAATGAACAGCATGCTCGGCTTCAGACTGAGAATAAATCAAAATGTCATCAATAAACACAATCACCGACTTGCCTAACATCGGTCTGCATACTTTGTTCTTGAGATCCATAAATACAGCTGGGGCGTTAGTTAATCCGAATGACATAACTAGAAACTCATAATGCCCGTACCGAGTATCGAACGCCGTCTTCGGTACATCATCCTCCCGAACCTTCAACTGATGGTAACCCGACCGCAAATCAATCTTAGAGACGCCAGCCCCATGTAACTGATCAGACAAATCGTCTATTCTTGGCAGCGGATACTTGTTCTTAATTGTCAACTTATTCAGCTCACGGTAGTCGATGCACATTCTCATCATGCCATCCTTCTTTTTCACAAATAGTACTAGGGCTCCCCACGGCGATGAACTTGGTCGAATAAATCCCTTATCTAACAACTCCTAGAGTTGTTTAATCATTTCTTGCATTTCGGTAGGAGCAAGGCGATACGGAGAACGAGCTATCGGGGCAGCTCCAGAGATCAAGTCAATTCGAAATTCCACTTGTCTTTCCGGTGGCACACCAGACAAGTCTTCCGAAAATACATCCGGGAACTCAGATACAACAGGCATATCGGTCACAGTCTTCTTTTCAGCCTTGGCATCAATAGCATATGCCAAGTAAGCATCACAGCCCTTTGCAACAAGCTTTCGGGCTTTTGCAATGATCAGTAAACACAGATCCCCGCTTCTTCTATCCCAATATATGCAAATCTCTTGTCCCTCCGGTGTGGTTATCTTTATCATCCGCTTCTTACACACAATGTGAGCTTTGTTTTCAATCAACCAGACCATTCCGATGATTACATCAAACTCGCTGAACTCTATCGGAATTAAGTCAAGACTGAAGACTACATCTTCAATCACTAACGTACAGTTACAAAATACATGATCAACTTTGACTAAGGTATTGCTAGCAGTTTCAATATCTAGCACAGTAGGTAACTTAGACAATGGCATGGCAAATTGTTGTGCAAAATACAGTAGACATAAAAGATCGGTTGGCACCCGAATCAAATAATACTCGTGCATGCATAAAGTTAACTATAAACAAACCCGTAACCATCTCTGGGTTTTTCTTAGCCTCTTCCGCTATAATCCGGAAAGCACGAGCCGGTGCTTTTTGTGGCTGGTTTCGGCGGTTGACTGAACCACCACTTGATCTCCCAGAAGACCGAGTCGAAGATGCAGCAGCAGTTGGAGCATTCTTTCTACAGTTTCTATTATAATGCCCCCATACACCACACTTATGGCAGACATCAGCTTTCCGTGGACACTCACTTTGAAAATGGCCCAACTCCCCACAACAGAAACAAGCGCGTCCATTTACACACTTGCTGAAATGCTCCAGGTGTCATTTGTTACAATACTGCGGTTGGGTGTTGATGGAGTACGCTCGGGCCGTATTAGAAGATCCAGATGGATGACGGTACAACTGTTGTGGTGAATACTATGAAGAATGAGAAGAACCCGAGTATCCCCCTTCACGTTGGCGTTTCGTCGGTGACGACTGTGTTAGGTTAGTAGCAGCAGCGACAGATCCAATTGTGTATCCTGACATAAGCAAAGTCGGTTTCACATTTCTGGCGGCTTCCAACAGGCCAACAAAAGTGGGGTAGCGAACATTACTTATAACCCTTCTGATCTCCATATCCAAACCAGCCTCGAACCTGGTCACTTTCCTTTCCGCATTATCCACCTGATGAGGCGCAAACAAACTCAGCCTCATGAATTCAACCACATATTGGGACACAGTCTTAGTCCCCTGCATCAATGTCATGAACTTAGCTTCTAATCTTCGGCGCTCATCAGTCGGGCAGTATTGCTGAGTAAATATTTTCAGTGAACTCAGCCCAAGTCATTACAACAATCTTCTCCAGTGTGAAAGCATTTACCATAGAGTTCCATCACATTATAGCATCTTTGGTGAACATAGCAGTAGCATAACGAACCGTATCCTTTTCAGCACAATCGCTGATTCAAAATGTCCTTTCAGTTGCTGTTATCCAATCTAGTGCGGCAACATCATCACCCAATCCATTAAACTCGACCGCTCCATTTCCCTTAAAGTCCTTAAAACGACAACCTTTGGGTTTGTTTGATGACCCAGTGTTGTCATCTTGATCGTCGTCGTTGTTGCCCTCTTTTTCCTTACTCTTTCTCTTATCTTCCCTTCTCTTGGCTTCGGCCTCATCTCGAGCCCGAAACTGTTATTGTCTCATTTTGTTTTGCTCAGCCATCATGGCTAGCACCATCTCCCTGGTTTCTTGCGATGTCATTCATTCTCCAGACATATTCTGAAATTTAAAACATGTAACTTGTTTAGTAAATATGTCATTTATTTAAAGACACCACCCATTGTCCCGTATGAAAGTCAATTTCCTATAATTACTAGATCGTAACCTATCTTAGTTCATACAATTACTTAAAATCACTACATATCATCACTTAATGTTTGAGACCAAGACCTCACAGACACTTGAATCTCAAACTACTGCTCTGATACCATAGTCTGTGACACCCTTGCCACAATAACCACAATCATGACACCCAGGATAAATCACCATACAATAACCATTACATAATGATCTGATTACTTAATACAATGCGGAAGCAATAAAATAAAGGAATAAAATACAAATGTGTCATACACCCTGTGGTCCTACAAGGTTCCAATACTAAGTCTACATACTCAATACATTATTACATCACCCAGATTATATAACAACATTGGTCCCATAATTCATTTACCGATTGAGTAGTAGCAAATCTTCCAAGACTTCACAAACGACCTAACTAGAAGGTCCAGCAGCAGATTTTCCTTATCCTGTAAAAAGTGAGCAACTAGTGGGTAAGCAAAGCTTAGTGAGTACAGAGATTACATATTCAACAGATATCTATGCAGCACACAAGGGTAACGCCGACAACACACGCCGTATACCCTCTCCGTACACGAAGTACGGAAACGAGTCGCAGCTCCATCGTGCCAATGCACAGAAATAACACATTCAACTGAGGCAGACATTAACATCGGGGATGCTATAACTACCCATTAGGAATTCGGAGGGATCATCTCCAGGTCATATAGCCTCGGTAGCATCGAATTACCAATCATGGCTCGTAAGCCAAATGGAAGATGCACAACAAAGATCAGATAATGCAACAAGCAACAATGTGCATCTACAATTACGCAAGTCAGTAGAATTCCAATCGAAAGTGAAACAACAGGCCTCAATGAACACAACTGGCAATAAATAAATGCATACATATATAATCCTAGGTACTCACAGTGGGTGCGTTTAATTAACCGACAATTTAAATTATTTCTCCTCGGGAATTTCAACCGGAACCATAAAGTACCCCACTGTGGGTTAAACAACACCACAAGGGACCTGTTAAATCGGTGCAACAGAACATCATGTAATTAACTGTTTAATTTCATAAAAACTTAATTTTATAAGTTTTACAACAATTCACCCGAAATTCGGATGCCACCCGAATTCGGACCCCACCCGAATTCGGATTGCACTATTCATCCGAAAGTCATGTGATCCGAGATTTCAGACTTAGAAATATTAATTTTGTACTGTTTATCTGAAATTCAAATGTCATTCTCATCCGAAGTTTGTGTTTAACTTATAACTTTCCAAATATTTCCATCCGAGTTTTCCTTCCATCCGAAATTCGGATGATCCGAGGAGTGTTCGTCAGATCCGAATTTCATACTTGTGCAGTTTTAATATTTTCCAGATTTAATTCAATCATTTTGTGTACTTATCCCATATATGAATCAATTATTACCAACTTAAATATTCTCATTTTCAACACTTTTAACATCGATTATATCCTATTTTGTACCAAATCATACCCCTTTTTGGCCATTTTATTCAACCTGTTGAACACAAACTAAAACACTCACTAAATTCTCAAAACCATACTTTAAGCTTGAATCAGAAGTTGAAATTAAGTATACATCTTACATAATACTCGATTTAACAATTTCTACAACAATATATAACATGCAACATCTGAAATCAGAATCTGTCATTCGGTTTTCATCAAAACCGAACTCATAACCCTTAAATTCGAATAGTTTGAGTAATATTTACCTAGAACTGATGTTAGCAGTGATAATATTTAGTAGCTTAACTCCAAATTTTCGGCTTTTGATTCCAACTTTTGATGTTCTTGAATTGTTGAAGATGAGAGAAACCGAGTGATATGGAGAGTGTTGTGGTGAAATTGAACCAAATAAAAGATTTTTGGTCTTTTAATTCCACAATTCCAGTTATTGACACATATGGCCCCTCAATATATCTGATTTCATTAAATAATGTTCCATCTTTATTTTATCTCTACTATTATTTATAAATCATCACACTTATTTTAAATAAACTTTAAATTCTCAATTTCTTAATTACTCAACATAGAAACCATCTTTTATAAATAAACCAAACACATAATCATCTTTCATAATCCAACTTAATTATATAATATTCAAAAGTTTAAACTAATTAACCTCAATTACAACAAACTTTAATTCTTAGGATGATACACCCACGTCGACCTACCCCTCAACTGCCAATCCCACCAACAACCTACCCACCCTACCCGTACCCTTACACACACCTAACCTTCCCCCTACCTACCCTACCCTACCCACACCCTTTACCCTCAACCCTTAAGACTATCCACCCTACCTTACCTCATAACTACCCTACCTTACCCCTACCCATAAACCCTACCACACCTTAACCTACCCTCAACCATCCACTCACCCTACGCTATTCCCATCCACCTAACCCCACCCTAGCCTACCTCACCATCATTCGACCCACCCTACCCCACCCTATTGTAACCCCACCTTTCCCCTACCCACTACTCACCCCCCACCTACCCCAACCCCAATCCCAATCCATCCAACACCCACTATAGCCTACCCTCTACCTACCATACCCCACTCTCACCCACCCCCATCCCTACCCCCACCCCACCCAAATCCCACACCCCCACCCCACTCCTACCCCACCCACCCACCCCTACCTTACCCTTTACCCCACACCCCATTCCACCCAACCCCAATTCTAGCCTACCTATCCACCTACCATACCCCACTCTCACCTGCCCACCCCTTACCCAACCACCCTCCTACCCTCCATTCCACCCCAAAACCTCCACTCTAGCCTACCCATCCACCTACCATATCCCACTCTCACCTTACCCTTACCTACCCACCCACCCACCACCCTACCCACCCCTCATTCCACCCAACCCCCCACTCTAGCCTACCCTCCACCTACCATACCCCACTTTCACCCCAACCCTACCACACCCCACCACCTCACCCCACCCCACTAACCCTACCCCCCACTCACCCACCCCTCCCCCATCTACTACCCTACCCATCATTATCCTAATACCACCCTACCCCTTCCCACCCCTACCCCACCTCCATTCCACCAAACCCTCACTATAGCCTACCAATACACCTACCATACCCCTCTCTCAACCCACCCTACCCCCATCACGACCCTACCCCAAACCCCCAATCCACCCCCCACTTAAGCCTACCTATCCACATACCATACCCACTCTCACCCACCCCTACCCACACCCCACCCCACCCCGACCTACCCCTACCCTCAATCCACCCAACCCCCTACTATAGCCTACCTATCTACCTACCATACCCCCACTCTCACCCTACCCCACACCCCATTCCACCCAACCCCAATTCTAGCCTACCTATCCACCTACCATACCCCACTCTCACCTGCCCACACCTACCCGACCCATCCACCCCACCCTCCCACCTTACCCCTGCATTCCACCCAAACCCCCATTCTAGCCTACCCATGCACCTACCATACCCCACTCTCACCCTACCCCTACCTACCCACCCACACACCACCCTACCCCACCCTCATTCCACCCAACCCCTCACTCTAGCCTACCCTCCACCTACCATACCCTACTCTCACCCCAACCCTACCACACCCCACCACCCCACCCACCTTTGTTCCCACCACCCACCCCAACCCCCACCCCCGCCCCACCGCCCCTCCCCCCTCCTGCATTTCCTAACCCTACACCACCCTATCACAATCATTATTTTATAAACACCTTACCCCACCACACCTATTCCACCACAACCCCCATATAGGCTTACAATCCACTCTATCATACCCACTCTCCCCCACCCTACCCCTACCCCTACCCCCACCCCGACCCTACCCCAAACCCCCAATTCACCCTCGACTATAGCCTACCTATCCATATACCATACCCACTCTCACCCACCCCTACCCCACCCTACCCCCAATCTACCAAACCCCCACTATAACCTAACTATCTCCTACCATACCCCCACTCTCACCCTCCTCTCAGCCCACCCCTATCCCACCGCACCTCACCCCTAACCCCACCCCGACCCTACCACACTCCATTGCACCCAAGCCCCCACTATAGCCTACCTATCCACCTACCATACCCCACTCTCACCCTACACTCACATACCCACCCCACCCAGGGTGGGTAGGTGAGTGTAGGGTGAGAGTGTGGTATGGTAGGTGGATACGTAGGCTAGAGTGGGGGTTGGGTGGATGGGGGTGGGTTAGGTTAGGGAAATGATAAGGTGAGGTGAGGGTGGATGGAGTAGGGTATGGTGGGGTAAGATGGGTAGGGTAAGTTAGGGGAGTGGGTCGGTTGAGGGCAGTCAGGGTTGGTAGGATTTGATGGTAAGGTGGGGTTAGGGGTGAGGTTGGCAGGTCAGGGTAGGTTTAGGTAGGGTCTGTAAGTTGAGAGTTGGGTGGGTAGGTTGAGGTTATGGGTGAGGTGGAGTAGGTGGGGCCGCGGGGTTAGGGGTGGGTAGGTTTATGGTTGAGTGTTGTGAAATAAATTTTGTAAATGTGTATTTTTTAAATTAAATGGATTGATCCAGACGGATCATGGATCGATCTATTAGTTGATCCACATCCGTTATTCAATTTATTGGATCATCAAATGGATCGTTGGATTGATTTTATTGATCCATTAAATGTGTAATTGGATTTGGATCGGATTTGGACCGAAAGAGATCCATTGCCAGCCCTCCATCAGCAGCGTTACTACAATATTCCGAGGGTCAATCGTGTCAGGAAAGTATCTGATTGGGAAAATTTTGACTTTATGTAGAGACACTCTTATCTGTATATTTGGCATTTTCCACATGCAGTAAGCAATGATTACTTGCATAATCTGCATCTACGAGATCACAACAGATGTTGTATGCCTAATTATAAAAGTGAGTCCCCACACGAGGTAAAAAATAACCTAGCGAGTAATCTCATTAAAACACAAATAATCATAATTGCATACAAGGAATCAATAACATGGAAATCATTATGAATCATATGACATCATAATATGAATGCATGATATGAGTTCAACCCACATTCTGGTTTTTCACAAAGTCAATCTTGATTACAACACATGCTTTATAGAGTCAAGTCTCGATTACACCCTGGTCATTCACGGAGTTGATCTCAATTACATCAAGATCATTCGCGGAGTTGATATCGATTACATCCCAATCATTTACGGAGTTGAGCTCAATCACCTTGGCCAATACGACGCTTGATTACGCCCCGCTCATTTACAGAGTCAAGTTGTATTAAGGAATGACCATGCTTGCGATTTCCTTATCCACCCTTATATCCACATAATGCACATGCATGTCAGATTCATGTAGTCATCATATTAACATGCATTCCTATCGATAGTACAAACCAAAATAATAACACCGAAAACCAAAGTACATAGAGTTACATGCGAGCATATAATAACACATAATTAAACAAGTGTGCACGTTATAAAGTAAGAGGAAATTACTCACAGAACGAGTGATTTCTTAGAACCTTAAACACTACGCTTAGATCTCGAATGTGCCTCTGATTATCGGTCTTACACACTATCTATAAGTGTTACACAAATACGTAACCCATTATAGGTTATTTTATTATCACTTACACTAATTCCAATTCCGTTTTGTTGAGTTTATTTATAATAATATACTTATATAACACATCTCATTCACCCCCTTAAGAAATTATATTTATGTATTTATTCAAAGTCAATAATTCTTTCGAATGTTACACTTATATATCATTTTTCAAATTTATGATCTAGCCAACTCAACATCCCACTCCAGAGGAAAGACGCGGTGCGTCAAGGGGTGGACATGGCGCGTCAAATGTCTAGTACTAAACTCTGTTTTCCTCAGTTTAGGGACGCGACACATTGGGGTTCAAACAATTGAACGTGACACGTCATAAGGAAGTTGGGAGCCTTTGGTACTAACAGCTCATGGATGCGGCGCATCCAGGAAGGGACATTGCGCGCCCAATACAGACAGATTCTCCCTAGTTACGAGTTTTTCATCCAACATACCCAAACCAAATAACATTCAATTCTAATCATTTGTGAACGTACCTATAACATTATAATAATAACAACATTTATCAGGATTAAATGCCACTATTGCTAACATGTAGTTGTGAATAGTAACTAAATTTTAAGATAATATATAAATTCGTAATTGAAAATTTAACATGGAAAACATGTATTGATTGAAGGAACCCGTCATCTGTTCAAAGCATGCGGACGGTCTTATGTGTGTGAATAGGATCAAGTTCACATGAGAAACATTGTATTTTGTGAAAACGTGGGAACCACTCTAAAATATGTGCATTTAATGTATAAAATTATGCATTTGATGTTAAAATTTATATTTTTGATAAATTTATGCATTTCATGTAAATATTTACGCATATCATGCTATATTTTGTCCATTTTATATATGAATTGTGCATTTGAAGTTCAAATTTGTGCATTTAGTATATAATTTAATGAATATAATTTTTAAATGTAATTTTAGTGTTAAATTATGATATTTATTAATTTTTAAGAATAATAATGGTTTTAAGTTAAAATTTTATTTTTTAAATTTGTGCATTTAATGTACACATTTGTGCATTTTGGAGTGATTCTCACGTTCTCACTGAATTGATGGTTCTTATCGAAACCCAACCCTCTATATATATATGTATATATATTCAAGATCAATGGGGTACCATGTTAGACTGGGGTACCGGGAAACCATTTATAGCCAATCATTTATCATTAAAACCATTAAATAATAAAATATAAATTTTGCTTAAAATTCTTTTCCATGTTAATTAGTGTTGGGAGTAAAATTGGTATCGAAAATATTAAATTAGAATCAAAGATTCTGTGTATCCCATGAAAATCTCCATTTCAGTTAATATCATTCGTTACACCCATACTGAACATGTGCAACGATGACACACCATAAATCTTGGTTTATCAACAAATGGAACCTATCGACTAGACACACCGTAAACCACAATTGAACATGGTCAATACCTCAATATTTGTTTATCACCAAAAGGGTTAAAAGTGTCTAAAAACACAATAAACCCCGATTGTACATGTTCAAAACGTGCATATGAAATTGAACCTTGAATAACGGTTTGATGAAAAGAATAAATACATTTATTTGACACCTCCGGTTGAACATGTTCACTAAAACCCATTGTTGAATCCGATTAAACATGTTCAATACTGTCAATATTGGTTTATCACAAAAAATGAGGCGATCGATCAAGTAATGAAGGTGAATTTGTTGCAGATATTGTTATGAAAGTATAACCCTATAATTAAGGGATTTATTAATTTATTAGTTGTCATATATTAATTAAGATATACCTAATTGACTATATTACCATTTTTTACTTACAACCAAACATGGGTGGACTCCGGTTCCCCAGTCTAACATGGTACTAGTAACCCGTATTGTTATTTTTTTTAAAGATTTTCTTTACACACAAGGTTATTCCATTTGTTTACCTTCACACACAACCTTAGAGGCCTACACCCTGAGTCAAGCATGAACCTTCTCAACCATCCCCATTTATAATATTTCTGTTTGAATCTTCTTCTCCACTCAATGCATTCTGTGATTTGACGAAATAATCCATAGATATTGCTTGCTTTGCATCTATTATGTTTATCTGGTTTGCAAATGTGGCAATTACATATGCTTTCAGGTACCAATCTGCATATGAATTTAGGGTTTCAAGTACGTGCCAATTTTGATGGTAGTTTTCTCATCTTACACTGATTTTAATTCTTCTTTATTTTTAGTTCATCTTTTCGTTTCCTCTTGGTTTGGTTTGTATTTATATATTTGGATTAGCTATAGTTTCGTTTTATTCTTATGTTTAGATTTAATGTTAATTTTTATCTTTTAACTTTAGAGCCACTTTCAATTACTAATTTTATTTAGTGTTCTTAATGTTTTTTAGTCTCACATATGGTTTCATACTTTCATATCACTAATTTTGTTCAAAATTTGGATGAGTTTTTTTTTTAATAACAGTGCTTAGAATGCATATAAGAAAATACCATAATTAGATTATTCATGTAAACTTGTTGTACTTATGGCTCTTGCTGGGAGACATAAATGTTCTCGGTATATACTATTATAGGAAAATGACTAATCATCAAAAATAACAACAACTTTATATTTTTTATCGATAATAGTAACATGTTTTAAAAATTATCAATAATAACAATAACTTTCCTTTTTGTTATCAATAATAACAATTGTTGTTCTGATCACCTATTTACCAAGTCACCATTACTATATTTGATAATAATGGAAAGTTGTTGCAATTATTGACACCTTTTTTAAAAAACATGTATTTTGTTTTTTTATTTGAATTATGTTTGTTATTTTGTTTGGTGAACAACCCACACATTATTCATTTATATAAAAAATGATTTAAATAAGTTTTAGTTGTATTGAGTTGAACTTTTTCGAGACTTTTTAGACGATTATTTGATCTCGTAACTCGTAATCTACATATCCGAGATTCTTTATTCTCATAGTTGAATAAACTAATATGTTTTATCCACAACCTGTCGTTTCTATTTCATCTTACGACTTTCAACAGCAAATAAAATTAAGTAATAAACACAAATCATACATTTATGAGAATTGCAAAGTTGATTACGATAATGACGTTATATATAGTAACATAAAAAAATCATATTAATAATTATAATAAGTAAATAAATAATTGATGAAATAAGTTTATAGATTTGGCAAAATTTAAAAAGATGATCAAAGATTTTAGGATATTTAAAACTCATCTATGATCATTGAGTAATAATAAGACTAAAAACATTAATAGTCTTAACAACTTTGGTATTTATGTATGCTTGTAATTATAAATAACTTACAACAAATTAGTCGGCAACACCATATTGAATCAAATAGTAGCAATAATAGCAACAAGTTTATATTTTTGTTTAATCAAATAATAGCAAATAAAAAAGTGTTGCTATTATTGCTATTATTTGATTCATTACGTTGTTGTCGGCTAGTTTGTTGTAAGTTATTTATAGTTACAATCATTTAAAAATGCCAAAGTAGTTAATAATATTAATGTTTTTCAGTTTTATTATTACTCAATGATCTTAAATGAGTTTTAAACAAATCCCAAAAATATTTGATCTTCTTTTCAAATTTTACTAGAACCTATAAACTTATTTCATCAATTATTTATTTACTTATTATAATTATTAATATGATTATTTTATGTTATAATATATAACGTCATTATCGTAATCAACTTTGTAATCCTCATAAATGTATGATTTGTGCTAGTTACTTAATTATGTTTGTTGTTGAATGTGGTAAGATGAAATAGAGATGACAGGTTGCGGATAAAACATTGAGTTGGATGATTCAACTACGAGACAAAAAGATCTCGAAAACGTAGATTATGAAGTTATAAGATCAAATAATCGTCCAAAAAGTCTCGAAAACTTCAATTGAATACAACTAAAACTTATATTAATCAATCTTTATATAAATGAATAATGTGTGGGTTGTTCACCAAACAAAATAACAAAACATAATTCAAATAAAAGAACAAATATTTTTTCCTAAAAGTTATCAGTAATAGCAATAAATTTTCATTATTATCAAATTATAGGAATGGTGACCTGGTAAATAGGTCATCAAGTCAACATTGTTATTATTGATTTCAAGAAGAATTTTTTTGCTATTATCGATAACTTTTAAAACATGTTACCCTTATCGTTTAAAAAAATATATAAAGTTGTTGCTATTTTTGATGATTAGCCCTATAGGAAAATCTGAATATTTGGTTCTAAATATGCAAATCATGCTTGTAGTGAACGAGCTTTTGAAACAAACAACGGGGCCAAAAATGAAAAAAATGGTGCCTATATAAAGCGATCATTTTTTGCTATTGCGAGTTGTCTAAATGTTTTATGAAACGAACATTGAAAGGGTCTAGTATATGTACGTTGTCACAACATGTTGGGGATTGACGATCTGTAAGGTCTTGACACTACGGATCTATCTCGACGCGACACCGTCCAACGAGTGCGGAATCCTCGTTAGCGGCTTGACGGTAAGATCACACGCACGGAAGACGGAGACTACCACGGCGTTATACGAACAACTACGAACGTACCTACACGATGATTCTCTCCGAAAACACTCTCTGAATACTAGTAAACTCGAGATCGCATTTGCTTAATCACACTCCGAAATTCTGCAAAAGTCTCATAATTATTCGAGTTAATCCTTAATTATACTGACCAATTCGAGTTTGTCTTAGGACAAATTCGAAACAGGCCCAAGGCCCATTCGAATTTGTCCACTTGACAAATTCGAATCTACCTTATGTGCAAATTCGAATTTAGACCAAATTTGAATTTCACTATCAAGCTTATGTTTGATTTTCTGTTTTAACTTATGTTTGAATATATCTTTGAACTTTATGTTTGAACTTCTTGTAATACGTTACATAAAGTTCAAACATACAATCAATAAAATATCAAACACTAGTCAATATTCAATATTACGTAAGTTGACTTACATAAAATGCTAACACAACTTAGACTGCTATCGTCACACAGGGTGTACCAATAGACTCCCCCTTGACGACTGCTTCTAACTATTTACATTTTGATTAAGTACTAAGGTCTATTTAAAATACTACCACCATACAGACCTTGTTCGACACAAACCTTTACCACATTCTGATACTTTTTGGCTTCAGGGTCCATATGCGCATCACACGAGATCTTGTGAGCATGAAGCACTTGAAGATCATCTTTTGACAGATTAACTAGGTGCAGCGGATCATACACTCTAAGAATCACCTGTTCTTCTAGGTCTTCCATTACCGCTTCACCAGTCTCGCTTTCAACGTACCACCAATTGAGATTACCCAACACATTCTGTGGCATCGACTTTAGAAGGACTTTCTTTAAACATCTAACTGGTTTGTACTAAATCTTCATCCATGATCTACCAGTCAGAGGATCAATCCTAGTATGGTCCATCACTCTTTTGCCAATTCTTGGATTGAGCCTTTCAAATTTCCTCGACCTCCCTTCCCTTCTAATGATTTTAGCAATGATTTCAGCGTAGGGATCGTCTCCGATATTGATAAGCTCCTTCCACACCAATGCTTTTATCTCAACCTTTGGTAGTGAGTTGAAATCTTTCAATCTTCTCCTGAGATACTGGAGGCCATCCTTTCTCTTGATAATGAACAGCTGCAGTTCTCGATCAAAGAACCAGCTAAGTATATTCCGGATAGCTTTCCAGCACTAGGCACCAGCATCTTTTCCTTCAGTTCTATATCCTTCTTCTCTGCCCTAAACCATAGCTTTCGTTGTTCTTCATCAGTAAGCACCCTGGCAGGCTCTTCACCTTGTGATTTAATATTTAAAGCAACTTTAACAGCTTCTATATCAATCACAGTTTGTTCCTCCGTCACATATGTATCGGTGATGGGATTCTGCTGAATAATGATTTCATTTACTTCATCTTCCTCATCATCCAATACTTCATCGTCAGGATTCCATTCAGGAACGTCTTCAGGAATAATTTCTCCTTCTTCCAGCTCATCAATCTCGTCTTCAAAGTCAAAATCTAACACTTCTTCCTCAATATTCATCAGAGCTTCAATCATTTCGTTCATGTCGCTCTCCATGACTTTTGAGGAACTCGCCTCTCCTCCTTCAGCTCCACTCTGACTTGGCTCCCCCTGAATTTCGGCATGTTGAGCAGCAGAAAAATCTACTGGCTCACTATCTTTCGGTGCATTGGGATCATTGCCTTCATCATCATCTCCCCTTCTCAGCTCCTCAGAATCCCTACAACTTGTCTCCCCCTGAGCCTTTAGATTTTTCATTAATTGCTCAATAAGGGACCTCATCGTGTGGATTTCTGCAGCCTGATCTGCAACAAACGTATTCAACTCAAGATTCTCTTGTTCAATCTTCCCAACAAATGTCTTCAACTCTAAATTATCTTGTTCAATATCTGCATTATGCGCTTGTATCTCGCCGATGGCTTTAGTGAGCTGAAATATTTGGACTTGTTGGAAATCAACCTTGCTTCTGAGCTCAGAAAATGAAGGTGGACGAGGTTGATGGTATGGATGTGATAGGTGACGGGGTGATCGGTGATGGAATTGATGATTGAACAGGTGGTGGTGGTGGTGGTGGAATAGCTGTTTGAGCTGATGGCTGAGCGGTTGGAATTTCTGGCTCAGAAGCAGAGGCCGATGAAGCTCCCTGCATAAAGCGATACCTTTTGGCCCTATGCCTAGGCACCAAAGGAGTAGTATCCTCAATTTCAAAATCGGAATCATCCTCATCCGAATCCCTAGACACTCTTTTTTTCTCTGCTTCTTGATTTATCACCATTATTCGGGATCCATATGAACTTATTTGGATAGACGGGTCTTCTGTTTCTTTCTCAACCTCAATCTCTTCTACTTCTTCCGATTCAGATTCAGATGTCGACTCAGCTTGACCTTCTTGCTTTGGCACATAATCTTCTATCTGGCGAAAAATATCATCTTCACCAGCTGGTGGTTCCAGAATATCTCCAACTAGTTCAGAAGTAATCTCCTCATTTGCAAGCGGCCCTTGTGCCTATATTTCTTCCAATGTCTCCACCCGTGGATCAGTTACGGGGGCTACACTTGAAGGACCAACTTCTTCTGGTTCTTGCACTCTGCTCGTTTAAGGCCTAGTAGCCTGAGTCTGTCTAGCTGAAGGTCTCTGCCTCCTCCTCTGTAGTTGTTGAGGCCTAGGCTGTTGCTGTTGCTGTTGCGGCCGTTGCTGAATTTGAACTTCCCTGGCCCAGTTGGCACCTTCAGGGGCTTGAAAATCAGGATTAACCACTGCACCAAAAAGTGGTGCCTCCACTGGTCTAGCCAATGCACCCCTGTGGGCTTGACAGTCAGCAAAAATCCTTTTGTCGATCACTGCTACGCTTTGAATCTCTAGTAATTGCGGCAGATTTGGCAAGAAATGTCGGATCAACATCATCACGAACCTCGGATACAACAAAAATCTTTCTCTTGCTGGAGCTGTTATCTAGTGAACAAACTCCGCAAAGAACATTTCAGAGTAACTGAACCGCTGATTGTAAACTAACGCGATCATTGTCGACTGAATCTTCGACACAATATAATCAAAACCTGCTTTCTTCGGAGCGAAGCACACCATGAAGACGTGTGCAAGATATCTCCACTGCCCGATTAAACCGCTTTTCATGTATGACGCCTTAGTCACATCAAGGCCATACCCCATTCGTAAGAATGCTGCTTGGCGAACTTCCAGCAGGAAGTCAATTGGCCCATTTTCTTGCTCGGCAGAACCCAACTGCAAGACTCTGCGTAACATATCTGCTGAGAATACAAGGGGTTGTCCCACTATTCTGGTTCTTAATACAGTCGGAGTAACTGTACAATCGACCTGCAAGTGATCCCAAAATTCCCAAACATACGACAGTACAATTTGAACGTTGTGCGAAAGGGCATAAGAAACCCTTGAAGCGGCCAAAAAATCCACCATCTGGCGGAATGCCTGAGCTTCAGGCAGCTCACGGTCTGGAGAAATGACCATATTGTGTTTTTGAACAAACACTCTATTCGCCATATCTGCACAATAAAGTATATAAAATATTAGAATGATCAATATAAACATAAACTTGTTTAAATTCAAGTTTGTTTTATTTTGAACTTATGTAAGTTCAAAATCCAACACATATGAATTTCTACAAGTTTGATTTAACATTGAGGCAAATATTTCGATTTTAATGATAAATTCGAATAACATATTCGAAACAACCCTCATTTGAGTTTATTGGCTTCTTCGAGTTTAGTGACAAACTCGAAGCTACGATCAAATTCGAAGCCACGATCAAACTCGAATATGTCGGTATGTTAAACAACAAAACTCCAAGATTTCAACCATTTTAGACTTAGAAAATTACATCCATTAGTCCTAATAGGTTCTAATCGAAGATATTTGTCACTAATTTGATGTTTCATCGGTTCAAACTTTGTTATTTTGAATTACAAAGTTCACACCATTAAATCCTCAATATCGGTCGATTTTGGCACAAATTGAGTCTAAAAACATCCTAAATCTTGTACAATGATGTTGATTATACCTAGATTTGGTAATATTCTCGAACACAATCGGACAAAAACTCGATTAACAGTGCAAAACTCGAAACGACAAAGTCGAAGCAGTAAACTCAAAATCTATTTGGATAAACTCGAAGAACTAAAGTCGAAAGTAGGTGAATAATGAATGTCACTGTTGACCTATTTATACTAACCACCTTCGAGTTTGCTTCCTACTTCGATTTTACTGCCAAATTCGAATTTATTGCCAAATTCGAATATACATTCGATTTTGGTTTAAACTCGAATTTAACTTGAAAATTTTGAAACTTTTGAAAATCTTTGAATTAAATTCAACTTTTCCAACTTTTCGTGTAACGGACCAAACTATGCAAAATTATTTACCCTAAGCACAAGATTTTCACGCAGTGTTTATTTTATTCAACTAAGAATGCATCCTCAGTAACTTTGACATTTTTCCTAAATAAAGTTAAAAATTTAAAAATAAAAATGAAGTAAAATTAACATAAAATTAATAAAAAAATTAATAAAATAAAGTAAAATTAAAATTTTGAACAACAAAGTTAAACTTAGACTAATCTACATTAATTTTAAAATTTACAACCTATACTTAACACTTAACAGAATATTATTGACGAGTATAGTCAAAGAAAGGTTCAATCAGATAGCGGTGCACTTTCAGTATTCAAACTTTCACACTTAGGAATTTTTGATTCCTTTGATTGTTTGTCGTGACATATATTTCTAGCCGATTGTTGGTATTATTTTCCCTTTATACATGTTACACTTCGGAATATCCCTTGGCCTTTTTATTTATCAAGAAATTACCTTACGTGACTCACACTTAGACATACTTTTATGATCAAGGCATACACACAATGATTATAACTTTTTGGTATTGCAAACTTTCTTTAAAATGCAAACATCGGACACAGGTCTGTATTTACATACAACAAAGTGTCTTAGTTTGTCTTAAGGTTTATTTTTAAAGCTAGCAAGACAGCGCTGACAGGTCTGTACCGACGTACAACAAAGCGACTTATCTTGCTAACTCGAGTCAAACCAGAGGCAACAGGTCTGTACTTACGTACAACAAAGTTACTTGTTTTGACTCTTAACTCCATATGATTTTTCTATTATTTCCATTTCTTTAAGATGTAATCGATGTTGCTATACATCTCCAGAAAGTTTGCATACCTCATTTAGAATCAATGTCTGTATGTCTTTAACACAAAATTTAAGACCATTTGGTCATACATCTAAGTTAGTGACACGTCTGACTTTTACTTGAATAATTTATTAGCCTTGAGATTCCCTATATGTATTATGCCTACCAACACATCATACTAGATAATGTATAACACTTAGAATTTTAGGTGCATTATGTGTGAAAGCTAAACACTTAGAGATTGTAAAGACTGTGCTAATTTTCGTCACTTTGAACCTATGTATCTAAGACTTAATTCATTTTCTGATATTCTCTTTTTTTAACTTTTTAATGGTTTTCTCTTTTTTTTTTGTTTTTCATAAGTAAGAGTAAGAAAATAAAATAACGTACTAACTTACTATAAAAGGAAAATATCCTAAGCTACTAAACTTACTATAAAAAGAAAGAAAATTTACTGCTATAAAAGAAACTAAACTATACTAAGGTCAATTTACTCTGGATTTCGCATTCCGTTTAGTTGAATTAAATACACAAACCGTGACTTATCAAAAGCTTTGGTAATAAATCAGCATTATTATCATCCGTTGCCACTTTTACCAGCTTAATTAAATTCTTTTCAGCACAATCACGTATAAAGTGGTGTCTTATGTCTATGTGCTTGGTTTTATTGTGTTTAACTGGATTATTTTATTGCAATTGTTGACTGGTTATCTATCCTAATAGGAGTATGAGTATAAGTCAAACCGTAATCCCGCAATTGTTGTTGTATCCACAAAACCTGTGAACAACAACTACCCGCAACAACATATTCGGCCTCGCACGTTGACACGGCTACCAAAGTCTGTTTCTTGCATTGCCAGGAAACGAGCCTTCCTCCTAGGAACTGACAACCTCCAGTTGTTGACTTGCGAGTCAAGCTGCATCCTCCGTAGTCTGAATCCGTGAATGCCTCCAATTCCAGATCTCCCTCCGCGTGATACCAAAGTCCCAGCTTCGGTTTCGACTTGAGGTATCGTAGAATCCGCTTCACAGCTTTCATGTACATCTCCTTTGGATTAGCTTGAAACCTAGCACAAATACATACAACAAACATTATATCAGGTCTTGAAGCAATTAAATACATGAGTGACCCAATCATGGCCCGATATAACGTCGGATCCACATCGGTATCACTTTCTGTACCCGGTCCGAGATTGTGATTCACTTGAATCGGCGTGCTGAAATGAGCTGTCAGCGTTGTTCCTTCCATCCCGAAGCGCTCTAATATGTCGTAGACATACTTCGTCTGATGAATAAACATGTCCTCCTTCCTCTGTTCGACTTGTAAACCCATAAAGAAGTTTAACTCACCCATCGCACTCATCTCAAACTTTGACTTCATCACCTTTTCAAAATCTGTGCACATCTGCTCGTCTGATGATCCAAAAATGATATCATCGACGTACACTTGTACCAAGATGAAATGTTCCCCTTTTCGCTTCACGAACATCGTACTATCTATTCTCCTTCTTTCAAACCCGTTGTCTAAAAGATGATTGGATAGAGTCTCGTACCACGCTCTCGGTGCTTGATGTAATCCATACAAAGCCTTATCTAACCGATATACTCTGTCTGGATATTTCGGATCTGTAAACCCAGACGGCTGTTCCACATAAACCAGTTCCTTCACTTTCCCATAAAGGAAAGCACTCTTAACATCTAGCTGATAAACCTTAAAGACTTTGAAGGAAGCAAAAGCTAGAAACAGTCGGATTGCTTCAAGCCTTGCTACTGGGACGAACACTTCATTGTAATCGATTCCTTCCTCTTGGTTAAAACCCTTTACCACCAGTCTTGCTTTGTTGCGAGTGACTATACCCCGATCATCTCTTTTGCACTTAAAAACCCATTTGGTTCCTATTGCTATTTCTCCTCGAGGTAACGGAACTAACTCCCACACTTCTAGTTTCCTAAACTGTGATAGTTCTTCCTGCATCGCTTCAACCCAAGAGTTGTCTTTTAGTGCCATTTGCACATTTTTCGGCTCTACTTGCGAGATGAAACATGAGTAGAGGCAAGTATGAAAGGTCTCAGAGTCATTGATCATTGACAACAACACTGTGTTGTTATTCAAACTACTCCTAGTCCTCACACCAGCACTAGGATTTCCTATGATACTCTCAATAGGATGATTTTTATTAATCCTAGATGTCTCTTTCTCGTCAACCCTAAGATTGTCTCCCAAATTTGATTCTATCTCTCCTAAAGGGGGTACGACTTCAGACTCCACATTTTCTTCCTCATGGACACTGTCTTCAGAGTTAGAGTTTGTTGTCTGATTTTCGTCTGTAGGCACTTCAGAATCATTTTCTTCCGGAGATCTATCTTCAGTTCATGTAGGCTCGGATGTAGATGGAAAGATGGTCCTTGGAAAACTTTGACCTTCGTCATTCAGATTTAATGACGACATGTCCTGTTCGATTGTACCTTCATTTCCATCCAAAGGAATGTTAAATGACTCAAACAATTTGTCATAATCGAATATCCATCCCGGACCAGTTTGGGGTTCATGTGTATAACTTGTGACATCAATGTTATACACAATCTCTACTGTACCATTTGATTTGTTTAAAACCCGTTTGTTTGGTGAGTTCGGCACATAACCTAGGAAGTATCCTTCGTCAGCCTTTTCGCCAAACATAGGTTGATGTTTTGTTTTCATTAATGTACATGATACCCCAAAAGGTTCGAAGCCAGTTAAATTTGGTGGCCTTTTATTCAAAACTTCATAACAGGTTTTGTTCAATGATTTGACAGTAAGGACCCAGTTTAAAACATGGCACGCGGTATTCACTGCCTCCCCCCAAAACATGGTAGGAAGCTTTGAATCCGAAAGCATGGTCCTCGCTGCCTCAATCAAAGTCCTGTTTTTCCGTTCGGCCACCCCATTTTGTTGTGGCTCATAAGGTGCACTAAATTGATGCACTATGCCCTTTAAAAGGCAATATACACCAATAACCATGTTTTTGAATTCTGTTTCGTTATCACTTCTGATACGCTTAACCCTCGTTCCGTAAGAATTTTCCACTTGGTCTAAGAACCCGATGAGCTTTGCAGCCGTCTCGTCCTTTGTACCTAAAAAGAAAACCCAAGAAAAACGTGAGTAATCGTCAGTAATAACCAAACAGTACCAACTACCACCTATACTCCTTTTGTTGATTTGTCCGAAGAGGTCCATATGCAACAAATCGAACGTGGCAGCTATTAAGTTCTGAGTCTTGGACTTGTGTGCCTTCTTGTGTTGTTTTCCTTTCTTGCACGGTAGAAACTTATCCTCGAACTGAAAACTCTTCATGGGAACACCTTGCACCAATCCATTTTTCGTAATGTAGTTCATTTTCTTAGGTGCAAGTGTGCCATACGTCTGTGCCATAAAACCGATTCAGTCTCTGAAGCTTTTGATAGTAAACAGATTGGTCCCATTGAAGACTTCGGCTTGTTCATGTCGAGCATGTACAGGTCATTCTTCTGTGGAGCCCTCATCAGTATCCATTCTTCAGGTACCTTGAATCCCGGTTTCAGCACTAACGCCTCAGTATCAGTGAAAAGTACTGAGTTCTTCTTATCACAGATTTGAGATACACTAATGAGATTGTGGACCAGTTTATCAACGTGATAAACTTGATCCAATTTGATAGTCCCATTAGTGACCACTCCAGTATCGGTGATATTTCCTCCTTTATTTCCAGCGAATGATACAAAGCCCCGATTCCCTCCGTTGAAGTCTGCGAGTAGACTTCTTTCCCCTGTCATGTGCCTGGAGCAACCACTGTCGACGAACCATTTGTTGTTTGGACCTGTAGTTATCTCCTGCACATGAAATAAAATAGGTTAGTTATCACGGGGAACCCAAGCCATAACTGACTTGGAATACCATTCTTGTCCACATACTTTTGAACTCTTTCAAATACCCATCTCTCCTTTCAGGTGACTTGGGTTTTTGATTTTGAGTCTGTTGTGGTGCAGAGTGATTTAAGTTCACTCTCGGTCTTTGTGTATGCAATTGCTGTGGAGCTCTTGAATAGTTTCGATTATATGGCAATTCCGATAGATATCCCTGAGCTCTACCTGGTGTTTGATGTCTTACAGGAGTGTGTGACCTAACCGGAGTGTAAGCTCTGCTAGGTGTAGTACTCCTATAATTCTGTTGTGGTCCTGATCTAGATTGATTAACGACTCTATTTGGTGAATTAGTCCTAATCACTTCTTTGGGTCGACCTGACACAGGTGTTTGTTTCACAGCAGATTTTGGTGCAGCTTGCACAGTGTTCTCAGTATTTTGAGAACTACTAGTGCCTGCAACACTTGGTGAAGGCTTATGTTCTTCCGGCTTTCCAGGTTTAGGTGTAGTATCTACTTTCCTATGTGGACAGCTATAGGCAACATGCCCCCTTTCGTGACATCTAAAGCAAGACATTTTGTCAATTGACTTTTTATGAGTGCTCTTTGACTTAGGTGTCTCACTAGTGTCTGGTTCTTTTGTTTCAACTATAGCGACTGGTTCATCCTCCTGATCATTAAAGTCAATTTTGTGTTGCCCTACAGGTTTATCACTAGAGGATGCCACAAATTTAACCTTCTTAATCTTGATATTATTAGCAGTCACCTTAGTTTCATTTTTCTTAGTAAGTTCAGACACTGGTTCCGGTATTTCCTTTGATTCAACTGATTTCTCAGTTTTCTCCTGAGGTTGAGGTACATAGTTATCGTTGAAAGGTGGAGGACTCTCATGATATCCTAGACCTACAGGCTTCTTAGACTGACGCTGTGCATCTAAGATTTTCCCTAGGTTAAGAGATGAGTTCCTAAACTTTTCAAGTTTACTGTTGACCTCAGCTACCTTTACCTTAGACTCGGCAAGCTCTACTTCTTTGGATTTAAGCTCCTTGGTTAATGCCTCAACATGTTCATACATTAGTTCTAACCTAACACATTGTTCGCTCAGTTTGTCCTTTAGAACTATAACATCCTGTGCATCAGCCTTAAGCTTATCCCTAAGATCTTGCTTTATATCTACTAAGCTAGCATTGTCTGATTTTAATGATTCACTCTGAGCATATCGTTTGGTGTGATTCAAGTACTAAATTTAACCTATCGTTAGACGTAGTACATAAAACACATAAATCATGCAAAAGAGAAAAGTTCAAAGTTACCTTGGCATGATCTGATTCCACGTTGGCCATCTGTGCGGCAAACTCCAAAATTGTCTGATCAGCTGAATTTTCTACCCACATCGGACTGCTTTCATTCTGACTGCTGTCCTCTGTCTTTTCTTCTGCTCCATCACTTCCAGTCTCAGTCACTTCAGCCATAAAGGCTCTAGCATTCGATTCTGGATGTGTACTCCAGTCATAAGTTCCATCTAGCTGTCTGTCTGATGTGACATTGGAAAACAGACCAGCTATATTAGCTTGACTGGTTGAACTACTCGATAGATATCGCCCTTGCGATTGATTTTGATACTGTCCCTGGTAGTTCTCTACTTTCGGTCTCTGACACTCTCTAGCGAAGTGTCCTAACCCCTGACAGTTGTAACACTTAACCTTGGACTTATCAAATCAAATCTTATTGTTACTAACGTTCAGATTCCTTCCCGTTCTTCTGATGAACCTTTTAACTCTCTGAGTGACCATGGCCAGTTGCCATTGTAGATCCATCTCTTCAAGATCATCAGAATCTACCTGATCGTAATCCTCATCCCAAAGCGCAGGATCGTTGATTTTTCCCTGAACGCAATTGCCGTAAGCGGCCACAAATGAAGCCAACAGATTCAGATGGTCTTCTGCAGATTTTGCGCTCATAGGCATCTTTGAATACCCTTGAGATGTAGATGCCGGAGTAGCCTGATGTTGCTTTTCTTCTGGTCTAGCAAACCCTAAGAAAGCCCTACTTACTGAGTCTTCTGATTCAGTCGGTGTCGATGTCTCTCCCGAGAAGAATGCTGTAGCGGTCTTCAATTCAGTTGCCACTGAAGGTTTTGATTTCCCAAAGTACATAGCAGGATCTTGAACTTGGTCATAATCCGTTTCCTTCTTCAGCAACTCAAAGTGATATGCCCTCAGCATTCCGATAACACTGTCTAGAGTAAGAGTATAGAATTTATCTTCATCATGCTTTATCAGTGCCACATACATTTCCCTTTTGGCAGGCAAAGCATCTAGAATCTTGTTAATTTTCTCTGTTTCACTATACTCCACGTCGTGGCTGTCTAACTCAGTTAGAAAATGATAGAATCTTGTAATAGTCTCATCCAGCTTTCGTTCTTCAAGGCTTTGAAGATCGCGAACTGCTGCTTGAGCATTTCCATTCGATTCTTTCTGAACCTCGGGTTACCTTCACACCGTTTCTCTAACGCATCCCACAGCTCTTTCGCTGTCTTCTGATTACGGAAGGTGTGTAAGATCTCCTGATGTAACGCCATTCTAATGATAGCGATTTCACGGTTCTCGGCTTCATACAGTTTTCTATCGTCATCCTTCATCTTTGAATAAGTCACAACCTTTTGTTGTCCTTCAACCTCAGTTGTAGGTGGAATGTATCATTCATCGATAGAAAGCCACATTTGCATATCATTAAACCTCGTGAAGTCGGCAAACCTATCCTTCCACCAGTATTAATCCTCAATTTTCATTAACTTCGGTGGTGAATTCGCCTTTCCAACCTCGTGATCCATCTCCATAAACCTCTGCAGACTTGTCATTGTTTCAAATATATTTGAATTCAAACTTAATGAATTTAATTCGAAATTAATTTAAATTAATTCTTTCGAATTTAGGTAAATTCGAATCTAATTAAATTTAAACCTGTTTGAAATTAAATTCGAATATAAGTTTGAAATCCACCTAAAATCGAAATTAATGACAAAGTCGAAGGTCCACTAAATTCGAAACCCCAATTAGAATCGAAGATCCAAATTCGATTTTAGTGTAAAATCGAAATCCAAGCAAATTCGAATTGGCCAAACTCGAATCAAACCCTAAGGAACCTCGAAAGGAGCGTATTTTGGACAAACTTGAAAATTGAGAAAACCCTAATACCCCCTTACTAAACTCGAGCGCCGCAAATTCGAAAAACGGCTAATACTTCAAGTTTTTCAAGTTTTGCAGATTAAACCAATAGTTTCACAAGTAAAAATAATGATTTTGATCAAAAACTTGAACTACAACAAAGTATTTCCCGAAATCTTAGGCTCGAAAAACCTCCAAAATTGTGATATTATCCGTCGAAAACGTCAAGAAACCTAGGATGTATCTTATGAACACGAAGAACACCAAGAACACCCCGAAGGCTCTGATACCACTTGTAAGGTCTTGACACTACGGATCTATCTTGACGCGACACCGTCCAACGAGTGCGGAATCCTCGTTAGCGGCTTGACGGTAAGATCACACACACGAAACACGGAGACTACCACGGCGTTATACGAACAACTACGAACGTACCTACACGATGATTCTCTCCGAAAACACTCTCTGAATACTAGTAAACTCGAGATCGCCTTTGCTTAATCACACTCCGAAATTCTGCAAAAGTCTCATAATTATTCGAGTTAATCCTTAATTATACTGACCAATTCGAGTTTGTCATAGGACAAATTCGAAACAGGCCCAAGGCCCATTCGAATTTGTCCACTTGACAAATTCGAATCTACCTTATGTGCAAATTCGAATTTAGACCAAATTCGAATTTCACTATCAAGCTTATGTTTGATTTTCTGTTTTAACTTATGTTTGAATATATCTTTGAACTTTATGTTTGAACTTCTCGTAATACGTTACATAAAGTTCAAACATACAATCAATAAAATATCAAACACACATAAACAGATATATCAAACACTAGTCAATATTCAATATTACGTAAGTTGACTTACACAAAATACTAACACAACGTAGACTGCTATCGTCACACATGGTGTACCAACACGATCAACTTAGCATTATTCATTTGCATTGATATTCATTACTATTTTTCAGCAATTTGACTTGGGTTTTTTATAGATTGACTTGAGTGGCAAATCTCAAATAGTCATGATTGCAACTATATCACCAATAGATAATCGGTATTATCACACTGTTAAGACCTTCAAATGTGGTGGATCGAGACAATAAAATCAATAGACATCGAGGTAAACAGGAATAGATGATGCATATGCTTTGTGCAAAACAAACTAATATAAAAATATAATTTTAGCATGGAGATGTGTTGGAGGTGAACAATTGAATGCCATTGTTTAAAGTTTACTTTGTTTTGTATGAGATTGTTTTTAGAGGTTGTGGATTAATCTAATTTAGGCACATCTGACAACTATTGTTAAATGAAGTAGTAGATAGTTGCAATGCCACACATGTCATACTTTTTTTCTTAAATATTTCTTATGTTTTATTATCTTCTTTATATATGTCGGCTTATTTGAAACAAAGGTTTGCTTTCACCATCAATTGATTCGGATTGCCCTGTATCACACACATAATACCAAGTTACAACTTCAAGTATATATAAGGGTTCCCTTAGTGTTTTATATTCTATTGTAGTTAAATACATGGAAAATTAATCAAGTTATGTAGTGGGTTTAAATGATAACAGATATGTTGCCAACAACTTTATAATCCTCCTTTTATTACCAAAAGTAATAGCTGACATTACTTTGTCTAGGTATACTATAAGGATATATGTATGTATATAAATCTCATTGCTATATTCAATCAATTTACTAGGATCAATAACAAATTCATAAAAAACTAAATAAAAAATTTCAAATATGATAATTTACTTTAAATATGACTCATATTTGTTAAGTTTGCAGATTTATATTGACATTCCAGATGAAGAATTGAGGCAGATCTTGCAGTTTGAGAAAAAATGTATGTCAAGATCTCTGCAGCCAAATGATGCAGTTTTTTTGCAGTTTACTGCTAAGTAAATGTCTTGATGCTAGAAAAACCTAAGTATTTAACAAATGAAGCAACTATTAAGGTGGCATTGGTTCGCTGGAATCCGAGTAAACTGGAGGAGAACGAAAGGAATCCAATTCCAGTTAATTCATGTGTTTGGTTCAACTATAAAAAGGAATTGGATTCCATCAAAATTGAAATTTTCCAATAAATGAAGGCATTCACAATATAGATGCAATTCAAATCCTTTTAAAAAAAGAAAGTAGTTGATTACAAAAATACTCATTACGTGTAACACACAACACTACACCATACTTTGTTTTACCCCACCCTCACATACCCCACATCATCCCATCCCATCCCATCCCATCCCACCCTACACTACCGTATCCATCACATCATATTTCTACATTGGAGACTCATCCACCTCTTCCCACCTATACCATCTTACTCTACCCTACCTAATCCAGTCCACACCTATACTACCCAGACTACGGACCTACCCTACCTACCACAACGCACCCATCTGACCTACCTTACCTTACCCACTCTTATCCTACCCCACGATCCACTCACAGTACCTTACCTTACCCCATTACCTACCCTACCCTACCGAGCCCACTTATCCCACCCATCTTTATAAAGTAAGAAGAAAATGATAATAAAATAACCAAAACAATGTATTTTGCCATTTATTTTTATTCAATTATAATTTATTTGACAATTTATAAACCAAACAAATTATACAATTGGATCCAATTTCATTTTTAGCCAACCAAACATGATTTGGATTCCAATTACAGTTCCTTGCAGATTTCAATTCCTTAACAAATTTCAATTCCTTCTAAAACATTCTATGAACCAAACGCCACCTAAGAGTTTGGTGCATTAATGTTTTATCTCAAAAAGAAATATGACACACGAGCTTTATATACGTAAATGTAACTTCACAATCTCAAATATAGTGAATTTGTTGTAACTCGATATTGTTAATTGTGTGAATCCAGTACATCTGTTGTAGAAGAAATTCAAATGATGCATGGAAATCAGATTTCTTAACTCATATTCTACCTTTCTTGGGGTAAGAGCGCAACTGTTAAGGAGATAATCTTTACACTTTTGTCAATTTTATACTTAAGGATTGTAGGATATGCAACAAATAGAATGTTTAGTAAATACATTTGTAGGGTTTATTATCCATTATGATCAACTTTGTAGGGTTTCTTTAGCACTAAAAATGCAACATTAACTAGATGAGTCAGAGTGGTATGTTCACATTTTTTATTATAGTTGAAGAATGATTTTAATATTATTTGAAACATTTGTCATGGTTCTGTATTTAAGTTTTCTTTTAACAATATATTTCCTTATATTGTAGGATCCAAATGATATCTGGAATCAAATGCTCGTTCAAGTGAATAGTGCAACACATACTATATGTAGTAATGATCAAGACTATGATGCTTCTGTTTATGGAGCAACCAATGATTCATCATTGTATGCATAAGGTAGTTATTTGCAAAATCCTCAATAAGCGACATGGCATACGTATTCTTATTGCACATGCTTGTTGAGAAAATAACTAATAATTTGTGGCTTTCTGCTTGTATATCGATGTTCGTAAAGGTACACATTTTTAAACCCGTTACAATGTGCAGACAAATTTCCTCGTTGAATACATGTTTCTTATTATTTTTAACCAACTTATCATTGAATACCTTTTAAACCATCATTTTCACTAAATAGGCCCCATTATACATAAAAATCCATAAAAATTGTTAATATTGAAAAAACCCACTCAACTTTTCTCATATTCTTAATTAAGTCCCTAAACTTATTTTCCAATTATTTCAGTCCCTAAACAATGTTTGTCTTATTCAAAAGTATATAGTTTTGACTGTCTACCGGATTAGTCGGTAAAATACAATTGATAAATAAAAAGTTTAAGAACTTAATCGCTAAAATATGGAAAGATGATGGGTTTTTTTACAACATTAATCAAGTGAAAAACTAAGAAAACTTAATTGGTTACCGATCAAACAAGTCAAATATACACTTTTGAATAAGACAAAAATAGTTTAGTGACTTAAACAATAAGAAAAAAAGGCTTAGAGACTTAATCACGAAAGTAAAGAAAGTTGATAGAGTGTTTTTAAATATTAACCCTAAAAAAGTTATATACTTCATTACATAAGTTAAACTTGATAAAAACTCCAGAATTCATTATAAAAACATATAAATGTATTTATATTAAAGTTTTATTCCTTTTTGTAATTAAAAGTTCAATTTAGCTCAAAACATATTCTTTAGGTTTAAAACTTTGTATAAATAAAGTAGAGTAAATTACAGAAATGGTCCCTGCAGTTTGTTCAAAATTATGAAAACAGTTTCTCAACTTCCAAAGTTGCAGTGACGATCCCTCAAACCACTTTCTAATTGCAGAATTGGTCCTTCTATTTCTAAAATTTTTAAAAATGACGATTTTCCCTTCTTTCAAATACAAGTTTGGTAAGTTCAATTTTGGTCACTTTCTTAATTTTTCATTTTCGGTTTTAATTTTGAAAAATTAATTTAATAAATTATAATTTGATTTATTATTAATTATATTAATATTATTAATTGTACCTATTTATTTTGTAAACTAAATCTATATTTCTTTACTAATAATTATTTTTATTTATATACTTAATAAGTTAAGTTATGCATCTCTTTATGTATTCAATTTATTTATTAAAGTTTTATTTATTTATACTTTATTGGTTAAAATATTTGTATAATTTTATTATCTATACTTTCCATCAAACTATTTCATTACTTTAATAAAATTTGAATTTGTGTAAATTTTGATTTAATTTTACTCATTCATTACGTTTTGATTTAAGTTTGCTAATTTATTATTTTGATTTAAATATTTTGTTACGCTAATATGTTTTTATTTAAATTTATTATTTTATTTGTTTGAATTTTAACATTTTGTTATGCCAATACGTTTTGATTTCAATTTATTATTTTATTTGTTTTGATTCCCATAATTTTGCTACCTTAATACTTAAGTGAAAATTAAAATATTTGAGTGAAAATGAATAAAACATATTAATGTATAAACTTGTAAATCAAAAAGATTAAAATACTATATTGAAATCAAAACGTATTGGCATAACAAAATAATAAAATTAAAAAAATAAAAAACTAAATTTAAATCAAAACGTGTTAACGCAACAAAAACATATTTTAAATAAAATAAACTAAAAGATAAATATAATTCATTATTTCTAATATCTATAAAGATTAATAAATATAATATATTATTTCTTACATATTTAAATATTAATAAATGGATAAAATTTAAATCTACGTACAAATTATATTTTAAATGTACTTTATCCATAAATCTAATTAAAAAAATATATTATTTGTTTATTTATAAAATTATTTGTAAAATTAACTATTTCTAATATATATTAGTAATTTTATAATTTTTAATGCATTTTTTTAAAACCAAACAAATGAAATAATAAGTTTAAATCCAAACGTACTATTTTAGATCCAAATAAATGATTTAATAAACTTAAATAAAAACATATTAGCGTAACAAAATATTTGTAAACTTAAATCAAAATGTGATGAATTAGTAAATCTAAATCAAAATTTATATAAATTCAAAATTTAATAATATAATGAAATAGTATGATGGAAAAGTATAGATAATAAAATTATACAAATAGTTTAACCAATAGAATATAAATAAATAAAACTTTAATAAATAAATTAAAAGACATAAAAAGATGTCATAACTTTACTAATTAAATATATAAATAAAAATAAGAGTAAATTACAGAAACGGTCCCTGTGGTTCACATAAAACTTTGGATACGGTCCTGTAATTTCAATTTTACATAAACGGTCCTTATCTTCACTGTTTACTTGCAAAATTGGTCCCTCTGCTATTAACTTTAACCATGAATTGGTTAAATTTTTTATAATGACCATTTTACCCTTTTCTTTTTATAACATTTTCGTCCTTCAAGTTTGCAATTCATTTTAGTTTTGGTCCCTTAAGTAAATTTTTTTATTTAACTCTATATTATTATTATTATTATTATTATTACTTTTATTATTATTACTATTATTATTAATTTAACTTTTTACATATTAATTTATTTGTTTATTAAGTTTTTTTATTTTAATTCATTTTTTAAATTAAATTACCAATTATTTATATTTTTTATTCTATACAATTGTATCAAAATAGAATCCATTTTATTTTTTATTTTTTCCGTATGAAAAAAAATACAAACATTTTATATTGTAGTTTTTCAAACCAAAAGATTTTGAATCTTAAACTTATATTACTTTTTTCAACCAAAAAAAGTTACAAACCATTCTTGTTTTGAGTTCTTTCATTTTCTAAATGTAAAAAATATGAAAACCAATCTGTTTTTTTATTTTTATTTTTGCACCAAAACCCATTCTAATTTTTTATTTTGAGAAACGAAAAAAAATACAAACAATTCTGTTATTAATTTTTGCAAACGAGAATAATATAATTTTCGGTTTTTCAAAACAAAAAAAAATCATTCTATTTTTCTAGTTTTTCGAATGTAACCATTTCTTTTGTTAATCTTAAATCCCGTATATATTCAGCACCTTGACGTTTTTCTCATCAAACACATGAAGAAACAAGCTCAATACATGTGTTTTTAATAAGAAAGAAGACAATATGAATGTTAGTGAATATGGAAGAACAGTGGCGGCTCCAAGAGAAGATTCAAATGTAGGTCAACCGTGTATTGTCAAAAAGCAACCCTAGGAGCCTTTATAGGCTCATTTAATTAACTTACAAGACTTGGCAATAATGGCCCCTACACTATTACATAAGAAAGAAATTACATAGAAATAAATACAAGACACATTACAATGTTAATAAATATTACAAAATAACTCCTAGGATCGAAATAATTAATCTAACAATCTCCCCCTTTTCGATCACTTAGGAGGTCCTGGAACTCGCGCATGATCTGTTGATTCACGAAGACCAAGTATGACATCGAAACGTCTGGTTACTTGTCTTGTATGTAGCCGCTCGTTCAGGTAGTCTATGCCGCTGAGTGTATTTTGTATCTCCGTAGGTGAGCATCTCTGTTCAGGATCTGGTTGAGCATCATAATCTTGTACTTTCTTTGTGAGAGCAGCTCGAACCAGTCGAAGTGTACCATCGGAATAGCAAGGTAGATCCTCAAAGCGCATATACCTTTTGTAGCCCTTGTGATTCACAAAAATAACACCCGGATCTCCTTTAAGTATAACTCTGTAGGCCGGGTGGTGGGCTAAAAGAAAACTATCTTGTTCTGGTGCTCGTAGGCCCACCTTAACCATAGCACTCTCGATCGCCATCTGAAAATCTCTTAAGCACATTATAATCGATCGGCGATTCATGCTTCGAACTAAGGCACCTACAGCTGTCATGTGGGATAGACGTTTTCTGATTCGATTTTTCAGACTGTTGTGAAGGAACTCAACGTCATCCGCTCTTATGTAGTCAAGGTCATACTCAAAGATGTCATCTCCCGTACCATCTTCTCTTTCCACTTGATAGGAGGGATAGAATACTTTGGCTCTTTTGCACATGGTAATTGATTTGAGTTTTTTAATCTTTGACTTTGACACCTTAGACCTTTGTTCCCGGAGCATCAATTGGTAGTATTCGGCCTGTTCAGCTTTGGAGACATTTGTAAGTTCCATGAGTAGGCGTCTGCTGAAGGCTCCAGGTTTCTTTCTGAATACCATCTTGAATCTTTCTTCTAGATATGGATTCTGAAATTGCTCCGGGGGAAAGTTCTGCAGGAATTCTTTCAGGCCTTGAACGGGGGGTTCTTCGATTTCGTCCTTTTTAGCTTCAAGAAGCTTTATGATAGTCCCCCGCCGTTCTTGACGCATTTGATCTTTTTCGCTCTGCGGCAGTGTGTGAACTTTTCCTTTCGTGTAGTGGTCTACCCAGAATAGGTCGTCTTTTCTGTGCACTCCAGGACCCTCGGGAGTTTCATCGAAGCAGTCAACCCTTTTTGTTTGGGAGGGACCTGAGCGTTGGGTTTGTTGGACTGGTGGAGGGCTTGGGGATCTTGGTGGGCTGACTGTAATGTGGGATTCTTTTAGTGATGGGGGAGCTTGGATGGATGAGAGTATGTCTTTCTGTTGGGCTCTGGGTGGTGAATTCAGGAAATCGAAGGAAGAGGATGAGGAATTTTTGGTTGGAGAGTCAGGTTCAGGCTTAGGAGTTAAAAGTGGTTGGTTGTCCTCGGTATCAGAATCTGAATCAGAAACTAATATGATTTCAACCTTCTCGTGTGGCTCCTCAAATTCTACCATGGCTGTCATTGGATCCAGTGGAGCTGGACCCTCGACCATCGGCTCGTCTTCAATTAGCATGTACTCCTGAGCTTCCTGTGACTTTTCCCCCGACCCCTGAAATTCAGACCCCTCGGCGG
Organism: Centrapalus pauciflorus; assembly: GCA_020465985.1. Lineage (NCBI taxonomy): Eukaryota > Viridiplantae > Streptophyta > Magnoliopsida > Asterales > Asteraceae > Centrapalus > Centrapalus pauciflorus. The sequence continues at coordinate 446,133 of JAANYP010000115.1, forward strand.
TCTCTGCTCCCCCTGTACCCAGCATGGGCTCCTCAAATTGTACTTTTCTGCGCTTCTCCCCCTCATGACGATCAGGGTCGTCCTGGTCGTCATGTTTTCTTTTGAGGGTTTCGGCCTGAGCGCGGCATTGGAGATCAATAACTGCCGACTCGAGGCGATCCATCCTGGAATTTAGCTGCTCCTGGACCTGAAGGATTAGGCGATTGAGTGCGTCCAGTTTGTCAGAGAGCTCCGCCATTTGTAGTTGGACTGAGTGGGATCCTTGTGAGGGGCCGGCTTCGGAGGCGACACCCTTACCCTTTATAAGAGAAAGAAGGGCTGTATGTCGTTCCTCGGCTGCCTCCCTTTGGGCGTCAAGGTCAGCCCGGGTGATAACGCCGGCAGCACGCAAGGCTGCCGTTAACATCTCCAAATTGATGGGGAGATGGCCGGAAGTGGACGGCGTAGATTGAGCCACTCCCGGTCTTCCTTCCGTCATCTCTGGCTCCACTACGGGATGCTCAGATCTGGAAGTTTCGGGAGCTGCCACGGAGGCAGCTCTTGGGGATGCCACAAAAGCATCGTGCACAGTGTCTGTTTGTGGGGATGGAATCGTGGGCGAAGGAAGTTCGGTCACGTGGGGAGGAGTGTGACCTCTTTCAACACCGCCACTCTCCGAATGAGAGGGCGATGGCGTATGTGGAAGATCCCCGTGTAATGAAGTGGTTTCCCTTTGAGGGGAAACCAAGTGGATGGTTGGGGATGTGGCGACCGCTGGACTAACGGTCTTATGAGGTGGTGTCCGGCTGATAGGGCTTGGTTCACCCTCAGATTGCATATCCCTCGGCCTTACAACAGAGACGGTTCGTTCAGAATCCGCCGTCTCTGCCGTCTCACCTACGGCTCCCTCCCTTACACTCTCAGCCTCCCTCTCACCATGACCCAGTGATTGTTGTACTTCCATCCTTTCTCCCTCGTTCTCACTCTCATGTTGCTCACCGTCGGACTGGTTAGTCTCAGTCGATTCAGACTGAGACTCATCCGGATAATTTTCTCTCATATAGTCCCTTACCCGATCTGTACCCCTCGACCTTGTCAGAGTTGATAATGGAATCTTCATTACCTGTACCGTTGGTGCCCCTTTTGGCAAAGTCAGTTTCTGGATAGCGACGGTTGGATAGACATCAGCTTCTGGACGCTCATGAATGTCTTCGTCCTGATCCATGGCATATTGTATGATGAGCTGAAGGAATCGTTGATAGGGGACATACTTGCGTCCTTTCTTCGTGCTCCTTTCCACGTGGACTCTCCTTAATTCTTCAAAGATAAAAGCCGCATAGTCCACGTGTCGGTCGTAGGCAAAGCCAGCGAACATGGCTAAAACCTGGGCCGATGCTGAGTCATGACCAGAATGTTTGGCTGTCAGGCACTTGTTGAGTACATCGAAGAGAATTCTCCAGTGGGACTGAAGGTTCTTGGTGCGAAAGTCGGATGGTTTGGTAAGGGATCCGTCATACCCTAGGTTTTGAATTTCAGAAAGGGCTTCTGAGACGGATGGGTTTGGATCGAACGAGTCGATGGAGGGAATGTAGTCTTGGATGGGAAAACGAAGGATGTGACGAATGGCTGTGGTTGTGACTTTGACTGGAACGCAGTCAATGGTGGAGGTGAAGTGAGGTTCGGGGTCGGTTAAGAATTGTAGCCTGTTCCAGAATTGTTGTAGGTAAATCTGGGGAACAGCGATGGCTGTGGAAAGGGCATAGTATATGGGATGGCGGGTGAGAATGTCAAATGCTAGGGTTTGGGATTCTTTTGGAAGGATAGAGACGTCGAGTTGCCAGTTATGGGGGATAAACTCGACAAACTCGGCGCTCGGCAAGATGGCTTCTTCGGGTAACTGAGCGTTATTATTCGGGATTGGCGGATGGGGAATGGTAAGAACGATTGTGGGGTCCATTTTCCTGCAAAGTGCAACACAGTTAGAATCATAAGACTCGATATGATAAAGCATTGATGTGAAGTCTTAGATGAGTGTGAAATAGAAATTGTCTGATCTGTTTATCATCGGGTCTTTATTAGTAGAATAAGATTCTACTAACAAAGTCCAAAGTCAATCGTTAAGAGACCGATGTTAGATAAGACCGTTTCACTCAAACACTGATCCTAACTCTAATCAATGGTGCACTTGGATGGAACTATATATATATATATATATATATATATATATATATATATATATATATATATATATATATATATATATATATATATATATATATATATATATATATATATTTTTTTTTTTTTTGATTTTTAATTTATATGAAAATGCAGAAATGGAAAAAATGAAAAATAAAAAAATCCTAAGTGTTGGATTTCGGATGGTCCGAATTCGGATGAACAGTGTCATCGAATTCGGATCAATCCGAAATGGAATGATGCATGAATGATGTGAGTGGGGTTCGAATTCGGATGAGTTGAAAACAGGAACCGAATTCGGATGGGGTCCGAAATGTGAGGCATGGAATGAATGAAAGTGGTCCGAATTCGGATGTGTCATGGAACATGATCCGAATTCGGATGATGACTTATGTAAATGCATGAAATGATATGGAATGGTCTTGAGTTCGGATGGTACCCAGAATTCGGATTGGAACCGAGTTCGGATATCATCCGAATTCGGATGAACAGTGGTGAACTAACTTAGAGTAAATTCAAGTTTTGAAAATCTTGGCCCTGCTTTGAAGGTCCGAATTCGGATCAACGGTGAACCGAATTCGGATCAACAGTGGTCCGAACTATGGTTTTGTACTTTGAAAATTTCGAACTTTAGTCTAAGTCGGACATCCGAATTCGGGTGGTGGTCCGAATTCGGACATCCGAAACTGCATGAGTGCAGTTAATGTTCATGCAAAAATAAACGTGAACAGTTAAAATCCTACTGAAAATGCATGAAATTACAGATCCTATACTGAAATAACCTAAGGAACATTTTATTTAACTACAACTAAGAAGAAATACCACATTAAACTACCTAAAACTAGAAAAAACCGAATTGAAAAACTAGAAAAACTTTGAAAATCAAACACGCAATCTAGGAAGTTAAAGACTGAAATAAGGACAGAAATATGTTACCTGGTAGTGCCGAAGAAGGAAAAAGCAAGAAAAACGAAAGATTATGATGTTCCAAAAGCTTGAAGTGGTAACAATGGTGGTTTGGGGCGGTGGTGTCGACGGGAGGGAAGGAGAAGAAGAAAGAAATATCTTGAAAGTGAAGGAAGATGAGTTGACCAGTTGACCAACCCATTATATAAACTCGCGCGGGTCATGGGTCGGGTCTGAGATCCGCGCCCCAAATGGAAGATGGGCCGCCGGTTTAGACTCAACATACACACATAAATTTGAAACTAAAATGGGCTTTTGTGGAATTAAGCAAAAACAAAGAAAAAATTTTGGCCCAAACAAAAAATTAAAATATTTTTGGTATTTTCTTTAGATTTGAAGTTAAAATGAAATTAAGTAACCTAAAATCTTTTTGGTTTTTTGATAATTTTGAAATTTAAAATCTTTTTGTGATTTTCTGACCAATTAAATTTAAAACTTAAAATTAAAGTAAAGTTAAGACTAGCCTAAAATTAAAATTATGACTAACCTAAAAATAAAATTATGACTAACCTAAAAATAAAAAAATTTAACCATAAAGGAAATAAAAAGAAACACAAAATTATAAAATTTAAAATCCTAATTCTACTCCCCCTCAAATAAATACCGATCCTTTTTCCTTTTCAGATTTGAATCACGACAACCCTTCTTTTAAGCATTACTAATACCGACAAACCTGGATATTGTTTGCATCCCACTCCATGATGAACAATTCACACAGCAATTTATCAGGATCATTAATTATTAAAAATATGCGCAGATAAGGAAATAATGAGTTTTAATTTTGTGACATAAACCTTAAATTTAAATAACAGTTATTTTCTAAAATAAAGGAATTTCAATCATGATAGATTGAAATAGAATTATTTAAGACAATATCTGATATTTAATTGGAAGGTGGATTCAACATGCCGATATGAGATACTAAAAACCGAAAACGAGGTTCGTCTAAAGCTTTAGTAAATATATCCGCAAGTTGATATTCCGTGCCAACAAAATACAACTCAATGGTTCCCTTTTCAACATGATCTTTAATAAAATGATACCTGATATCTATGTGTTTTGTTCGAGAGTGCTGCACGGGATTTCAAGAGATGGCAATTGCACTTCGAGAATCACAGTATATAGGGATATTGGTGAGTGAGAACCCATAATCACGTAATTGTGTTCTCATCCACAGCACTTGAGAGCAACAGCTTGCAGCTGCTACATACTCAGCCTCAGCTGTAGATGTGGATACACAATTCTGCTTTTTGGAAGACCAACTCACCGGTCTATCGCCTAAGAACTGTATTCCTCCCGATGTGCTTTTTCTGTCCACTCTACAACCTGCAAAATCAGCATCTGAAAACGCGGTAAGATCGAAATCGGTTCCCTTTGGATACCATAGACCAAGTTCGGGTGTACCCTTAAGATAACGAAAAATGCGTTTTACCGCAGTTAGGTGTGATTCTTTTGGGTCGGCCTGAAATCTAGCACAAAGACATGTTGAAAACATTATATCCGGCCTACTGGCAGTCAAGTACAGTAAGGATCCTATCATCCCTCTGTAAGTTGTATTATCGACACTTTTCCCAGAAGGATCGGTGTCTAACTTACAGTTGGAGGCCATGGGAGTTGCGATACTCGTGCAAGAGTCTAACTTATACTTCTTGAGAATGTCAAGAGTATATTTCGACTGGTTCACAAAAATCCCATCCTCAAGTTGTTTGACTTGTAATCCGAGGAAAAAGTTCATTTCCCCCATCATACTCATCTCAAACCGAGACTCCATTAGGGCTGAAAAATCCTTACAAAAATTACTGTCAGTAGATCCAAATATAATATCGTCAACATAAATCTGTACTAGCATTATATGTGGGCCTTCCCTTTTAGTGAACAGAGTTGTGTCCACCACACCTTTATAGAAACCGGCAGAAATAAGGAAATTCGAAAGACTATCATACCATGCTCGAGGTGCTTGTTTTAAACCATAGAGGGCCTTATCTAGCACATAAACATGGTCAGGTTTATGTGCATCAACAAAGCCTTGTGGTTGTTCAACATACACTTCCTCGTTAAGTTCACCGTTCAGAAAGGCAGTCTTGACGTCCATTTGGTACACTTTGAAGTCTTTGTGTGCCGCATACGCCAAGAAGATTCTGATTGCTTCGATCCGTGCAACGGGAGCGAAGGTCTCGTCATAATCTATCCCTTCTTGTTGTCGGTAGCCTTTGTCAACAAGTCTTGCTTTGTTCCTTATCACAATGCCGTTTTCATCTCGTTTGTTCTTGAAGATCCACTTTGTTCCGATGATTGTACGGTCTTTTGGCTTGGGAACTAACCGCCATACTCTTAGCTGTTCAAACTGGTTGAGTTCCTCTTGCATTGCAACTATCCAATCCGGATCTGTCAGGGCTTCATCCACACGAGCGGGCTCTATCATACTTAAGAATGAAGTGTAGAGACATTCATTAGCAGATGCCCTACGAGTTTGGACTCCTGTTGTTACGTCACCTATGATTTGTTCTGATGGGTGACTGCGGGTCCATTTGATCTCGTGTGGAAGGGGTGCTCGGGATGGAACCTCTGTGGTTAATATGGGAATGGATGAGGATTCATGGTCAATGGTTTCAAATGATGGTACCACAGGTTCGGGTTCAATTTCCGAGTGTTCAAGTGAAGGAAGAATCGTTGGTATTATATGTGAGGGTATTAAAGGAGTAGAGTAAAATGCGGATGTGTCGGTGGATGATGTGGATGGATGAGGATATGTTGATGAAGATGGAGTGGAGAAACTTTGCGGCGCAGTTGAACTGGAAGGATTACCTACATTATTAACAACATTAGACACACTAGCATTAGGACCGAAAAATTCAACATAAAAAGGATCAAATAAATTAACCAAATCAGAAGAAGAAAAAGAAATGGGGTTATTCGAAGAGTCTCCAGGCATTTGAGTAATGCGTGGTCCTGATTGATCAACTTCGGGTGCCAGTTCAGCCAACTCATCAAATGTGACGTGTACACTTTCATTGACTGTTCTGGTTCGGGTATTGAATGCGCGATACGCCTTCGAATTGGATGAGTATCCAATGAAGATCGCTTCATCCGCCTTTTCGTTAAATTTTCCGAGGTTGTCTCTGTCATTCAGCACATAGCACCTGCAACCAAATACACGTAAGTACTTGATAAATGGTACTTTATTCAAAAAGAGCTGGTATGGAGTTTTGTTAAAGCGCTTATGAATGATGGAGCGATTCTGTGTATAGCATGCTATTGATACGGCTTCGGCCCACAAGAACGGAGGTAGCTTTGAGTATGTGAGCATTGTACGAGCGGCTTCTACTAGCGTACGGTTACGCCTTTCCACGATCCCGTTTTGTTGAGGTGTTCTAGCAGCAGAGTATTGATGCTGAATCCCCTTGGATCGAAGGAAGCCCTCTACTACCGAGTTCTTGAACTCCGTGCCGTTATCTGATCTGATTGATTGTACTGACAGCTGCTGTTGGGTCTCGACACTCTTGATAAAATCAATGATTTCTTGAGCTGTCTCGTCCTTGGAACGCAAGAACCTGACCCAGGTATATCGAGAATAATCATCAACGATAACCAACACATATCGTTTTCCATTTATGCTTTGTGTTCTCATCGGTCCGCATAAATCCATATGAAGTAACTCCAAAACTCTTTTTGTTGATGGTTCGGGCTTGGGTTTGTGAGATGATCGTTTCATTTTTCCTTTCTCACATGCTCCGCAAAGATGGTCCTTTTCGTAGCGCAACTCAGGAAGTCCTTTGACCAATTGCTTCGCAGCCAGCTTGTTTATGTTATCAAAATTCAAATGGGATAATCTTCGATGCCACAACCAAGAGTCTTTTGACGAGGCTTTTGATAGTAGGCAAATGTTATCCTTCACCACAAGCTTAGATACGTCAATGGTGTAAAGGTTAGATTTTCGGGAACCAGTCAAGATTTCTTTTCCATCTATGTTCTTAACACTGCAGTTCTTAGCCCTAAATGTTACTTCTAGTCCTTTGTCGCAGAGCTGTCCTATGCTAAAAAGATTATGAGATAACCCTTCAACATAGTCAACGTCCTTGATGACCAGATTATTTAGAACTGAGTCCCCGTATCCTTTTATTTGAGCCTGATGGTTGTTCCCGAATTTCACAGTTCCGCAGTACTGTTCAACAACGTTGGACAGCAATTCTCTTCTTCCTGTCATATGCTTGGAGCAACCCGAATCCATATACCAAATGGACATAGCCTGAAAAACACATAAATTCATATAATGAAAACTATATGTATTCAAACTCATCCATTTTTAATTCACAATCAAACCGTGTTCTGAATCGAGATGTTCAGAAAACATGATGAGATAAGACTGGGTCCTGGGCTGTGTGCACAGAAGCCAAACGTGTCGGTTTAAGCACAACCGACAAGCAAAAGAACGGGTCCTAGTCTAAGGTAACTAGAAGCCATGTCTTTGAAGCACGGGTCTTGATCAGAAGTAACCAAGAACCATCTGCATTAAGATCACACAACCTTGGGTACCCACCTCAATATGGGTCCCTTTTTGTTAGGAATTCCAGATTTATATGGCACGTGTACAGATTTAGAAACCCAACTAGCATTTGTGTGTGGTATAGATGCACAACCCTTTGGAATCCATTGAAGATTGGATTTATTGGGTTTTGGAACCTTAGGCGCTGAAATTGCCTTCGGTTTTTGTCTTGATGAGACCTTCTTGACCGTTGCTTTGGTTTTGGGCCTTGGCAACAGACATGTCTCAACTTTGTTTGTGGTCGATGATGCACTATTTTTAGTTTTCTTTTTCCGAATTCGTTTAACAGGATAAGGCACAAAAGCATTCATTTCAGGAACCTGTCGTCTATATTTAGTTGGACATAGATTAAACAAATCCTTGAAAGAGTACTTTAATGAAATAGTAGAATTCGGTACATCATTACAAACATTGTCACATACTTGGTTACACAAATTGTCTTTAGAGATTACAGACATCCTATCTCTAGAAACAAATTCACATGGCATCAAAGCCTTCTTCACAAAAAAACTTGAAAAATCCTGCATGGTGGTTTTTGGGACTCTCCTTATTTGATCTGTAGGAACAAAACGATTAGAGTCAGTAAGCATGGAAGATTTAGACTTGACAGACTTTTCTTTTTGGAGGTGAGTGGGTTTCTTAAAAGACTTGGATTTTATCTGAGTCTTTTTAGAAACCTCATTCTTGAAAGCATTTGTGCACTCACCTTTGACAAAGATAGAAGAAGTTTCAGCTGTAGCCTTACCTTTATCTGATGACATACATGGAATTTTTAAAGAATGAGAAAGTGTTTGTTGTTTTGAAAGATCTTTCAATCGTTGTGAAACTATTTCAAAATTTTCTCTGTAGACAGTGACTTCCACAGTTTGTTGAAAAGATTGATTTATCAATTCTTCTTCTCTCTTAAAAAGAGCATCTTGAAGATCAAGTGCTTTTTCTTGAGACAACTTCAATTCCTTTTCTAAAACAATGATTTGTTGTTGAAGAACTTTTGCAGGAATATAAAGTTGAGGATTTGATTTTTTAGTTTCAGTGTTCAATTCAGTTTCTGAATAAGTTGACGAGAGATCTTCCTCTAAAGTGGGTACTCTAGAAGAATAACTCTCGTTAAGTTCTTCATAATGAAAAGAAATTTCTTTATCTTTACGCGCAGCACGTTTCTCATTTTCTTGGTTTAAAACTTCTTTTGATGACTCAAAAAAGAAAGATTTAATACCGGCTCCCATATAATTCATGTCATAAAATACAGGCAAGACATTTTGTGCTTTTTCCAAATATTTAGGATTTTTAAAACCAATTCCCTGTTTAGAATGGTAAAACATAGTTTCTTTGGGCTGATTTAAATGGATAGTTTGTTCTGTTTGACCCCTTTTCAAAAATGCATCGTCAAGGGTTTTATTCTTGCGTACAAACTTATCCTTTCTTCTACAATCATTTTGTATTTTTCTAAACTGTCTATATTTTCCATATTTACCACATCTAATTGTTTTGTAAGAACAGAAATTTCTTCTTTTAAAGAGAGTTTTTCTTTGGAAAGCGTTTCCATGCAAGATTCAAGGTATATATTCCTATCCTGAACATCTACTTTTTCTATCAACATCTGTTTTATAACATTATGATTAGTTAACCATTTTGCATGATATAATTCAGATGATTCTTTCAAAATATGAGCTTGATGTTCAGCCTGTACACACTTTGCAGTTTCAGCTTTTAATCTATCTTGTAGATCAAGTATTTGTGTGTGTAGTGTACATTCATTATCTACAAATAATTTATTTACATGTGCAGGAATGTAATAGGAATATACCTCACTGGACTCGGAACCGGATGTGGAGCATTCGGGATCGTCGGTTGTAGCCATCAGACATGCTGGTGGATGTTTCAATGTCTTCCCCTCAGCAGCAGCGTCTGAATTTGCAGCAGTAACAGCAGCACAAATCTCCAACCCCTGACGATCAACCATATAGCAATTTTTGCCATTGTCATCCTCGTCGTCAGAATCTTCAGCATCCCAGTAATCCTCCTGGGCGACGAGGGCCAATGCATCCGACTTCGTCTTTGCAGCCTCGAGCTTTCTTTCGTAATATGCAACGTCTCTCTCAAAATTGTTCTTGCATTCCCTAGCAAAGTTGCCCGGTTTGCCACATTTGTAGCAGAGACGTTCATCAGTAGCCTTTGGCTCGTCTGCTCTTGGCTTCTCCTCTCTTCTTTCCGCCGGCCTCTTGTCGGCCCGGCGGTGCTCACGGCTGTCATCACGCCTCCTTTCCCGGCGGTCATCCCGACGATCATCCCTACGATCGTCCCGCCTGTCCTCTCTCCTTTCCTCTCTCCTGTCATCTCGCCTTTCGTCACGCCTGTCATAACGGCGATCATCGCGATAGTCGCGTCTATCATCATACCGGAGATCGTCTCTATCATGTCTGCGGTAGTCGTCCCTGCGATAGTCATCGCGTCTGTCATCCCTTCTATCATCAGAGTACCTCCGAGGACCGGTGTCATATCGGAGTTGGTTGTTGGTCTTGTTGGAGAACCGTCGTTGTTGGAGACGGTTGGTCCACAAGGCAATCTGTTCTTGTATCGTGGCTTCCTCCTCATCATAGACCTCACGCGGAGGGGAAGCATACCTGTACTGAGATGATGAAGACCCGGGAGCAAAAGATGGTGTCGGAATCTGCGTGTTTGTGATCAAGGCTAGGGAATCATTTGGTTTCAACCCTGTGTTGGCTGATAGTAATAGTGAGGCCAATTGAGTTGCCATCAGCTTCTGTTGATCCACATCGCCTTGATATTTCTTAAGCTCCTTAAAGACGACATTTATAGATACCTCAGGGATGTTCAAGACTCTCTTTGTTGCCCTACATGCAAGCTGCCACTCGGGGGCTAAGGCGGCAAAGAATTGGATGTTTATGTCATCCCGATCCTTTTTGATGTGCAGTTTATTCAATTCATTAAGGACTGCACAAAACCTGGTAAACGTGGATTGCAGAGATTCCCCGTCTTTGGCGCGGAATTCTGAAAACTTTGCCTTTGCCTCTTCAATTTTGGCACGGTCATCAAGATCTGCCCCCAGCATTTGGATTTCCAGCTCGTCCCACATTTCCTTTGCAGACATTTTACTGTCTACACCTACCAGAATATCAGTGGGGAGGGCTTGATAGATCAGATATTCTGCCCTCTTATCAGCATGCTGGCGATCCCTTTCGGCGTCATTTGCCGGCTCTCTTTCGACTTTGGAGGCTAGGACAGGAGGATCAGCCTCGGGTCTGGCAGCAATTTCTCTGTAGTAGATGACGGGCCCTTCGGATATTGATTGAAGCATCATATTCCCGAGAGGTTGCATTCCGACGAATTTCAGGAACCGGGCTTTCCATTGTTCGTACTCATCAGGATAGAGAACAGGTGGTCTGTTCTCAGATCCGAGTACAAGAGCTTCACGAGACATTATGAGTATTGGTGCTGATTGAGAATGTGGAGATCTTAGAGGTGGAAACTGAGTACAGATGGGTTGGACTGAAAACAGAGTGTTCTGAATTCGGGTGATGAGTTCGGATGAATAGTAATTCGGATGGTGCAACCGAATTCGGATGGGTCGAATTCGGATGGAGTGATTTCGGTTGATTTTGAAAGGCTAGACTTCGGATGAGTAATTTCGGATGCACAGTAATCCGGATGATGGACCTAATTCGGATGAGGGTCCAAATTCGGATGAACAGTTGTACTTAGGTTATAAAATTCGGATGACCGAAGTTCGGATGGACCTAAGGACCGAATTCGGATGAACCGAATTCGAATGAACAGTGAAATGGCCGAAATTTGATGATTCCGAAATAGGGACAGAGGACCGAATTCGGATAGTCCGAAATGGTGGGGTCCGAAATTAGAAAATTTAAGAACAAGTCCCAATATGTAAAAAATATGGAAAGCCTTTCCTGAACTTCGGATGGTCCGAAGTTCGGAATAGGACCGAATTAGGGTCCGAAATTGGCTTAGAGGGAGTCCGAAATACACCTAAGTGATGTCCGAATTAGGATGATTGAGGGGTCCGAATTTGGTGCCTATATGGTCCGAAATGCTACAGTATATAATCCGAAATACAGCAGGTTTTTACGATTTTCTAAGGCAGAATAGACAAAAATCGATTTTTATCAGTTTTGATGCCTAAAAAACAGTTGTAAATGATTTATAAACTATTTTAAACACTTTTGGTAGTTTAAAACAACCTAGAAAACACTTAAAACTAGCATGAACACATGAAAAACCTACTTAAAAAACCCATATTTTCAAGCTTCAAAATGGTCGATTCTTGATGATTTTAACACAGATATGGAAGTAAATGAGTTTAAAATCAGTATATAATGATAATGTGATGTTTATAGAACCATTATAACACAAGAAACTCGAAAAACCATGAAAAATGAAGATCTAACCGGTTGAATATTGAAGAACTCGAAGAACATGAACAACCCAGCAGAACCCGTAAGTAATCAGTTGAAATCCACCCCTCTGAGCTCTGATACCAATTGTTAATATTAAATCCCGTATATATTCAGCACCTTGACGTTTTTCTCATCAAACACATGAAGAAACAAGCTCAATAAATGTGTTTTTAATAAGAAAGAAGACAATATGAATGTTAGTGAATATGGAAGAACAGTGGCGGCTCCAAGAGAAGATTCAAATGTAGGTCAACCGTGTATTGTCAAAAAGCAACCCTAGGAGCCTTTATAGGCTCATTTAATTAACTTACAAGACTTGGCAATAATGGCCCCTACACTATTACATAAGAAAGAAATTACATAGAAATAAATACAAGACACATTACAATGTTAATAAATATTACAAAATAACTCCTAGGATCGAAATAATTAATCTAACATCTTTTTATTTTTTTCTCCGAACGAAAAAACTACGAACTATTATGTTTTTAAAGTTTTCCTAAATACGAAATAGCGTGTTTTTGTTCGGAAAAACTAAAGAAATGGAATGGTTTGTATTTTTTACGATATGAAAAGTTAAAACTTAAGATTAATAAAAATTAATAGTTCGAAGTTTTTTTTTTCTGAAAAACTAAATAATAAAAGGGTTTGTTGTTTTTTATTAAAGAAAACTAAATAATGGAATGATTCGTATTTTTTTTATTTTAGATTATTCTAGCCACTACGTTTTTAAATTTTTACCATCGTAAAAAATACAAGTCATTCCATTTTTTAGTTTTCCGAACAAAAAGACTACACACTATTTCGTATCTAGGAAAAACTTTTAAAACGTGATAGTTCGTAGTTTTTACGTTCGGAGAATAAAATAAAAGAGAATGGTTTCGTTCGAAAAACTAGAAAAATAAAATGATTTTTTTGTTTGGAAAAACTGAAAATCAGAATTATTCGTAGTTTTTTCGTTTCCCAAAAGAAAAAAATCAGAAATGTTTGATTTTTTTTGTGCAAAAAAATAAAAAACGGATCGGTTTTCATATTTTTTACGTTTAGAAAATGAAAAAACTTAAAACAAGATTGGTTTGCAACTTTTTTTTCGTTTAAAAAAACTAATAAAAGTTTAAGGTTCAAAATTTTTTGGTTTGGAAAACTACAATATAAAATGTTTGTATTTTTTTCATTCGGAAAAACTAAAAAAGAAAATGGGTTCTAATTTGATACAATTGTTTATAATAAAAGAAATAAATAAGTTTGTAATTTAAATTAAAAATATATTAAAATAAAAAAACTTAATAAACAAAAATATTAATATGTAAAAAGTTAAATTAATAATAATAAATAATAATAAGACTAGATTACATAAATGGTCCCTGTGGTTTATATGAAATTACGGTTTTAGTCCCTGAAAGAATTTTATTACACCAGAAGTCCCTGAAATCGAAAACTTGTAACATTTTGGTCCGTGAAACTAACGGCCGTTAACTTGAGCCATTAGTTTCAGGGACATTATTGCTTTTTTGAGTTTCAAGGACCATTTATGTAATTTTTATACTATCAGGGACCATTTATGAAATTTCTATACTTTTCATATATATTTATCATTTCTTTCTTTTTTATAATTTAATTATCCAAATATAACATTTTATTTTTTATTCCTTTTGTTTTAATCATTAATTTTTATTTTATGTTTATTGTTATTATTAATGTTATTTTTTATATATTACTATAATTAATTATTTAAGATTATTATATGATATGCCTGGTTCATATTTTTTCAATTATTTAT